>BPTQ01000006.1:273439157-273480235 GCA_019973895.1 Chrysanthemum seticuspe | reverse complement strand
CACAGCGTAAAAGTGTCAAGTACGATGCTAAATGTGCGGATATTGGATATGGGTTTCTCCCCTTCTCTTTTTCTTCGTTTGGAGAACTTGAGAAAGATGCAGTTACCTTACTTAAGCGTATTCGACGATTCTCTATGACCCAGGACATTGGAGCGCATGCAGCAGTTCATATTTTTAATAGGATTGGTTTTACCATTGCTAGAGGTGTGGGGGCTCAGTTGGTTTCGAGGCTCCCCACTAATTTTTTGTAATCCTATGAGTTTTTAATAAAAGTGTGATTTATAATAAAAAAAATAAAAAATAATAATAATAATAATAATAAAAATAATAATAATAATAATAATAATAATAATAATAATAATAATAATCATAAAATATTTTGGTGTCGTTGGGCGTGCCGTGATTGAAGCTGCACAGCGCAAACGTGTCAAGTACGAAACCAAATGCGCCGATATTGGATATAGGTTCATCCCCTTCTCTTTCTCCTCTTTTGGTGAACTCGAGAAGGAGGCGGTGACCCTGCTGAATCGAATCCGAAAGTTCTCGGTCACTCAAGATATTGGCGCGCGTGGTGCTAACTATATTATTATTATTATTATTATTATTATTATTATTATTATTATTTATTTATTTATTTATTTATTTTATAAAAACATCACTTCATTAGACAATCATAGGGAATTACAAGAAATTAGTGGGGAGCCGAGAGACTAACTGGGCCCCCACTCCTCTAGCAATAGCAAAACAAACCCTACTAAAAATATAGTTAGCACCACGCGCGCCAATATCTTGAGTGACCGAGAACTTTCGGATTCGATTCAGCAGGGTCACCGCCTCCTTCTCGAGTTCACCAAAAGAGGAGAAAGAGAAGGGGATGAACCTATATCCAATATCGGCGCATTTGGTTTCGTACTTGACACGTTTGCGCTGTGCAGCTTCAATCACGGCACGCCCAACGACACCAAAATATTTTATGATTATTATTATTATTATTATTATTATTATTATTATTATTATTTTTATTATTATTATTATTATTATTTTTTATTTTTTTTATTATAAATCACACTTTTATTAAAAACTCATAGGATTACAAAAAATTAGTGGGGAGCCTCGAAACCAACTGAGCCCCCACATCTCTAGCAATGGTAAAACCAATCCTATTAAAAATATGAACTGCTGCATGCGCTCCAATGTCCTGGGTCATAGAGAATCGTCGAATACGCTTAAGTAAGGTAACTGCATCTTTCTCAAGTTCTCCAAACGAAGAAAAAGAGAAGGGGAGAAACCCATATCCAATATCCGCACATTTAGCATCGTACTTGACACTTTTACGCTGTGCAGCATCATTATTAATTATTATTATTATTATTATTATTATTATTATTATTATTATTATTATTATTATTATTATTATTATTATTATTATTATTATTATTATTATTATTATTATTATTATTATTATTATTATTATTATTATTATTATTATAATAATAACTATTGTTAATAAAAATATCGTCATTTTACGTTATTTATATTTTATGATCTTTACCTAAGTTTTGTTAACGACAAAAGTAAATTTAATTTTTATAAAGCTCAAAGCTTGTCAAGTTTAATAGATATTAAAACAAGCTTTTCCTCAAATAATATCTTCATCACTCAAGCATTTACATTTTGATTAATCTTATTTTTGATATACCTCTAAACCATAATGTATGTTAACATTTTTAGATCAAGCATGTTTTGGTTTCTTAAAAACAAAACATTACATATGTATTTACATTTAACATATTTCTAAAAATAGAAAACAACATATGACATCATGTGGTGCATCATTGAAATATCTTGAGGATTTCACTAGATATTTTGTGTTGATTTGGACTCTACATATCTTACACAATATTGGATGGATTTGGTTGACTTTGGTAAGATTTTGGTAATATTGCTGTCAGACCCCGACGACACCAAAATATTACACGGGTGGAACCCTTTTATGGGGTCCGTGGTCCGTGGTGACTGCTGTACATTTTGGCTATAAATAGCAAGCCAAACCAAGTTGTTTTCTCATCCCTTTCTATCATAATCACATACATTCCTTCTCTCTAACATTTCTAATTCAGTTTCATATCATCATAGTGATCCTCTTTTGTAGCAAAGAACTCAAGACATATTCAAGCTTTAACAAATAGTTTGAAGTCTTGCTTGTTTTGTTGTTGTATGATCTAGTCTTGTTCATACATCATTGTTGTACCAAACCATCATAAATTTTTGAGTTTGAGTGGTTAGTATTTTAGTCCTTAAAATACATTGTGTGTGGGAGTGGTTGTACCCTTCGAAAAGAACTCAACATCTAGCTTAGTGTCGGAAATAGTGTGTAAGCGAAGTGTAAAGGTTTTTCCACTGATGAAAGGAGCTTGTTGAATAGTGAAGTTAAACTCTCGAGTGTGAGACTCGGAGAGTGGAGTAGGGCAAGGAAAAAGAGTCCTTGTAGACCGAACCACTATAAACGACTTGTCGTGGTTTGATTGTTTCTTTCCTTATTTACTCTTTATATATATTGCTTGCATATTGCTTATTATTCACTAATATATCTAAGATCAATATCAATTGATCTTTCAATAAGTTTCAAAACAAAGTTTTTAATCGGTAAACTATTCAACTCCCCTTCTAGTTTTCCACAATTGGTACCAGAGCCTCGTTGCTCAAGAATTTCTAAAATATATTGTATTTTATAAACTTGAAACGATCCATGGATTCCAAAAACTTTAAAGAAGGGCAATCTATGCAAAGATCACCACTCTTTGAAACCAATGGATTTATCTATTGGAAACACCGTTTTGAAACATATGTAAAGTCAAAAGATATAGATCTTTGGTTTGTTATAATTAAAGGAGACTTTAGTTCTACAATAAAAGATATTTCTGTTGATGATAAAAAAAAAATTAACAGTTAAAAATAATGAAGTTAAAATGATGCTTTATAATGCTTTACCTAGAAAAGAATATGAAAGAATTTTTATGTGTGAAACCGCAAAAGAGATTTGGGAATATTTGATAACAAAATGAACAATTTATTATCCCTGAAGATGAAACCATTGATTGTGGATCTGCTCAATTTAATACTATTATTACTTCTCTTAAAGCAGTTGATGAAACTTTTCGTAGTAAGAACTTTGTCAGGAAATTTCTTAGAGCACTCCATTCGAAGTGGAGAGCAAAAGTAACGGCTATTGAGGAATCAAAAGATCTCTCAATAATGTCGCTTGACGAGCTAATCGGAAACCTCAAAGTACACGAAATGGTGATGGAGAAAGATTCGGAGATCATCAAAGGAAAAAGAGAGAAAGTCAAATCCGTTGCTTTAAAGGCAAGAACGGAATCTAGTGATGATGACGAATCTTGCTCCAGTAGTGAAGATGAGGAGTATGCTATGGCCGTTAGAGATTTCAAAAAGTTCTATAGAAGAAGAGGAAAGATCATAAGGCAACCTCGAGATGAAAAGAAGCCATTCCGAAAAGACCGAGATGACAAAAGAGGAAAAGGTGAAAGGAAGTGTTTTAGATGCGGTGATACAAGTAATATAATAGGAGATTGCCCCAAGCCACCTAAAAGCAAAACACAATGTTGGGAATTATGTGAATTATGCTAAGTATGAATTAAGCTGAATTTACTGTTGAAGGATTCTGCTGAAGTGCAAGGATTCTGCTGAAGACTTAATTCTACTGAAGTAATGAAACCGTGTAGATGGTTTCTGCGGAGATAGTTATTCCGCGTATTCTATAGTTAGTTAGGATATGCATGAGCTTTATTAGGAAGTGATAATGTATATCTTATTTAGTTTTATGTTTATACGTTTCTTGGGAAACGGGTTAGGGTTCCTTGTCTATAAAAGGAACACAATAGTATGAGTTATGTACGAGTTGAAAAACAAAGTTTTAGTATTATCAAAAAGATCCATAGAGGATCAAAAGGTTCTTAGTTATTCGTGTTTGTTCTTGTGTTTAAATTTCGCTTAAATACAAGTTATAGAGACTGTCTTTTAGTGTGTTTGTGATTACATAAGCATAACTAACGATCTACGAGTGCTCATAAGATCTATCAAGGTCTTAGGTTCAACAAGTGGTATCAGAGCCTCGGGAGAGTCTCTGTAATACTAAGAACAATTTTTTCTGCACACCCTTACAACCAAAACTTCATTCAACATGCCTGGATCAGAAGTTGACATTGAGGTCACCAATAACCAAAACAACACATCTATGCAACAACTTAGTCTTTCAAACAGCAATGCAAAATTCCCTTACTTAAAGAAGAAGGAATATGATTTGTGGGCTATGAAGATGCAGAATTGGATCTCCAACATTGATTGGAATCTCTGGGAAATTGTAAAGAATGGGAATATTTTGAAGAGGACGATCACAGATCCAGATGGTAATGTTACCATTGTTCCTCCCAAATCTGCTGAAGAGATACTGGCTGTTCAAAGAGAGAACAAAGTGAGAACTATTCTTCTTCAGGCTATACCTGAAGATCACTTGGGTGATTTTCATTACATGCAGGATGCAAAGGACATTTGGCTTGCTGTCAAGGCTAGGTTTGGTGGGAATGAAGAGTCAAGGAGAATGAGGAAATCTATGCTGAAACAACAATTTCAAGAATTCCAGATCATTGAAGAAGAAGGTATCCACAAGGGGTATGACAGGTTTCACAAGATATTAAGTCAATTAAATCAGCTGAAGGCAAAGCCAGATAATGATGACTGCAACTCAAAGTTCTTGAGATCCCTACCTTCATCTTGGTTGCAGGTAAGCATTGCCCTCAAAGCTAAAGGTGGGCTGGATATGCTCACTTTTGATGAACTATACAACAAACTTAAATCTCTCGAGCCTGATGTGAGTAGTCCTTTTCGTTCATCCACTCCTAGTCACACAGCTTTTGTTGGGGCTTCCTCAAATAGGATGACTTATGCTCCAAGTCCTGTTTCCTCAGCATCAACATACACTACAACTTCATCAAGTTCTCAACCCAAATCCAGTAGTGTATTGGAAGGTGTAATTCATTCCTTTGTTGCTAACTATGACACTCAGCAACAACTAGCCTTTGAGGACTTTGAACAGGTGGATCCATTTGACATGGAAGAGATGAATTTGAAGTGGCAACTGGCTATGATCTCAATGAACATCAAGAAGTTTGAAAGTAAGTCAGGGAGAAAGTTTGGCTTCCAAGGAAGAGATCCAGCTAGGTTTAACAGAGGCAAGGTCAAATGCTTTACTTGTGGCCAGATGGGTCACTTCTCTAGAGAATGCAAGGACAGGAAGGTTGGTGATGAGGTGAGATATACTTCCTATCAGCAGATTCAGAAGGAAGCTGGAGCTTCGAAGGCTGGAACCTCCTCAGCACTTGTCACTGTGGATGACCATGTCGACCGGAAGATACATGAGCATGAGAATGATGAAGGTCCTGGTTCTGAGAATATTGGATTGCTGGCAAGCTGTACTTCAGAGGATAGGCATGATCAATTTGCCTTGATGGGCATCTCTCAGGTACACAATTATGTTTTTGGTTGTAGTGAACGATACAATGAACTTAAACAAGCATATGATGAATTGAAACCGAAATATAATGAATGCTATGTAGAAGTTGAGGCTTATAAACAGGCTTTAAAAATATTAGAAAGACAAAAGGTTTGGTTTCAAAAGAATCAATTGGCTTATGATGAAAAGATTAGGGTGTTACAAAGTGATTTAGATTGTGCTAAAATTGATTTAAAACGAACTGAGAAAGAAAAAGCTAACGTTGTTTCTGAAAACCAAGTGCTAAAAGAGAAACTAGATGAAGAGATAGCTAGACATAAACAATGGTTAATATCAGGCAACAATCTAGCTAGAGAGATCTATATTAGTCAATCTGAGACCTCTGCAATAGGTTTAGGGTTTAAAAAGTATGTAGGATTAGAAGCTAGGAATGATGGGCGTAAAACTACACCAGCAGGTTTAGCTAATTATGTCAAAGAAGGTGAATTACATACTGTACATGGACCTATTAGAGGAGAACATATGTCTGTTGATCTTTCCATTACTGTTGACTTTGATGGATCACACCATATTTATGGCAAAAAGTCAAAAGACTTGCCAGACCCTGATTCTTCATCTAATGATTTTGTCTCTTGTTCTGACAGTGACAAATCTTCTGATCAAGGGTCTACTTCTTATGCTAGTTGTGATTCAAGTGATAAGTCAGACCTTCCCAAGACTTCACCCAAGCCTACACCCAAGACTCCCTACAAGCCTTTTAGAGTTGCTGTTGAGGAATCAACTTCCAAGACAGTTTCCTCTGAAGACTTGTCTTTTAATTCTTTGCATAATAATACTGTTAAAAACAATTCCTTTAATGTTTCTGGTTTGAATGCTTTTACATGTAATAGAACATCTTTCCATTTGAATAAATCTTCTAAAAAGAAGACATGTTTTGTTTGTGGAAGCAAATTTCATTTGATTAAGGATTGTGATTTTTATGAGCAAAGATTGGGTGTATGTGCTAATCAGAAGAAATCTAGACCAATGTGGACCAATGTCAATGATATACCACCTTTTGTTCCACGAGAAACTCATAATAAACCTTCTTCATTTCCTTGGAGAAGATCTGTTGCTAGACCATATGTGCAAGCTACTAGTTCATATTTTCAAAATGGTTATTGGCCTAGATATATTGACTCACTGAATGATGGGAAGGGATATAGGGATACTGCTGTGAAGCCCTCAGCAGGTTGTTCTTGGACTAAAAAGGGACCTAATTGTAAATGGAAACCCAAGAACAATAGTGGATCGTATACATCTGCGTGGCCTACTTCTAATGATCCACAAGGCAGGCTCAAGTCAATGATGACTTGAGCCTCCATAGTGTACTAATTTCTTTTGTATATTTTTCGTTGTTGTTGTAGGATCATCCTCTTAAGCATAAGGAAGTTGGCATTGTTGACAGTGGTTGTTCCAGAAGCATGTCAGGAAACAGAGATATGATGCATAATTTCGTACCCATAGAAGGAGGAGGCAATGTGAATTTTGGTGGAAGTGATGGTAGAATCACTGGGAAAGGCACCATCAAAACACCTTTACTGGATTTTGAGAATGTGTACTATGTAAGGGAACTACAACACTTCAACTTGTTCTCAGTCTCACAAATTTGTGACACCAAGAACAAAGTATTCTTCTCTGAGGATGAATGTCTTGTGCTATCTAAAGACTTCAAACTTCCAGAAGATTCATCCATACTGCTAAGAGTTCCTAGAAATCACAATCTATACACATTCAACTTAAATGATGTTCAACCAGAAGGTGATCTAACTTGTTTGGTGGCTAAAGCATCCCTGGATGAGTCTACAAAATGGCATAGAAGGATGGCTCATGTGAACTTCAAGACCATAAACAAGCTTTCCAAACTGGGTCTTGTTGAAGGACTTCCTTCCAAAGTTTTCACCAATGAACATAATTGTGTTGCCTGCAACAAAGGAAAGCAACACAGAGCCTCTTACAAAGCTATTACTGCTGTGAGCATTATTTCAGAACCTCTTCAGCTGCTGCATATGGACCTCTTTGGTCCGACTCAAGTCAGAAGTATTGATCACAAGTATTTTTGTCTGGTAATCACTGATGACTATAGCAGGTTTTGTTGGGTATTCTTTCTGAGGACTAAAGATGAAACATCTCAAGTGTTGAAAGAGTTCATTACCCTTGTTGAAAACCAGTTGAACAAAAAGATCAAAGGAATTCGGTGTGATAATGGGACAGAGTTCAAGAATGCTGTATTAATAGAACTCTGTAAGTCTAAAGGGATAAAAAGGGACTATAGCACTCCAAGAACCCCACAACAAAATGGGGTAGCTGAAAGAAAGAATAGGACCTTAATAGAGGCTGCAAGATCAATGCTGGCAGACTCTAAATTACCCACTATGTTTTGGACTGAAGCAGTTAGCACTGCTTGTTATGTACTGAACAGGGTATCCATTACTAGACCTCATTTCAAGACACCATATGAACTTCTCACTGGGAAAGTTCCTACTATTCATTACCTCAAACCTTTTGGATGTCAAGTGACCATTCTGAATACTAGTGATCCACTGGGTAAATTTGATGAGAAAGCAGATGAGGGATACATTGTGGGTTATTCAGCTCATAGCAAGGCTTATAGGGTATACAACTTATCTGCTCAGAAGATAGAGGAGACTTTGAACCTGAGATTTCTAGAAGATAAGCCTAATGTTCAAGGACAGGGTCATATTTGGTCTTTTGACCTTGATTACTTAACTGATTACTTGGGTTATTATAGACATGTGGCTAACCAAAATGCAAGTACACAAGAGTCTCCCACTAATAATGCAGGTACCATGGATGCTGACTCTGATAGTGAGTTTGAGGATGATGAACAACCTATTATTGTACCTTCCTTCTCCCCTAACCATTTTGCAGGTGATACTTCTAAAGTTTCTTCTAATGAGAGTAAAGATGAGTCACACTATGCAGAGGACCTTGCTAGGCTTAAGAAACAAGAGTATGCAGCTAATCTTGAAGCTGAGAAGCTTGATGGGGAAGTTGCAAGAGAAGCAGTTAGTGGAAACCGTGATTCTTCTGACAGTCATCCTGTTTCTCCCATCATCATCAAATCTGCTGAAAGCCCTGCTGTTTCTACTCCCATTTCTACTAGAGGGTCCACAGACTTTGGAGAACCATATACACGCTTTCCAAGTCCTTCAGATCTTGGAAATCATCAACCCAAAGCTGGCATCTTCACCTCACCTTCCTATGATAGTGATTTTGAGCCAACTGTGACTAATCTTGATACTTCTATTGATGTCAACCCCACTGCTACAAAAAGGATCAACATTGCTCATCCTCAATCTAATGTTATTGGTGATCCTTTAGCACCTGTTAGAACTAGAAGGACTGTGACAAGTTATAAATATGGACATGTTGCCTTTCTTTCCTATGTCTCAAACCAGCAAAGGGACAATCACACAGACTTTGAGCATTGTCTGTTTGCCTGCTTTCTTTCTCAAGTGGAACCAACTAGTGTTACTCAAGCTCTTGAGGACTCAAGTTCGCTTGAAGCAATGCAAGAAGAGATGCAATAATTCAAAAATCAGCAAGTTTGGATCTTGGTACCACTACCTGATGGCAAGTATGCAATTGGGACAAAATGGATTTTGAAGAATAAAAGAGATGCAAGGGGTGTTGTGATTAAAAACAAAGCTAGATTAGTAGCTCAGGGATACATGCAAGAGGAAGGAATTGATTATGATGAAGTGTTTGCACCTGTTGCCAGGGTTGAGGCCATTCGAATTTTCTTGGCCTATGCATCTTACATGGGGTTCATGGTATATCAAATGGATGTCAAAGGTGCTTTTCTGTATGGTGAAATAGAGGAGGAGGTTTATGTCACTCAAACCAAAGGATTTGAAGACCCAGATCATCCTAATCATGTTTACAAGGTTGTTAAAGCTCTCTATGGACTACATCAGGCACCAAGAGCATGGTATGCTAGGCTTTTATCATTCCTGCTGAAGCATGGTTATAGAAGAGGGGCCATTGATAAGACACTTTTCCTAAAGAAGAATTCCACAGACATCATACTTGTGCAAGTTTATGTGGATGACATTATTTTTGGATCCACCAAAGAAGCTTGGTGTAGGGAGTTTGAGGAGCTGATGAAGGGAGAGTTTCAGATGAGTGCTATGGGGGAGCTTACTTTCTTTTTGGGTCTCCAAGTTCAGCAAAAACCTGATGGTATCTTTATCAGTCAGGATAAATATGTGAGGGACATTTTGAAGAAGTTTGGTATGGAGAGTGTCAGAACTGCCACTACACCTTATGAAGCTCCAAAAACAAAGAACAACATTGAACCAGATCCAGCTGTGAATGTTCACTTATACAGATCTATGATTGGTTCTTTGATGTATTTAACAGCTTCAAGGCCTGATATTACCTTTGCTGTGAGTGTTTGTTCTAGACATCAGGTCACTCCACTTGCTTCCCATCTCAATGCAGTCAAAAAGAACTTTAAGTACCTAAAAGGCCAACCTCATTTAGGTCTTTGGTACCCAAAAGAGTCTCCATTTAAGTTGGAAGCATATAGTGATAGTGACTATGCTGGTGCAAATCTGGATAGGAGATCCACAACTGGAGGTTGCCAATTCCTTGGAAAGAGATTGATTTCTTGGCAGTGCAAGAAACAAACTATTGTGGCTACCTCATCTACTGAAGCAGAGTATGTTGCTGCTGCAAATTGCTGTGGACAGGTTCTTTGGATACAAAATCAATTGTTGGATTATGGGTTTAACTTCATGAACACAACAATTTTTATTGATAATCAAAGTACCATATGCATTGTTAAAAATCCGGTTTTTCATAGTAGAACTAAGCATATTGAAATCAGGCACCACTTTATAAGAGATGCATATGAAAAACATTTGATAAAAGTGGTTAAGATTCACACTGATGATAATGTGGCAGATTTACTGACTAAGGCTTTTGATGGACCAAGGTTTCAACACCTTGTGGTCAATATTGGGATGCTTAACCCTTAACTGCAAAGTTTAAGGGGGGGCATAGGCCTCAGGGGAGGCATATGACTCAGGGGAGGATTCATGTTGTAAACTTTGTAAATTATTTTTTATACTTTTGTTTGCTAACACTAACACTAACCTGCAAATGTTCTTTTAGTTTTGTTTGTCTTGGTTTGGTTTGTGTGTTTCTCTGTGTCTGTTTTGTAGATTGCATTTATAAGTTGAAGTTCGCCATGTTTGGTTTATTGGAAAATGGTCAAGTAAGCTTAGAGCTTGTTTCTACTGAAGAAAAGTACTGAAGTGATCTAATTTTTTCTACTGAAGAAAAGTACTGAAGTTAAAATTGTTCATTCATTCAAGAAACAGTTTACAGCTTACAGCTTACAATCAACTTCAAATGAAAATACAAGACCATTTCTATACAAGATCTACTAAACCTATACTAGCTCCAATCATCTACTAGCTCATATCATCTATTCCAAACACTGGATATGCATGACCAGTACGACGAAGAAGCTGAAGACAAAAATGGGAAGGATGGATTGATGAAAACAAAGATGAAGCTGGTGGAAATGGTAGATGGATGTGTGATATGACAATCTTCGGTTGTTCCATCTACTCATTCCACCATAAAGCAATCACTCCATCTTCCTTTTGCCTTTTCCCTTAACGATATGAGATGAATCACCAAAACATGGCACAGGAAGAGCTAACACCACTTCTTTTCTGGCACGTGGCCTTGGTTGAGGTGTTGAAGGTTGGGGGTGTGATGTCCTCTTCTTGTTGAAGAGTGGATCTTGATGCGCAGTGGAGTCATCAGAATCACCAGAAGACTCGCTTGGATCCACTACACTATCATCTTCAGAAGAAGGGAGAAATGGGGACTTCAAAGGTCGAGGTTCATATGGATATCGAAATAACGGGCGTGAATCATCACTAGCTGATGATGATGATGGTGAGGATGGTGGAGAGGAGGTTGGATCAATGACCTCTGGTTTGGTAGACATGGCTATTGTTGATGGTTTTGGGGCATTGGAGAAATTAGGGTTTGTAAAAATATTTGGGGTAAATTGATGTGTGTTAATGTGCATTGGGACTCTCTTATAGGCGGATTCAAGGATTAATGAGAATTAATGCGAGTTTGGTGGCACAGTAAAACTCAAAGATATTTACTGAAGATTCTTGATTACTTGAGTTCTTTCTGCTGATTGACCTCCTTCAGCAGATTGACCATACTTTCTGCTGAAGTGGTAATTTAAATCTGGTTGAAGTTGCTTTACACGTCAGATTTGGTCAACAAATTGTTCCGATATTTATGACCATAAATTGGGTAACTTCTACTAATACCTTCTTCGCATATCTTCGCCTCAAATTAACTGATTCCCTCTTCATTTGATTTAAACACACTTCCAGTTGCATAAATCATAACCCATTATCACAATTTCTCATGGCGCTTCAATTTAAGAAAGATCATAACAAAGTTGCTTTTCTGGGAAAAGCTAAGGGTAATGAACTGTATGAACCAATGGTGGAATTCTTGAAGAGGTCCAAGATTCATTATGCTTTAACACATTCTCCTAATGTGATATATGAATCGTTGGTTACACAATTTTGGGCATCTGCTACGAAACGAAGTGACACAGAGATTGTTGCTATGGTTGACGGAACAGAGTATGTTGTGACAGATGAGTTGATAAGAAGACAGCTTCGCTTGGATGATGTTAATGGGGTTTACCACTCTAATGCTGTGGAGATACTTGCTGGGCTAAGAGCGTTTGGATACCAGAGTACGAGGACTGATATATGGTTCAAGAATCAGCTTTGTCCTATGTGGAGGTTTTTGGTACACACATTGCTTCAGTGCATAAGCAATAAATCAGGAGGATGGGATCAATTTTCTACTCAATTAGGATGTGGTATTGTATGTCTTTCTCAGGGGTTAACTTATAACTTTTCTACGTTTATTTTTGATAATATGGTTGAAAATATTCAAAGGAAAAAGCATAAGTTTTTAATGTACCCTAGGTTTTTGCAAATGATTTTAGACATTACTACCCAAGCTCAAGCCTTTTGTCCCATAGGAGCTTTAACTGCTAAACTATTTGCTTCAATGAAAACTCATTATGAGGGGGAGCATCATCCTTTGCTAGCAGCTATGTTGCCTCAAGGCAATGAGGCTGCTGATGAGGGTAATGTTGTTGGTGATCCACCTTCTACCAATGTTGCTGCTGATGGTAATCCATCAGTTGCCATTGATGAGGGCCCTTCTACTACTGCTGAAGCATCTCATGTTACTCCTGACCAACCTCCACCTACACCTTCACCTAGACTTAGTCCTAGTCCACCACCTACTCAAGTTACTCTTGATGAGGTTGAGACTGATCTTAATAGACTGACCACACCTAGTCCAGTTAGGGAGCCATTTTATGAAGGTTCTCCTATCATTGAGCATGTCCATATTTCTCCTGAAAGGTCCAATGAAGTTCCCATTACCACTGAGCAATCTGATGGTGGAGCTGAGGACCCTATTACACTTACATTTGTATATGCTCTAGTGAATAGGTATGTGGCTGAGGTTGCTGATCTCAAAAAGGAGCTTGTTGAAACTAAGTCTACACTTGGTGGTGAGACTGTGGAGTTGAAGAGCAAGGTTAAGGATTTAGAGGAAAAACTTGGGAAAAGTAGCAAAAGGAGATTTTTGGTTTCTTCTGATGAGGAGCAAGAGGATACTCAATTTGAGTCACTTGAAATTTTGGCTGATGTGGCTCAAAAGACTCATGTTCCTTCACCACTTGTTGCTGAATCTTCAAAGAACAAGAAACCCATTCAGTTTACTAGAAGAAAGAGAAGACAATATTTGAGTAAGGATTCTTATGAACCTTCAAAGGTGTCAGGTGTTGCAACTGCTGATGATCAAATGGAGGATGTTGCTTCTGAACATGGTCAAGCTTCATTTGTACAAGAACCACCAGGTCCTTCACCTTCAGCAGATTATCCTGAAGTCTTTCTTGCAGGAAGAAGTTTTAACCTAGACCCGAATGTTGATATCTTCTCTACACCTGTTGAAGATTTATCTCAACATGTTTCTTCTGATGCTAACTTGGGTGTTTCTTCTGACGTTCCTATTGTTGACATCCCTTATGATGATTCTACTAAGGAGTCTACTGATACAGGGAAAGGAGTAATGATTGATGAAGAGCTTGGTTCAGATCTTGTGAGTGAACAGGAAAGGCAAGCACAAGATAGGATGTTTGCTGAGTATGAAAATATGCAGAAGAGTCGTGCATTGGCTCAAACATTTGAAGCTCAGTTTAAAACCAACTTTCCTCCTGAGAGACAAAGAGAAATTGATGAACTAGCTACTCATATCACTAATGCGCAATGGGATACTTATACTAATCAAGTTGCATCCAATCCTACTCTTGCACAAAGTATTTTAGGAGCAGACTTTGATAGTGAAAATTTTGCTGCACAAATGATGGCTCTTGGTCAACAAAGGAAGCAAGCTGCAGCTGCAAAGAAGAAAGCAATTGCTGCACAAAAGACTAAAGCCAAAAGGGAGAAACCACCTACTGAAGCCCAAAAGAAATTATATATGAGGACTGTGGTGTACAATCAAAGTTCTAACTTCTATCAATCTGGTTTGACAAAGAAGCAAGTCTGGGCTCTATCTGATGACGCTTTACTCAATATGTACCACAAGACTATGAAGTATGTTACTCTAATTTCTAGTTTGAAAAGGATTGCTGGTAGTACAGATGCTCCAAAAGCTAAGAGACCCAAGACAGTTGAGATTGTGGATAATTTTGATGATGTTACACCAAAGATGAATGCTCCTGTTGTTACTACTGAAGCATCTGCTGAGGCTATACATTCAGTTGAAAGGGTTCAATCTGCTGAATCTCATGTTATTTCTTCTGACACATTGCCTAGTGTTGCACCTGTTGATAAAGAAGGAGAAGAATTAGGTAAGAAAGCTGAACAAGAAGCTGCTAAAGCTAAGAAGGCCAGAGAAGTACTTGAAAGAATGTATGCCTTGCGTGGTGTTGTTCCAATTAAGTCTACTTCTACTTCTTCCACTCATGCTAAAGATGTCCCTGATGAATCTGAGGATGTACCATCTTCTGTATCTATGGGGATTTATATACCAGGTAGGAGGAAGAAAAGGATGTCTAAAAGAAGACACATTTCTCTAACGAGATCTGTGAGATCAGCTGGGACACATACATCTAAGGTTAAGAAATCTCACAGGAGTAGTCATTTGGATCTAAAGGCTGCTGAGTCAAATTTTATTAGAGAAGGATCTGCTGATGTTTTTCTTGAGGGATCTCATGATGTGTTGACTAATTGGACTTTGACTGATGGACAGCTTAACACCATTTTTCGGCTGGATAATTCCACTATGTAGTTCAACTTCTTGAAGGAAATCTTTCATTTGGTGGATAGACAAGATTTGCATACTCTGTATGGAATTGTCACTAAGCATTATGCTACTCATTCACCCCAGGGTTTTGGTTTATATTTGCTGGGTGATCTTCAAGTTCTGTTTGCTTCTCAATCTCCGGATGGTAAAGGATATTCTATTTGGAAGAATTCACATAAGTGGAAGGTTGAGACTTGGAGATTTTATCCTATGCCATGTGTGCATGTGGTGGAGACTAAGTGTGGTATGATTGTGTGTATGTTCTCAGATAAGATTTATCCTTTGTCTGTGTCCTTGATGGAGAGAATGCTTAGACAGAAGTTGGAAGTTCCACCTGATCCAGTTGGGAATGATAAGCTACATGCTGAACAATGTGTTGGATTGATTAAGACTCAGCTTCTGCAACATCAAGCATCATCTTGATTATTGACATAGCCCTTTTTGAGGGGCGCCTAATCAAATGTAGTATAGTATGTTCCAAAGTATTGCAGAAGAAACTGCAAACCTGGGTCGTTCTTCCCAACGAGGTGTGTAAACTGTAATACAACGACTGTGTGTGCTGAAATAAGCTTAAAGAATAACTTTATACAGGAAACAAAAGATAAAATAAGATATACACAAATAATATGAACAAGTATAAACAAGTATCAACAAGCACCACTAAGGAGCTTTTTAGAGCTGTTGGTAATGGTGTAAGCTCACTAATTACTTAGTAAACTGTTATGAGTGGGCAAACAACAAGCTCCTATAAACTTCTCAATTTAACTCATGAGAGCTCAACAATCAGTAAAACAGTGAGTATGATAAAGATCACAAGCTCAAGGTTCAGTGAGGAACTTTTCCTAAGCTAAAGAGAATCACTCAACCTCCACTGTTTGCTTCAGTGGAAGGAGGTTAGCTGAATAAAATAAGGGAGGAAAAAGCTATCTAATTTAAGCTACAAACTGAAAAACAAACATACACATAATAAAAGAAACAAGTACTTCAGCAAAATCCAAAAATACTGAATCGGCAGAATCAAATAAAGCACTTAAACATGAAAACTAAAAATTAATAAAAATATACTAATGAAGACAAGTAACATAACATTAAAACACTAAAAGCACTAAACATAAAACTAGGTAACTAAGATATAGGAAAAGAAACAATTAAATCAAAAACAGGAAGACTAAAAACAGCATCAGCAGAATCAAAAATAATCAGCAGAACTGAAATACTGAATCAGCAAAACTAAAAAGTTGACTAAACCGAATTTAAAACTTAAACTACTGATTAAATAAGTTAATATAAACTATAAGATCATAAAATTAACAAAGATAAACAACATTTAAACAAGTATGCAAGATTCTAGGATCTAACAACCTCAAAGTGCTCATAATGAGATTGTCAAGTGTCAAATTGACTTTCTACCATGCTACACCCTTTGGTTAGGATTTTACTGAGTCAAATAGATTACATATAGTGTCAATCAAACAGGAACAACACCATTCACAACCATTTTCACAGTTTCATTATTAAATCCAAACAATCCTTTAATGGAACAAAATTGAAGTTTTCATAACAAATGACTGCATAAACCCATCATATAAAATTCAGAGGTCATATTGTGTCAAAATAGACCTTTTTCAGCATAAACAAGATGTCAACCAAGTCTAAGCCTATGAACATCAAAGACTGGCATATTAACAGTCAAGTGCAACATTAAACTACAATCAAATCCAAAACATAACAACCTAAGATTAAGCTATAACATCACAAACAAACAGCAAAGAAACACAGAAACATGAAAATTAAAGCAGATAAAAGACTGAAACAGTGAAATGCAAAATTGGTAAACATGAGCTTACAAGTGAATCCAAGTTGTGGTCACAGAACACATCCTAAGGCTTTCCACAAATCTTCTAAACCAAAGGCAATCCACAATTAACCTTGCTCCATACAGTTTCACCAAGACCACTTCATTATTTTTGGTTTTTCATTGTTTTTCTGATTTTAAAAACTAAACTCGTTTTAAGGTCTCTAAAAGCTTGAAAGCTTTTGTCAGGAGCTTATGTGAGCTAATTGAGTCCATAAAACAACTACATAACAAGAATTTAAAATGACTGAAATTTAAATGAATTTAAGCAAAACACGAAATTTAAGTGACTTGAAAATAAACTTAAAATAAAGTTTCATTATACTAAAATAAGAAAGACTACAACATTAAAACTGTAAATGACAAGTAATTTAAAGAAAGCATTTAAAATTACACTACGAAACCATTGGCTATTCCAAGGTTATTTAACTACTTGACCTAGGCTAATCCAAAAGGTAACTTCTTCTCTTGCCTCTCCTCTGATATTTATAGTCATTTGAGTTCCCACCAGCATTCCAATCAAATCCCACTTTAATTCATGTCCATTGGATAAGCAGAAATCATCCTAGCCGTTTAAGTGACTTTTGGCGCCAAAAGTGCTACTAGTAGATTGAGGCAGTTCTGCAACAATTAATGCTTCTTGTTCACAGGTAGAGGTGGAGGGGACATGTTTGGATAGGTTTATGGGTCAAGTGGTGGAGTTGATAGCAAAAGCAAGGTATGTGATGGTATAGGGGAAGGTAAAGTTGTGGGCTGATATAGGTGTGCAGGAAAAGGTGGTGAGAGTGGGTAAGCAAGTGGAGGTGGAATACTAGGGAGGTGGAAGGGTGGTATGGTTTTGGTGGGGTATGTGAGGTAGAGGGAAAACAAGAAGTTTGGTTTGACTGGTATTGACCAGATATTATTTAAGAACCAGATAATATTTAGTGGAAGTATCTGCTGAAACGTTAGTCTTCGGCAGAAACAATCAACGCATTTTTACTTAGGCAGAAACCATTGATTCAGCAGAATTAAAATAGGCTTCGGCAGAAACCATCAGTATTATCAGCAGAATCGAACTGTTTCACTCTTTTTGTACCTGGTTCACATAAAAACACATTTTCATGATATTTGTAACATTTATAAGGTTATTTATGTGTTTTTAGTTGTTTTAGTGGGTTTAAACAATGTAAAATATATGTGTTTTTAGACACATATCAGTTATGGTATATTGTATATTTTGTAATATTTGTTTTATTTGATTCTTAGTTAAAAAAAAAAATTTATATTCTTGAGTTTGTCTAACTTTTCTTGCAGGTTTGTTGTACAGTGTTGTTGGTTATCGACTCACCAGTTGTACCTTGTGTACATCAAAGAGTTGGCTAGTCCAAAGGGTACAGCTTTGGTAAAGACACATCAAATCTGTTGATAGCTGTAATGGTTTGCTCAAAATCATAGGGTGTGCAATCACCCATGCTTAATTGCTGAGGGTTGTATGGTCATCAATTCACCATGGTTTATTCCTTTTTGGAATCCAAGAATTGGCTAGCCCACTAGTATATGGCTTGTGGTAAAGGCAGTGGAATACCAAATTGGGTTCTCAATTCACCAAAGGTGCTTATTTCTCCTAAGAATTGACTAGTCCTGAGCAAACGGCTACAGGTAAAGACATTTCAAATCCGTTCATGGTTGCTGATTTGCTAATAAATCAGATGGTTATCAGTGTACCATAGTTTTCGAACTTAAACATTTGGCTACTCCAGTAGTGATGGCTATTGGTAAAGAGACATCAAATCCATTATTTTCAATGATTCACCTCTCACAAGAGTTAACACACCTGGATGTGATGAGAATAGTATGAAACTAATATGTTTTGATATATATGTTGTCATTTGTTGCTGCAAAGATCTGGCATTTCAGAATTTTATCATCATAGAGATGTGCTTATTTTGGTTCTTTGCTGCTGATATTCGAGTACAATCCTCTAGTTATGACGTGTTAAAGATCTATCAAGAAATTGGAACTTAACCTAGTCAAATTCCAGTTTAGGGGAGGACTATTGGGAATTATGTGAATTATGCTAAGTATGAATTATGCTGAATTTACTGCTGAAGGATTCTGCTGAAGTGCAAGGATTCTGCTGAAGACTTAATTCTACTGAAGTAATGAAACCGTGTAGATGGTTTCTGCGGAGATAGTTATTCCGCGTATTCTATAGTTAGTTAGGATATGCATGAGCTTTATTAGGAAGTGATAATGTATATCTTATTTAGTTTTATGTTTATACGTTTCTTGGGAAACGGGTTAGGGTTCCTTGTCTATAAAAGGAACACAATAGTATGAGTTATGTACGAGTTGAAAAACAAAGTTTTAGTATTATCAAAAAGATCCATAGAGGATCAAAAGGTTCTTAGTTATTCGTGTTTGTTCTTGTGTTTAAATTCCGCTTAAATACAAGTTATAGAGACTGTCTTTTAGTGTGTTTGTGATTACATAAGCATAACTAACGATCTACGAGTGCTCATAAGATCTATCAAGGTCTTAGGTTCAACACACAACAAGTTTTTGTAAGTAGTGCTTGGAGTGATAGTGAGGATGATGAAGAATCAAGTAAGGATAAGATCGCTCTAATGGCACATGAATCAAATGAGGTACATTCCGACTCATCTTACTCTTCTATTGATGATGACACTTTGCAAAAACAATATAATCAATTGTGTGAGCTTAGTTTAAAAATCATAACTAAAAACAAGTTTTTAAAGACTAAAAAGGAATTTTTACAAAATGAAATTTATGAGTTAAAAGAAAAGGCAAAACGATTAGAAAACGGGAAAGAAAATGACAATGATTGCAAATCATATCAAGAGCTTAGTCATGAAATAGAAAAGCTAAAACTCACACAAGAAGTCCTCATCGAACATAACTCTAAGTTTAAAAGGTTTAACAAAAACATTGCTTGTGCCGATGAAATAGTTAGAATTCAAAAAATACCAGGAAACATGAATGGACTGGGTTTTAATGAAGTACTAATTCCAATAGTCAAACCAAAACAGCCGAAAAAGACAAACAAACTGTCAAAACTGCTGGTGTACAACACGGACCAGACGGACCCAAAAATAGGGTTCCGTCCGTTGAAGAATTTGGTGCAGTGGGGACTGCAGCAGGACAAAATGTTTGCAATGTGGACCGTAGTGAATTTGTCTAGGTAACAAAGAAAACCAAGGATATTGTTAAACTAAAACCTGCTGTTACATTAGGAGTAGGACTTGCTAGAAATGAATTTAGATCTAAAACTACTCAACAACGGCCTAAAACACCTATTGCCAAACGCCCCTTTCCCAAGAGCAACCACAACATACAACCCAAATATCAACATGCTGATTGGAATAAAAACTTCCCTAGACCATATCAAACTCCAAATTACATGCCATGGAACCCTTACCCATCATTTCCATACATGAACCAAGTAAATGGTGTTGGAATCACTCCTAAACCTTAATTAAAGTGTTAGTGATTCATATGTAATAGTTAGCTTAATATGGCTTTTATGTTAGTAATCATGCCAAGGCTTATGTAGAAAGCCCATGAGCCTTGGCCCAAGTCCAATAAGGAAAGGAAGGGACTAGGAGTGTTGCCCTAGCTCCCTCTTTTATAAATACCTTTGTAATACCCTCACTTGAGGGTTGGTTATTCAATTCACTCTCATTCTCTACGCATAACATTTCATATACTCTATACGTGTGTGTTTGTGATTGTTCATCCGATCTCTTCTTTCTATTTCTTCTATTTGATGCTTGTGTTACTAATATGGTGACCTAACAGTGGTATCATTCGCCAAATAGTTGGGTGAATCGGTATTGTTTTTGAAGTAAGTTTCGGTCTTACACGTAAAACATTATCAAACTTGGTCACGCTTAAAAACGTATTTTTTACACTTTTTAATCCAAGATTCTTGTCCTTTCAATGTGTTAAGGTGTTAAAATATCTGTTTTTGGCAAAAAGTTTCAAACTTTACGTGTGGATCATTGTTTTTAAGCTTGGTTTTGTACGTGGGAGTTGTTCTACGCATAACGTGTTTTTCAACTTTGGATCATCAAGTTCACACTTTTGTGTTATTTTGGTGATATTGAAGCTATTTCATCACACAAATCAGGTTTGGAAACATCAGTTGGCAGAAATCAATTTTGGCTTATTTCTACGCGTAAGAAAACCCTATTCTTACGCGTAACTCATCCTTGGTTTGATCTTCAGTTTCATGGATTACTCAGTGTTTTTCTTGCTTGGATAAGCCTGAAAACACTTTGACTTTGGATATTTTTTGCACTGTGATAGTGTAAAAGATCTTTTGGGTAAAACCCTAATTTTACGCATAAGCTTAAGCTTACGCGTAGAACCCTTTACGCATAAGATTATTCTTACGCCTAAGCCTTGTCTTACGCATAAGCTAATCCTATGCCTAAGTTTTCTACGCCTAACTTTCTGTTTACGTGTAACCTTAGTGTTTCTCATATCTTACGCGTAAGCTAATCCTACGCGTAACTATTGCTGTTACGCGTAAGTTTGGTGTTTTTACGCCTAAGTGTTACCTTGCCTTTACGTGATTTCTACGCCTAAGGATACTTCATCAACATCGTTTCATTCGACTACAAAGATCCATTTAACAACACAAGTTTTCAGCATGTCACAACCACCATACTCTAGCTATTTTCCTTACACTTATAATCAACAACAACAACAACAACTAAGTCCACAACATCAACAATTTAATCATCAACACCAAATTTATCAACAACAATTTAATCAACAACATACTCCACTACTAGGAGCAATTCCACAACCACAAATGGTTCAACCACCACCTAGTCTTCAAGTACAACATTACAAAAACTTCTACAATCAACATCCATCCAGGAGTACTATGAAGGAACCGAAATGGTTTGGCAAGATGTGTGAAGCATTAAGTAGCCAACAATCAATTCATGAAGCTGGCTCACTTGATAGACCTCCAATGCTCACTCCCGGAAATTATGATCAATGGGTGATAAGGTTCTTTAGGTTTTGTGATCTAAAGAAGCCACATGGAAAGTTCTTAAAGAAGGTCATTATGGAAGGTCCATTTCAGATGCCTACTGTTGTCACACCCGCAGATCCAGCTGCCAATCCACTAAGAGATGCTGTCACCAACATTGCAACTATCTCAGACCTCACGGGTGATGAACTTCTACACTTTGAAGCCGATGAACTAGCAATGCAATACATCCTTTTGGGACTACCCAATCCGATCCTTCGAAGTGTTGATGCTCAAAAGACAGCTAAAGCAATGTGGGAACATATTCATCTTCTAATGGAAGGCACAACACTCAATCAGGAAGACATGGAATCCAAAATCTACTTGGCTTATGAACACTTCATGAATGAACCAGGAGAGACATTAGAGTCATATCATCATCGCTTTTCAGACATCATTAATGATTTGGACAAACACAACATCATCATGCCACGAATTGCTGTCAACACTAAGTTCCTAAGTAGTCTTGGTCCGGAATGGGAGAAGTATGTCATTTTTCTCCGTCAAGCTAAGAATCTTCATCATGCTACATACGGATTGTTGTACGACTATCTGAAGCCTCACCAAAAAGAAGTTGACAAAGAAAGGGCTATCCGTGGACTCCTGGCTTCACAGTCACTTCCGGACAATCAACAACTTGCTTTGTGGGCTCAAACTAGTTTTCCTCCTCAAACAGCTCCTCAACCCTCTCCTCAACCAACTGCAACCATCACACCATATGATCCATCACAGCAACAACCTCAACAAACTCAAATGGTTCCATACAACAACAACAATGCTCAAGCACTTTACAGTGAAGCTGATGAGGACTCCGCTGCTTTCGATGAATTGCAACAAGGATTTGTCATGATTGCCAAAGCCTTCAGCCGGTATACAAACAAATCCAACAATCGCATTCGTTCCTCATCAAACACAAGGAATCAGGCTGTTGTAAACAATGGATGAGTTGAAGTTCAGAATCGTGGTTATGGTCGTCAGATGGGAGGTGGTTAAGGGTGTTAGGATTTAGTAAATCCAGTTATTAAAGAGTCGGTCACCTCAAGTATATGTAATTGTTAGAAAGCTCGTAGTCGTAGATTATTATAAGTTAAGTAATATTTTGTTTATGTAACACCGTGGAGGACGGACGGGTATTTACCCACTGTATGCCTGATCCACAGCCCGTTAGGTGGCGATTTATGTAAGAACTATAAATACTCTCTACCTCCCAAGGTAGAGAGTTGGAGCTCATAATAAAATTTTTCTTTCTCTCACTAAAAGTTCCAAACCTATAACTTTCTCTCTCTAAAACCTTTTATACGCCTATTTGATCTTGTGGTTTAGTGTGTTTGTGAAATCCAATATGTTACAAATGGTATCAAGAGCCATGGTTTGATCATCTCTCTTACATATCCTTGGATTTCTAGTGGTTTTAAAGGGTTTTTAAGTTTGAGAAAGTTTAGTGGTTTTTGCATCATTTGGATCATTTCTTGTGTTAAAGTTTGAATTTTGTGTGTACTTTTGTGTTTAGAATCATTGTACGTGCTTGGGTTTGGATTTGGAAAGCTTGAATCACTGTGGTTGGGCTTGTTTTGGATTGAAAAGTGTGTTTTTGAAGTTTTTTCTTGGTAGCGACTTGGTTCTCGTAGTGAATTTCATCATAGCGACTTGCTTTAGAAAAAGGTAGCGAGTTGTAGTGATTTTTGGTAGCGACTTGGTCCTAGCGACTTGTCTATTGAGACAAGCCGGCAAATAGTACAAGTTTGTGGATTCTCCACTACGGCTAGCGACTTGGTGAGGTTAGCGACTTGCTTCAGAAATTGTTAGCGAGTTGTAGTGTAAATTGTTAGCGACTTGATACTAGCGACTTGGATCTTAGCGAGTTGTTCTTTAGCAACTTAACTGTGTCTAGCGACTTGGTGCTTAGCGACTTGGACCTTAGCGAGTTGCTCTTTAGCGACTTGTGCTTAGCGACTTGGTTCATAGTGACTTGTGCTTAGCGACTTGGTGACTTAGCGACTTGTCTCTAGCGACTTGTTGACTTTTCCCGAAAAAACTTCAAACGGCTATAACTTTTGATCCGTAAATCCGTTTTCAGCGTTCTACCCATCAAAACGACCGTGAGAACGAGGAGAATTCGGGTCAACCTTCGAGGCCTAAATCCGCTCCGAACAGAAGTTATTGAGGTTTTTAAGTTTTTAGAGCTAAATTTCTCCGTAAAATCGTGCATCAAACAACCCAAATCACAACCAAACAACATCTCTGCTAATCCTACATAAGTCCTAACACACAATTGTTTATCATTGTGTCTATCCATCAGTTATCTTAACACGTTCTATTGGCATTGCTTAACGGTTTGGTCTTGATTTTAGTAAAATCCCGCGAAAGATTATATTTCTCGGTTTAAATCATAGACTTGTGAAATCCCATGCACGTCAACATCATGCCTAACGATTCGGATTCAGTTGTATCTAAGATACTCAGTTTATACGACGTGACCAATGAACAGAAGATACCCAACAATGTACTATAGACTATCCTGTTTGAGTCGGATAATGCTAAAATGGAATCTTCGTGCTCAATTTCACAAGAGAGAGAGGTGCACCAGCCACAACCTGTGCAAGTTAATGCAAAGGAACGCTCCATGGAAGCTTCAGATGTACCCAATATAGAGATGCACCAGCCACAACCTGTGCACGTTAATGCAGAGGTAAGTTGCATAGAAGTTTCTGCTATACCTAGTTGTGCATCTTCTTCTTAAAATGATAATTATGAGCTGCATGAGTACTCTGCATTTATCCCTGATGACTCCCTTACCACTAAGCTTAACATATATAAGGATCAAGTTGCCATCTATGAACATCGTGCTAAATTTGAGCTGACCACACTTGAGCAGGAAATGGATTGCCAAATGCATACATTAATCAGAAAAAGTAACTTAAGAGAAGAAACATTAAAACAAGAGTTAAATTCCTTACAAGAGAAACTTAATAAAACTGCTAAGCAAAAACAAGAACTTCAAGAGAATGTAAAAGTGCTTAAGCAGGAGTTCAAACAAAAGGAATCAAAACTTTTAAATGATTTTTCCAACCTTAAAACTTTAAAGAACAAACTTGAAAACAAGTTGTATGTACAAGGCAACACCATTCAGACTGCTCACATGATCACTAAGCATAGAGTATTAAGCGATAAGCATAGTACTGGCCTTGTAGAAGAGCCCAATCCTGAGTATGGTAAGAAAGCAAAAGCTGCTCAAAAAGTGATCTATGATGGTAATGAAATCCTTAAGCCTAGACAAATGCCTACTTGTTTAGAAACTAAAAGATCCTTGGTGTATAGATCATAATATAAAGTTCAAAACTCCAAATTACACTAAGGATAATTGGATTGCCTTAAACAAGTTTAGACCTCAAACTCAGTTAACCCCTGAACAAGTGTTCTGGAAGTTAGATATGGAAAAGAAAAAGGCAGATGAACTTGTTGCAAATAATCCTCCCCTTAGGAAATTGCCTCCAGCCAGTGTGTATCCTCCAAATACACCAATGCATTTAGTGCCTAGATCTATTCCACTAATAGCAAAACATTAATCAGCCTTTATGTTGTTTACCAACTATTTGTTGATTTTGAGAAAACGTGTAAAAAGAGAATCACACCTACTGGGATAACTGAAGGGGAAAGGAGTTTTGAGCAAACTAAAGAATGCTATTTAACTGAAGTCATGCCTTTCTTTAAGCAATTAAAAAGTCAATTTGAGAGTCTTAAAAAGGGGATAAACTCAGATATTAAAGAAATGGAAAAGGAATTTGATGCAATGATAGTTGAGGTCAATGATTATGAACGGGAACTCAAATATAATGAAATTGAAAGGAAGAATTTGCATATCTTAAATGAGAACTTGATTTTGAGTTGTGTTGCTCAAGATGTATTCTACACCGTTACGAATTATTCCATTACTGCTTCTCAATTTCATGAAATGTCTGTTGCATTGAAAGTATCCCAGGATCGTGTCATTGAGTTTGAGGCAAATAATTCAAAATTGCATGATAAAATTGAAAATGATGATCATGATAACTTGGTCAAACATTATTCTAAATTGGAAGTTGAACATCTTGCTTTGCAATTAAAATATCAACATCTGAAAGAAAATGTTAAAACCTCAAATACCAAGACATCTTCGGATGCTCTTGAGTTGGTTGCAATTTTTGAAATCAACAAACGTGATGAACAGATTCGGGCTCATTGTAACACGATCAAAAGGTTGAAAACCCAAATCTCACAACTAAAGGGAGAAAAGCATGATTTTACTGGTTCCCGAATGCTTCCACCTTTAGATTCTCAGAATTTCCAACTTCAAAACATTATTGATAATTTGCAAAAGGAAAATGAGTGTTTTAAAGCTGAAATTTCAAAGGTTAATGATCAAAACAAAGAGTTATATGATTCATTCAAAGTTAATCATGATAAACACATTGAAGAGATAACTTCTTTACTTAACGATATTAAGAATCTGAAGCGTGAGGTGAAAGGAAAATTACCAATCCCTAATTGCAAATATTCTGTTCCTAAGGTTTCTGCTTGTGATAAGTATGCTATCGATATGTTATATATTCCCCCGCCTATTAGGAATAATGAACTTGCACATAAAGCATGTCTCTCACACCTTAAGGATAGTTTGAAGGGTCTCTGTGAGATGGTTGAAGATGAAAGAATTGTAAAACCATTTGATAGTACCATAGCCTATGCCTGCATGGATGCCAAAAGATCTCAGGAACTCTTAGAGTACGTAATTGTCACAAGTCCGAAAGTGAGTAATAGGCGAGATAGAATAGTTGCACCCAGTTCTATGCCTAAGGATAAGAATGTGACTCTTAATGTGCCTCTGAAAGCCTCAGAACCCAGCACTTCTAGACCAGAAAATCAAATGGCAGTAAAACAAACTAAGGCTCCCGTCATCACTTCTATTGATGTTAATATTGACACTAAAGTTAGCAGGTCAAAACCTAGTAGCAATACAAAGAAGGACATAATTTCGCCGACTAAAAGTGATCATGAGAAGAAAGTGAAAGAACACCATAGGGAAAATAAGTTTGACTTGAACAAAAAGAAGCGTGTTGGTTCTAGTATTAGCTCTAAGCTTACTGAAATTAATTCGAAGTCTATGCTATCTGCAAAACCTGTAAAGAATGTCTATCTTCTGGTAATCATGATAAATGTGTTGTATTATTTCTGAGATCTAAGAATCATACCCCAGTTAAGAAAGTTTGGAAAGCGAAACAGATTAAGCAATCCTGGAAACCTACAGGGAAGGTTTTTACCAATGTAGGATTTCAGTGGAAGCCAACAGGTCGAATATTCATGAATGGTAAACCTTGCCTCTTAACTAGATCCACTATGCCTAGAGTATTGCCTGTTAAGGTTTGGAAGCCAACTGGTAGAATAATCCCATTAAGCACAAAATGTCCCTCGACTAAGTCTGATGCTTCTACTTGTTCAGCTCCTAGTGACAATGGCATTGCACCTAGGGTTTCTACTGATTCAAAGATTGTTTGTGCTAACCAAAAAGACCTCGTGAGCACGTGGAGATCCAATGTTTCCAATTCTCTGTCTTCGTCTATTGTCCAAATCAGGTCGTACAAGTCGTCCCTTGGTATTTGGATTCGGGCGGCTCTAAACATATAACTAGGCTCTAAACAATGACGTATGAACACAATAGTTCATACCTCATTCTCTAAAGAAAAGAAAAGTGTACGTTTCAGTGTGCTTTATCTTCTGAAGAAGAGAAATCTTCTTATGACGTCTGTTCACATCAGTTCAGGCCTCGTACTTCATCATTATGGCGTTTGCAGATAACACTTCAGGCCCCGTTCATCGAAGAAAAGAAAAGTGTACGCCTCAGTGCGCTTTATCTTCAGAAGAAGAGAAATCTTCATTTTTATGACCATTCTCATTGACATTCTTCATCAACAAGCTTTATGTTTTTCCATGCTCATTCAATCCTCAAATGGATCTCCGTTCATTGGTATACATTCTTATTCACTTGATTAATCAAAAATGGCAAACTTCATTTGCAATTTTTGAGGGGGAGAAGAGGGAATATACTACATATTGATGGATATTTGAATAATGGTCATACGACTTAATGTTTGATGACTCTCCTCCAACGCCTAATGTTTCACTCACTAAGGATAAATGGGATTCATTGTTTCAAGATATGTTTGATGAGTATTTCCAACCGCTAGCGAATGTTGATCATCCAAGAAGTACAACTCAGACTACTCAAGAAGCCCAATCTCCAGTTATTCCTTAAGGCATTGATAATGACTATCAGAATATTGCAGTTGCACTCATGAATAATGATCCGCTCTTTGGTATTACTTTGCCAAATCTTCACGGATTATTGGTCCTCACAATGTGCACGTAATAAATCAACCACATGAACATTAAGGAAAATGACTACCTCATCCGCTTGAAGACATTATTGGTGAATCTTCCAGATCAGTTTCTACATGTATACCTTAAGGAAGAATGCATTAATGTTGAGGAATCATTTGTTCCGGTTCATTCAGTAGATCAATGTACATCCGATTGTATGTTTATTCATGTGTTGGGCATTTGACACAAGTTGATGACTTCAGAGTTAATCATTTATCACTTATTTGAGATTGAAGTTGACTTTCAACAAAGGCGTGTTCTTATTTGATAACTTGCTCGGGCTTAAGATTTTGAGTTGAAGACTTGGTTTATCTAGTTACCAGTAGTCAGGGTGGTTGGTTGAAGACCTGGTTAACTATCACTATTAGGAGTTACGTTGTTTTACTCAGTGTCACATGCAGATGACGATGTGGATAATCTCAAGAGGTGTTAATGTCTCATACTTTGTTTGAGTAGTGAGTACTTAGAGATTTGCTTGAAGCATAGATTCTCGACACCGTTCTTCCATCATTAAGAGCAAGCTTCAGATACAAATGCGAGGAATTCGACTTCAGTTTCAAGTTTGGTATATCGGGTTTTCTTCATTAGTGGTCACTTCAAATTGTCTACATATGGGTTGATAAAGATAGTCAGAGAGAGTTTCTATAGCAGTTGATTCTCACAGGATTCAGTTGAGCTAATCGTTTGTTCTTCTCTATTTCAAGAGTTTTTGGCATGTATAATGTGTTGCTGAGTCTGAGGTATCAAAACCAGCAAGGGGGAAGGAGATATACATCTAAACACACAACGAGTACACGTGATGAACTTAATACTTCTTCTCTATTGAAGTAATCCCGGGAAAGACAAATGTCATAACCGCAGAGAAACTCAGTGTTTAACTCGTAGCCTTTGGTGTGTTATTCCAACTATTTGGGGGGAGGATGTATTATTCAAACTATTTGGGGGAAGGATGCATTATTCCAACCATTTGGGGGGAAGTGGTTTCTGGATACTTTTGGTATGTGTTACTTCAGTGTTCAGTTGGAAGAAATATGAGAAGAATATTTGGAGTGTGAGATGATATTGCTTATCGACATCTTCGATATAGGTTATGATAATGTGCTTCCGGTTAGTGCTTTATGTACTCAATGTAATGATGATTCCGATGAGATCGCAACCATCAGGGGAGAGATATGTGTACATCAGGGATGCACAACATGTTCACATGATCAAGCTTAATCAGTTATTCCGGAGTTGATATCCGCAGAGATGATCAATGACTCAACATGTTACTTGGATGTCATCGTCTCTTCTCTTGTTGGGTACATGTGTACATTATGGGCTGATTGGTTATATATAAGATAACTGGAATGCATCCGGTGAAATGAAGGTGTTGATATATTGTTCTCCCGAATAGACAACCGCTCAAACTCGAAGAGTAATGTGTACATCGGGGATCCACAACAGGTTCACGTGATCGAGATTAATCATGTATTCCGGGTTTGATAACCGCAGAGATGATTCGTGTTAACTTGTTACATCATTGTTATCATGTTCTTTGGGTTGTTGAGCTTCATTCAATGAGACTGTTTTCCTTCACATTCTACTTCTTGGGGTACATGGTCTTAATTCGAAGATTGTCGGTTTTGGGGGAAGCTACCAAAGATTCTCATTTAGAAGGCTCATGTTCAGACGACGATTCTCTTAGAAGCCTCGAATGCTTTGGTGGTTAAAGTTTAAGAGATGTTGATTTCTTTCTTCTAGAACGTGCTGAATGATATCCTTATCTCGGTACTCATTTCATCATCCTCTTAAACTAATTTATCTTCTTGTAAATATTTATTCGAAAAACAAAATACAAAATTACAAAACCTTCAAAAAGCAAATAGAAAAATATAAAACTTTCAAAAATCCATAAAAATTTAAAAAATCTTGAAAAATTTCAAAAAATATTGTCAATTTGTAATGTTTTCCTCGATTCGATAATATCTACGGTCTTTGTGCTGTCATTCAAAGAATGACACGGGACTTTAGATGTTGTTCGAATGTTAAAAAAAAAAAGAAAAAAAATTAAAAAATCAAAAAATATTTTTGGGAGAAAGTGAAACAATGGTTTATTGTCATTTCAGGCAGTAACCCGCTTTTCAAAGAAAGAACAGAGCCATACTTTATCTTGGTTTTTCAAATCTCCTGCTCTGATTCTATATAACAATCTCTTACTATCTAATGAAAACTAACTGCTTTGTTAAAATAACTCGGACTCTATTTTTGAAAATCATCTGGACTTAACATTTGTCAAAATATATATCTCTAAATCAACAACTTATGTCATTGATTGAGGGAGAGAATGATTTCAATTAAATCAAAAGGTTATTTGTCATACAATTGTTTTTCAAAAGATAATCATGCATGTTTAATCAATGGAGTTTAAAGTCTCAAAATCCGATCCTTATCAGCTAAAACGTTTTCATAATCAAGTCACAATTCTTCTTAAAAGCTTTCAAAATCCATTTAAATCTACAGAGATCACAAATCTCAAATGATTTGATAATTGTGATCGGGGGAGAATTTGTGATTTAAATTGGATTTAAACTGATAAATCGGTAAATGGTTTTATAAGGATGTACAAGCTCTCCTTCCCACATGTGCCAAACGATTTCAAATTTTCCATGCACATGTTGAGGGGGAGCATCTATCTTAAACCACAAAGATTAGAAACGTGATCAATTTATCTCAAGGTGCAGTCTTTTCCTAATATGTGCAAAACATTCTCAAAATATCTATGCACATATTGAGGGGGAGCAAATGTTTGAAAACCTCATCCTTCCCCAATATGCTTTATCTACTTGATTTAATCAGGGAAGTGATGATGATATCTTTTAGAAAATGGTAATCAAAGAAGTTAATTCTTCCTCTTGCCTCCGTGTGCTAAAACAATTTCAAATACATGAAGCACATGTTGAGGGGGAGTTCTTGTTCTAAAAATATCAAAAAAAATTCAGGTACAAAATGCTTTGATAATATATCACAAGTATCTGGATTGATTTTCAAATGGTTTTCAATTGGCTCCAACGGCAGATAAACAATACCAAATAGACCAACCAAATTTACTTTATGTATGGTGATATACGGATAGTTAGGTTAGGTATTCGTTTCAACGATCCACCAGAACCGGAGGGATCTACCCAGGGACAATCCACTAGATAGTGTAGAGTCCTTAGGTATATTGAAAAAAAGGAGAAAAGTGAGATATGGGAAGAGTGCGGACTGAGACTGAGCTAGTACTGGAATTAACCCAACAAGGTTCTAGTTATGAAGTCTCGGTAAGCACTGAAGGGGTTGAAGAATGAAAAAGAATTAAATGAGAAAAGGGTGAAAATAAATAGCCCTCCAATTATTCAACCTTAGGGCAGATACCGGGTTCAATTCATATGCTACTGATGGTTACCAAGGTAACATTGGTATTGAAGACAAGACGTCATGGACCCAGTGACGCACTGCACTTCAACTTCCCAAACCACTCAAGTTCCTCTTAAAAGGACCCAGTGACGCACTGCACTTCAACTTCCCAAACCACTCAAGGTCCTCTTAAAAGGACTTGTTTCATTCTCACGGGGAACCAACATAATCTATCGACTTTCTCTTAGAGATTGTTGATATTGAAGAAGGAGACCCTCTCCATAGTCTCCGAAATAGGATCCAAATATGCACAATTGAGTCTAGAGCCATGAGATCATCAATAAATCTCATTAGGACACTTTCAATGAAGACTCTCTGTTTCACACAATGTGGAAAGAGAGATTATATCTTATGAGTCCTACGCATTATCCTTGTGGTATTGCCATAACATCTGAGTGATATGCATATATTTTTACAATGAAGATGGAAAGCCTTCTGGAGCCAATATCAAACAAGCTCCTGGTGGGTGGCATGTGAGATCTATCCAATAGATCAACCATGTGACAACTGAACAGAAATAATGGGGCGATTCAATCTTTTGAATCAATCCTGGTTCAGGTTATGGATTGACGGATACCTTTGAAAAACCGGTCGTTGTGCTTAAAAACTCTTTTCTTTAGCACATCGACTGTGTACAAATATTTCAAAATAAAAGGTGTTTATGATTGATAATTGATTTTCATTAAAACCTTCTTTGTATTGCAAAAACAATTTCTATTGAGCGATACACGATTGTTTATCAAATCTCTTTTTATCAATCAGTGAATCTCAATTCGCTGGTTCACTCACTCCGTGTTGTCTTCTTTGAGACATTCCGGTTTGAGAACAACTAGAGCAGCTGCGAAACCCTGTCAAGGAAATTCTTCAGAATTTTACCTGATCACAGGCAGTACTTGTACTGATCAACGGGGAACCGTGGGCCGTGTACCTCAATTCAACGAAAGTGATCAAAGACACTTTTGTGCACTTTATTGCTAACTGTTGTATGCAGGTACGCCCGACGTTTGCAGCTGATCAGAATGAAGCGGTCAATCCATAGCCGCATGCTCACTCAACACATTCATCTCAAAAGAAATCATGATTAGTGCATCAATGACTCTGATATTTTCACTCCATGCTTCTGCTACGCTACTGCCAATATCATGAATCAATAAAAGCTTCCGCTACTCTGATGAGAATATATCATGATCCAGAATGTGAGCATGTCGGTCCAAATGTCACAACATCACATAATACCAACACCACAATGGACGATTCTGAGATGTATTTTAACTAATGATCTCAAAGCTGGCTCAAAACTCATTATCACGTGAATCAGTAATAGACCTCCACTTGGATTAACCAAACATGCAATGTGAAGAATCAATGACTACGAGCTTCAGAGCAAAGTACTACATCAAGAATGCAAGAACAATTTTTTAATGCAATATCTGTTTGTATTCAATGTAATTTTAATGTGTGTTTGAGGTGACCTCCCTTAGGGGGAGATTGTTAGGATTTAGTAAATCCAGTTATTAAAGAGTCGGTCACCTCAAGTATATGTAATCGTTAGAAAGCTCGTAGTCGTAGATTATTATAAGTTAAGTAGTATTTAGTATATGTAACACCGTGGAGGACGGACGGGTCTTTACCCACTGTATGCCTGATCCACAACCCGTTAGGTGGTGATTTATGTAAGAACTATAAATACTCTCTACCTCCCAAGGTAGAGAGTTGGAGCTCATAATAAGATTTTTCTTTCTCTCTCTAAAAGTTCCCAACCTATAACTTTCTCTCTCTAAAACCTCTTATACGCCTATTTGATCTTGTGGTTTAGTGTGTTTGTGAAATCCAATATGTTACAAAGGGTTTAATGATATGGGAAGGAATAACATGGGTGCTCCGCAACAACAAAGGGCTCAAGTGGTTGAACAAGGGAATGCTCAGAATGGGGTTAATGGTCTTCGTTGTTATAACTGTAATGAGAAGGGTCATCTGGCTAATGCATGCCCTAAGCCGAGGACAAGAGGCAGTGCTTATCACAAAGAGGCTTTGCTCTTGGCTCTCAAGGATGAAGCTGCTGGAACTCTTACCAACAAGGAACAGAGCTTTATGGCAGATGCAGATTCTGATGATGATTTGGAGGACTTACAGGCTAATGCAGCAGTGATGTTGATGGCACAAATGCAAGCTCTACACATGAGTGAAACAAGCCCAGTGTATGACACTGACGGCTTGTCTCAGGTACCGGAACAAAATACACTCATTCCTGATATGATATCTCCGCCAATTTCTCCATCCGACAAGGATCAAAGTTTTCAAAATGAGTCATCCACATCTCATTCCGATGATTATCAAATAGATCCCGTAGTTACATTTGACGATCAAGATAACCTTACGGTTAATATTGATAATCAAGTTGACTCCATGGTTATATTTGAGGATCTAAATAATGATCATGATGAGACTCACGTTGAACAAGATGAGCTTATGTCTAATAGAGAAATTGAGCTCCTGACCTTAATTAAAGACCAACAATCTCGTTTGGAAATTTGCACAAAATTAAAAGATAAAAATGCACTGTTAATTAGGGATAATGAATGCTTAATTCGACAAATCAACTTTTTTAAAACTCAAGAAAAACGTGAAAAAGGTTTTGAAGTCGCTTTTGCTAAATCTCATCAAAACGAAAAATCATTAGAACGACAGATACGTGATCTAGCCGCATCCAAGAATGCTTTGTTGTCTCAAATAGAACAACTAAAACATGAACATAAACAACAACTTAACGTTCTTACTTTGGAAACTCAAAAAGCCAAGGCTGAGTTGTTAACTTGTCAAAAATAGTTCTCTGAGTACAAAAAGCATTCCACGAAATGAATAGATAACTATCTAGAAGAAATTGTTGACTTACAAAACAAAATCAACGAGTTTTGAAATGTTGTTTATAAACATGGTGAGTCAATCACAACTATTCAAAAGTTTACTTTTAAACCTAATCCAAATGGATATGGACCGATTCTTGGTGATTACCAACATAAGTTTTCAAACAGAGCATTCAAACCAAATCCTGAAGTTTACAGTGCAGAACATAGAATTGATGATTCAATTATGACTGTTGTTGAATATAATCGCATGGAGGAATTAGATGCAGATGACGAGAGTCGGTCATAAAATGGAAAATGTCGATTTCAAATAAAAGTTTGGTTATCAAGATACTTTTAACAAAACTTTGGTTATCACACCAGTTTCTGAAGTTAGTCCCCAACACAATGGTGCACAAATTAATGGTCCTTTACCTTCACTTAGTGAAGTTAAAACAAAAGCCGAAAGTTGTCACGTTATTAAATATTTTGACACTTTCTTATCTGACCTCAAAATTTTGGAACGTGAGATTGAATTTTATTCTGAAATAAAAGTTGAATATTTTCAATCGCCGTTGGCGCGAGAACAAAGAGATATTCTTCAAAAAAGAATTTTACCCCATGTCAAAAATTTGAAAACTTGTGCACTATATTGGGAAAGGGATTTTCACAAGGAACTTGGTCTCATGAAAAAAGTTTTCGAGAAAACAGAAACATCGATTTCAAATACTAAACGTAAAAAGAAATTGTTGAGAAAAGATGTTGATCGACTCTTTGAAGGTATTATCTGTGCTGATATCAATAATCTTGTGTTATTACAATCTGTTGCATATGCATCTGATCATATCTCTGCTGCTTCTGTTTATTCTGTTGAAATTGTTGTGAACACTGATACTGTGCATTAGATCGAATCGTTAAAAGTTGAAAATGAACGACTGTTAAACGAGCTTTCAAATTCAAAACGTCGTCTTCAATGCTGTCAAAAAGATTGTCAAAATCGTGAACTTGCTTTGCAAAACAAAATCAACCAGTTGCAATCTAAAACGTTTAATCCAAAATTTGAGCAACTGGATGATCAAAACGTGTCCTTGAAATGTCAAATCTCAAAAAATGAACAAGAACTTGTAAAAGTTAAAAAGGAATATGGTGTCATATTTGATTTACTCAAAAAGACTCGTGATGAAGCATCAAACGAACTTGATCATTATCTTGCACACACTAAAGAAGTCATGAATTTTGCTGGAAATCTTCGTTCTGAAAATCAAGATTTGGTGCACACTATTATTAAGTTAAGGGAAATGTTAGGAAAGTATGAACAAGTTCAGCCTAGCATCATTAAGAGAATTGCACCTGTAACACTTAGCAAACATGAACCCAGAATGCCTACTGACAAATCACAAGATACTAATGTGCTTCCCTCTACTGAAACAGGACTAGTTGCTTCTTTTCCCAACGTCCGCACTTCACAGCCTAGGAGCAATACAAGGAAGAATAGGAAGTTGCGACCTAAGAAAAGAATAATAAAGAATGCTGAAGTAGAATAACACCCTAGGACTTTGAATAAGACTCAAGTTGCACCCACTTTAGATATTGCGTCTGACAAATGTAATGGAAAAAGTGTTGTAACGAATGCTAAACCTTTAAGTACTTTTGACATTCAGTCTGATGCTTCTTGTGTTATTTGTCGTAAAAGTATGCTTTCTGATTGTCATGAAAAATGTGTTGCTAGAGCTATCTTGTCTCGTTTACGGAATCCTAAGACCCGGAATACCTCTAGGCCCACTAATGCTTCTAAGTCTGTGCTTGGTAAACCACCCTCTTTAGATTCTAAGAAACGCATTGATGTCCCTGTAGCTCCAGTATCACCTTCAAGGAATGTAGTACCACCTAGTACATTCACTAAGACTAAAGCTAAGACTAGTTGGAGATGGCAGAAATGGATACATAATACACTAGGATTTAAATGGATGCCTAAAGTCATTGATGTGTGTATTTCTCCTATAACTGCCTCGGAACCCTCTAACTCACCAGGTTCCACATCTACTTCTATTCCATCTGTGTCGTCTGTGTGTAATGCAGGTGATACATATCATCCTTTGGATTGTTGATAGCGGATGTTCCCGACACATGGCAAGCAACCTTAAACTGTTATCAAACTTTGTTGCAAAGTTCATCGGCACTGTCAGATTCGGGAATGTTCACTTCACAGCTATCATGGGCTACGAAGATTATATCAATGGCAATATCGAAATTAGCAGGGTTTATTATGTGGAAGGCCTCGGTCACAATCTATTTTCAGTCGGTCAATTCTGTGATGGAGACTTGGAAGTTGCTTTTCGGGAGAAAACTTGTTTCATTCGTGATCTACAAGTAAACGATCTTATGTCTGGCTCTCGCAATTCTAGTCTGTACACAATCTTAATGCAAGACATGGTTGCTTCATATCCGATCTGTCTACTCTCAAAGGCTACATCTACAAAATCTTGGCTATGACACCGTCGTCTCTCACATCTAAACTTTCAAACCATCACCAACCTTGCTCGACACAAACTTGTTGAAGGTCTCCCGAGATTCCGGTATTCTAAAGATCACCTTTGCGCAACTTGTGAACAAGGGAAAAGCACTCGTGCTCATTTTCCTTCAAAGGTGGACCACAACTCTCAGCATGTGCTTCATCTTCTTCACATGGATTTGTGTGGCCCGATGCGCGTGCAAACGATTAATGGCAAATGCTACATCTTAGTAATTGTCGATGACTACTCACGATGGACTTGGGTATACTTTCTTCGAAGCAAAGATCAAGCTCCACAGATGATCATCACCTTTCTCACGAAAATTCAAGTTCAGCTCCGGAACACCGTTAGACAAATTCGAGCAGACAAAGGAACTGAATTTGTGAACCAAAATCTTCGAGAATTTTATGAGAAAGTGGGAATTGAGCATCAGACATCTATTGCACGTACACCAGAACAAAACGGAGTTGTTGAAAGACGAAACCGTACGTTAGTGGAAGCTGCAAGAACAATGTTAATAAATGCTAAACTTCCAGATTACTTGTGGGCAGAAGCTGTATCAACTGCATGCTATACTCAAAACCGATCCATGATTACAAAACGCCACAACAAAACACCTTTTGAGCTTATCCAAAACAGAAAACCGAATCTCAAACACTTTCATGTATTTGGATCCCTTTGCAATCCGAATAATGATCGAGATGACTTTGGAAAGCTCAAAGCCAAAGCTGACATTGGAGTCTTTATTGGATACTGTGAGAATTCTAAAGGTTACCGGATCTGGAATCGTCGTACAAAGCAGGTTATGGAAACGATTCATGCTAATTTTGATGAGCTTACAGAAATGGCTTCTGAGCATAACAGCTTGGAACCCGGTCATAACCGCTTAAACTTTCCTCAAACCCCATCATCAGCTGAACCAAGCCCCCAGCTTACTCGTCAACAAATGGAAAGACTATTTGCTCCTCTGTTCAGTGACGATATTTATGAACGTGCTCCAGGTATATCCGATGTTTCCGCTGCTCAACCTAATCATACTCTTATACCTGATACACCTGCTACAACAACTACTGTTGAAGAAGCACCACTAGTTGACTCTACAACAACAGTTGAACAAACTGCATCCAACGACGCTGAACCAGCTGATGATGTTCTTAATGAAGTACCCCCACCTGCAGATTTTGATCCAAATGCGTTCTTTAACCCGTTTGCCAATGAGACTGCTGCATCTGATGTCGCGGAATCATCCACAAGCCATTTGAATCCTCAGAATCTGCACAATGTATATCAACATCAACCCTCTACACATCGTTGGACAAAAGACCATCCTCTAGAGAATATTATTGGCAACCCGAATCAACCAGTCGTTACGAGACAACGTCTTCACACAGATGGTGAACATTGCATTTATGCACTCACTGTCTGCCAATCTGAGCCTAAAAACATTAAAGACGCAATGACAAAAGACAACTGGATTGAGTCCATGCAAGAAGAACTCAACCAATTCAAACGTCTTGAAGTATGGGAACTGGTTGAAAGACCAACAGGGGTCTACGTCATTGGTCTCAAATGGATTTGGAAAAACAAATTGGATGCTGAAGGGAACGTAATCAGATACAAGTCACGTCTGGTGGCTAAGGGTTATAGACAGGAAGAGGGTATTGACTTTGAAGAATCATTTGCTCCGGTTGCTCGTCTTGATGCTGTTCGGATATTTCTCGCGTTCGCGGCTTATATGAATATAACGGTCTTTCAGATGGACGTCAAAACTGCTTTTCTGAATGGGCAACTGAAAGAAACAGTTTATGTCAGCCAACCAGAAGGATTCGTTGATCCCGAGTTCCCGAACCATGTCTACAAACTGAACAAAGCTCTGTATGGTCTCAAACAAGCTCCTCGGGCGTGGTATGATAAGCTATCATCTTTCCTCATTGCCAATAATTTTACCAAAGGTTCGGTCGACCCAACTCTTTTCATAAAATATCACGGGGCACATATCTTAATTGTTCAAATTTACGTGGATGACATCATCTTTGGGTCAACACATAAAAAGTACTCAATCGCTTTTGCACAACTAATGAAGAACCATTTTGAAATGTCAATGATGGGTGAACTTACGTTCTTTCTAGGACTGCAAGTTCATCAATCACCCCGTGGTATTTTCTTGAGTCAGTCGAAATATGCCCTTGAATTGTTAAATAATTTTGGAATGCAAAACTGTGACACCTATGCCACACCAATGGCTCCTACCAAGAAGCTCGATGCTGATTTACATGGGAAATTGGTGGACCCTACCAAATACCGTAGTATTATTGGGTCTCTCATGTATCTAACAGCTAGCAGACCTGATATTGTTTTTGCCGTATATCTTTGCTCCCGTTATCAGTCGAGACCAACTGAAACCCACCTCTCCGAGGCTAAAAGAATCCTCCGATACATCAAGGGAACCATTAATTTGGGGATCTGGTATCCGAAGGATTCTGGTTTTGAACTAATCGCTTTTTCAGACGCTGACCACGTAGGATGCTTAGATTCACAGAAAAGTACTTCAGGAGCGTTACAATTTCTTGGTGATAAACTGGTGTCATGGCAATCGAAGAAGCAAGATTGTACATCACTGTCCTCAACAGAAGCAGAATATGTAGCCATGTCGACGTGTTGTGCTCAAGTCATTTGGATGAGAACACAACTCAAAGACTATGGTTACGTATTTGACAGAATCCCGATGTACTGCGACAATCGGAGTGCTATTGCGATCTCATGCAACTCAGTTCAACATTTGAAATCAAAGCACATCGATCTTCGATATCATTTCATCAAGGACCACGTGGAACAGGGTACTGTTGAATTATACTTTGTGGGTACAGGATACCAATTGGCAGATCTCCTCACCAAAGCCTTAGCTCCTGCTAGGTTTAATGAGTTGGTCCACCGGATTGGTATGCGGTGTTTGACTCAAGAGGAACTGGATGAACTCTTAAAACATTCTTAAAAACCAGTCAAACACCAAAACCTCTTTTGTAAATATTTTTCAAAAACAAAATACAAAATTATAAAATCAGTTAAAACAACAAAAATATTCTTCTATCTATATCTATTTTAACATGGCAAGTACAAATCTTCCGTCAACACTCAAATCTTTCAAAATTCAGTATTTTTTTCGATCAAGTGTTGAGGGGGAGAAAACTAATATTTTTCAGTTTCATAAAACATTGTACTTGCATGTTACCTTATCCCGGTTGTTTCTTTAATAATGGTGGTCACATTTCTGGTTTTTTGACACTCCTCGGACTAAAATTTATAAAACTTTAGTATGTCTTAAGTCGAGGGGGAGTGTCATCAAAATTCTTTCCAAATACTCTTCGTTTGGTAACCAAAATGGAAGTTATGGGCGTTGGATATAAATGGTTAAGGTGGAGGGACTAAAATTGTCAAAAGCTTAAAGTAAATTTTTTAAAAAACCTCCACCTAATTATTCATATCATTAACTCTTCTCATTTATTACCTCAACAACCTTCATCCTACGCCTATCAACCAATCTCCAAATCTGGTTTCTTGATCATCATTTTGTAAGTGATTTCGTAATCTAAACGTGTTTACAAACAATGGTTTTGAATTATATGAAAATCCAACGGTTAAATCTTGTGTTTTGATGATCTTCGTGTTCTACGCGTAAGCATAAGAACATAAGATCATCAGGTGTGAGTTTTTTCATGATATAATGGTGTTAAAATGTTCAAAACTATATACCAAAACCATTTTTATCAATCTAATCCACCCAGAAACACGAATTGTCCGGTTTTCAAAATTAGGGTTCATAAGTCGATTTGGGGGTTTTCAAATGAGAACATTTTTGGTTAAAAAGATTGTTGTGTGATGTTGTTTACAAGATGAATTGATCATATCTATGTTTAGAATCAACCCAGAAACACTAATTGATTGATAATTAGAAACTAGGGTTTATGTTCTTAATATTTAGGTATTTTTGATTCGT
>BPTQ01000006.1:273294227-273439057 GCA_019973895.1 Chrysanthemum seticuspe | reverse complement strand
CAACGCAACTAAGAATAAGGAAGTGACAACTCAACCATCAATAGGAGATAATTAAGGAGTAGTAAAACCTAAGTAAACACATCTTTAAACTATCATACGAGCACACATTAATTAGACATAGACTACCACCACCTTAGTTTAGATAATTAGATAATAGTAGAGTAATCGGTAGAAATACCAACCCCCCCAAATCCAATACCCGAGTTTCGTACCTTTCAATTTCCAAAAAACATAAAAAAAGATAAAAAAATAATCTTCCTCAACCTTAACCTTAGCGTAGTAACTTCTCACTAGCATTCCTATTCCCCTAGAGAACGATATCAATACCCGTGGCTTACCCTAATACTATACTACAACGATTAGGTTCGCTGCCTAGGGTGTTGAAAAACTTGCTCGACGAAAAGGAAGTTCCTTTGACCCCGAACGCGCTGCGTAAGCGTATCAGTTCTTTTGGCTAAATATCTTTCAGATCACGACATGGACGCTCAAATGTAGAATGTGGATGCACCAAATGTTCTCACCGTTGCTGATATCTTCCCTAATGGCTATCCGATGAAGATTAGAAAAAACAACCTCAGAGTTGATTTTGAGAACTTCTTCTGCTCAGAATATTCATGTGAAATTGCAGTGGATATTCTGAGGACTCACCCCTATCAGAACATGCTCACTAACTCTGCTTCTGTACCAGAGATCTACATACACCAATTCTGGCATACAATGCGACAGATCAAAGGTCAAAATGCTATGACGGTGACGCTAAATCACTAACAAGTTACCATCACACGAGAAGATTTGAGAGCTATTCTTCTCATTTCGGTCATCGAACCTACTAAACTCAATGCCACTCCAACTGAAGAGGTAGTTCTCCAATTTATGATCGACATTGGCTATGACGAAGCTACAGGAGTAATAAAAAAGCATTCACACGTGGATCTTAAGAATATTCCTCAGCCATGGAGAACCCTCTACATCATCATCTCCAAATCAGTTTCTGGACGTGATAGTGGTTATGAGCATCCCAAGCTCATGGAACTACAAATATTTTGGGCTTTGGTCAACAAGAAAGATATAGAAGTTGAAGCTCTGATATGGGACGATATGATGACTTTTCTTAAAAAGCTTGGCACCAAAATCCCGTGTATCAGATATACCAAACTGTTGATCCAACGAGCTCTAGGTTATAATCCTGATATTTCCTTGAGACTCGATGACCCCAAACAACACTCCATGTTATATGAGCCCACACTCTCAGTCAGATTCAAAGACTCTACAACAAAGAAACAAGGTGCAATGCTGCCAGATCACCTCATAACTGATGATATCAAACAACTGTATTCGTACAACCGATATCTGGTAGCAGTTGAAGAAGGCAAAGTAGGTTTTCTCGATGAAAAGTCCGCTGGTACACCTACAAGGAAAACCAGAAGAGGCAGTGCAGGGAGTGATACAAGCACTGAGAGTCAGAGAAAGTTTCCTAAGAGGTCACATATTCTTAAAAGGAAACTTCCCTCTAAGGAAGCTGTTCCTATTCCCATTCCCAAGTCTGAACCACAAAGAAAGCTAGTGGATGAAAGCTCTGAGGAAACCGAATCAGAAGAAGAGGTCATATACTCTGAAACTGCAACCGATGTCACTCCAACAGTAGCTAAACCTCTCAGTCCAAAAGCTGACCAAGGCAAAGGGAAGACTCCAGTAATTGAGCATGAAGAAGAAAGCTCAGATGAAGAGCCACTAGATACTGACTACAAGAAGAAGTTCAAAAATCATTAGACTCCAACACAAGGCAAAAGAGTTTGAACAGGAACAAATGCATGGCCCCGGAGGGTCAAGTGGTAGTGTCCAATCTACACCAATTCCTGATGCGGTTAATCGACCCGATAAGGGAATTGGTGCCACCACTCTTGAGCAACAACAAAAGAGCCTGGAGGATTCTATTGATTATGACATTGAGGAACAAGAAATAGAGAAGTCTGAGAAAGAAAAAGCTGATGAGGAAGCTCGGATTCAGGCTGAAGAAAAGGAAAAATCTGGACAAGATGACGAAGTGAACTATGATGATTTTCTTCTCAACAATCCAATTCGTTCCAAGGAGAAAACTGCTGAAACTCCTAAGGACCCTGAACCTCCTCATGTCTCTTCATCATCAGATTCATCCTCTCACTCTTCACCACCACCATCCAGAAGAACAACCAAATCCACATCCAAATCTGTGAAGAAGCCAACGGACTCTTGGATATCTCGAGCTAAGACAAGGATCGTTAAAGCTGTCAAGCAGGTCAGGAAGAAAGACGTGCTTTAAAAAAAGCTGAATTTTCTCACTGACCAGGTCCAGTATCTTCATGACGAGAATGACAAGATGTCAGCCGAAAGGTAGTACGTCCAGAAGTTCATGAAACATGATCTTCAAGGGGAATGAACGAGATGATCAAAGGTTACACTCACAAGTTCCTTCTTGACATCGTTCCTGGTGTGACAAGATAAATGTACACCAAACAACTCTATCCGAATCTATTGCATTTGGCTAAGCAAACTATGAGATCAACACCTATGACAGTAAACATCAACCCAACTGATCCTATAATATTCTCAGATGCTGAATTGGTTTCCAGGCTGGTATCTCAAATTTCTAAACGATCTGCAACATTTACTTCTTACGAAGGTAAATTGTTTGAAGCATTGCTGGAATACCAACTCAAATCAGCATGCCGAGAAGAAGCTCAAAGGCCTAAACGTCCAAGAGACGATGAAGACAAGGATAAGGATAAAAATGACGAGCCTAAACGTCCAAAGCAGTCTGGAGAATCATCATCTATGCCACCACCACCCCGAAGGACTTCACCACCAAGACGATCTCCTCCTCGCTCTTCTACTGACAAACCTCAGGACTCTGAATTACCACCCCAGACTGAGAAAACCGGTGATCACTTCGAGTATACTGGTGGTGACGATGAGGATGTCCCTAAGCCCCAACAACAACCCACCTCTCCTGTGTAGAAGATTTACAACTTTATGTTGAATCGTATCAAACTCGTGTCAACCTCACCAGACCTCAGCTAGAACTCCCTGATATCAACCATCTTTCGCAATACACTCTTGTCAGCAAACCATTTGGAGTAATTTACCGCAGTGAACTACATCGCAACTGCTTGATGGCATGTAGAGATCTTCATAAGTTTTGAGATCACACACTGAAGAGTGTCAGGGACGGCTTGGCTTATAGGTTGAAGGCGATACATGAAGGAATTGGTTCACCAAAGCGATGGAATTCTCAGGAAAGACGGGATGTGAAGAGGATCATCACTCGTATCGATGGAAGGTTGTACAGAAGGGACCATTTCAGAACTCTGGAAAGCTTTGTAGGTGGTCGTCCCAGGATTAATCTCAAAGGCTATCAACGCCCTGGTCGCATTCCTGGTGATATTACTGGACTACCTGGTACCCCTTAAACTGTCTCAATTTCATATTTATTTGGATGTGTAATCACTTAATGATAATGGCTTGTGCACACATAACAGTGTACAACCCGTTCTTGTAATGAAAGGACCCTGTGGTATGCTTCAGTGCCACAATACTTATAAAAGGAGCGAAAGCTTCTTACTTTTGAGTAAAACTTATCAAACCTTTCACTTTTCAAAGGTTTTGCTCAAAAGAACAAGTACTTCCCCTTATGCTTTTTCAAAACCTCAACCGTTAATATCACTTGTTGAGGGGGAGTATTTGATAAAAAAACTTTTTTCACCAAAATGTTCTTCGTATAATCTTCCCACAAAACTCAAAATGGTCACATTTATTCTCAACATTTCTTCAAAAATAACATTTATATGCCATTTTTGAGGGGGAGAAAAATTATGTGATAAGAAATATGTTGTGTTTTGCTATTGAATCCTCGTGTGAAAAGACTTCAACCCATGAATTGACGGGATCTGAACAGTCATACATTGAAAATATTTGTCTTCCAAGACTTATCCAAGTAAATTGTACCCATTCGAGAAGCTCTTGATAGACATGAACTTTGACGGGTTTGACAGTCTTTCGGGGTTGTCCACATCTTCAAGGTAGGTATTAGAACTAGTTGTCACCTAAAAGCTGACAATGTATCTCTTTAACTATGCAACGTAATCGTGTCTCGCAAGTAATTGTCTATCTCGAGTCGATCAATTCAAAAAGTGCGCGCTCTTCTCTCACTGTGCAGATTTCCGTCAAAACTGTTAAGCACATGTTGAGGGGGAGTATTTCTAAAAATCTAAAACTCTTGAAGTGTTCAAACATGTTTTTCATTCACAAACACTTCGAGAGATTTTCATGAAAAACGGTTTTATGGCAATGGAGTTATAAGGTGATTAAGGTTAGGAATAACCATCCTATAATCCGCCAGAGCCGGAGGGATCTACCCAAGGACACTAACAATAGTTAGAATTAGAAGTCCTTAGGTATGATTATAAAAAGGAGAAAATGAGAATCGAAGAAAGAAGGAGTTGAAGAATTAAAAAGAAAAGCAAAGAAAAGGGTGAAAAGAAATAGCCCTCCAGATTATTCAACTTAGGGCAGACACCGGGTTCAATTAATATGCTACTGGTTGTCACTTGATGACGCCGGTATTGAAGATTAAAAGTCGTCATGGACCCAGTGACGCATGCACTAAACCTTCTTAGCCACTCGAGTGTCTCTCAACAGAAGCTTGTTTCATTCTCACAAGGAACCCTACATAAACTATCGGCTTTCTCTTAGAGATTGTTGGTATTGAAGAAGGAGACCCTCTCCCTAGTCTCCGCTCAGGAAAACCAAAACGCACTATTGAGTCTAGAGCCACAAGATTCATCAAAAGATCTCTTAGGCACACTTGACATTTCATCACTTGTCGTTCAACAATAAGAACAACAGTGGTACATTATCGAGTCCTACACAGATCCTAGCAATCTGTCGAGAACATTTATGAGAGGTTCACAATTGTGATCCTCAGTGATTGAATGGAAACTCCTGCCAGGGTCAACATCAAACAGCCCTGACAGCAGGTCACTTCGGTAACTCCCCGTTGATAACGCTTAGTGTGTCTCAAACAGTCTACAGTCGTGAGGTGATGCTTCAGTGTACCTCAACGACTCATTTGAACTGTAGGTGTACTTCGGTACATCGTGTTATCTCACTTGTGGGACTCTAGTTCATGAACGGCCTTTGTGAGAATTAGAGTTGTGTTTTCACACTATGCTGTTAACACTCTCGAAGTTCAAACTTGTAAGTTCCGGAATCCGCTTATTACTAACCTTTCTTATGTTTTCTTCTTATGGAAGCTCTAGAGCGGACTGATCGTGCAGATTCTTCACATGCTCATACCAACATCATCACTAATGGAAGTTCTCTCTAAAGGTAACACAAAAGTCAGAATGATTCTTAGTCAAGTCAAAGAATCTACAAAGTTAAAGACTAAATACTGTAATCCAACGTTAAAGAGCGTGTGAGCATGTTGAAGAAAGACGTGGAGACACTGGAGCAACGAGGCTGACCTAATGCAGACTACAACAACATACTATCACTTCCATCACAAAGAACAAAGATCAAAGAACAAAGATGACGTCAAAGCAGAATATTTCAAAGGAAACAATTTCTATACCATGGGGAGATTGTTCGAATTAAGACACCTCTTCTCACAAGAAAGAAGAATGTCAGAAGACGTCAAAGCTACTATTACATCAGCACCTACAACGTTTATCACTCTTTCATTCATCACCAACACTTAGGGGGAGATTGTTGGAATCACTCCTAAACCTTAATTGAAGTGTTAGTGATTCATATGTAATAGTTAGCTTAATATGGCTTTTATGTTAGTAATCATGCCAAGGCATATGTAGAAAGCCCATGAGCCTTGGCCCAAGTCCAATAAGGAAAGGAAGGGACTAGGAGTGTTGCCCTAGCTCCCTCTCCTATAAATACCTTTGTAATACCCTCACTTGAGGGTTGGTTGTTCAATTCACTCTCATTCTCTACGCATAACATTTCATATACTCTATACGTGTGTGTTTGTGATTGTTCATCCGATCTCTTCTTTCTATTTCTTCTATTTGATGCTTGTGTTACTAATATGGTGACCTAACAAATGATATGTTTAACCCAAATGGACCCTGATGCAGGTTTTACTGACCAGGTTTTAATATTTATAAGTCTCGTTATACCTATGGTCTACCCTAATGCACTACGAGCAGTGTACCCGGTCGTCTGTAGTGTAGTATTCGGTAAAACCGAGGTCGTCCCAAGAGCTATATGTGTGGATTAATACTAAGTCTAGGTGTCACAGATTTTAATATGATTTCGATAAGGAATTAACGAATTAACTACTAAAGCAAATAAAGGCAAAGGATGTGATCAATAGAGGAGAGTGGTGCTAACCTAGTTACTCATCCTAACTATTAGTGTTTACGTCTAATTACTTTCAATTACTTTAGGTGGGGTCAAAGTCGAGAGAACAACATTTGGTCAGTTCGTCCTAACCTATCAGCAAAGGGTACCACTGGAGAAGTCAGGTGTCCCCTCATGAGTCCAGTTGTTCTTGGTCCCATAAGCCAAGTCATTAAGTTCCGCTACATGCTAGATTTATAATAGTGAGTGCTGTAACCACCGGTAAAAATCCACCTTTATACTAATAGTAATTCATTTTTCTACGTACATTTTTTTTTCCTACGATTAGATAATAAGCCGCACTCACAAACTGCTCACTCTCATAGCTAATGCTTTTGATATACACACACTTATGCGACAATGGAAGTCTCACAACATCACTCTTATGTCTTACTTGAAATTTCCCGGCATGGTCATTCATGCTAGTTGTGCTTTCACATAACGTACGGGATGTCCGGTATAGAGTAATCTTTATGTTATTAGCGTCAATTCCAATATAATGTCACAAGTAAATTAGGGATTTCTTACAATATTGAATTATAACAATTTCGATATTAAGTCATAAACCCTAATGTACAAACCATTAAACTTAATGTACAAGTTGAACGCATAAAACCCTAACTTTAAGGCATTTCCCGATTTAAAACCCTAATTTGTAAATCTTATGATTTTATGTAAACAAAAATCACAAAACTAAAATTAAAGAAATATATGAAACTTTTACTAATTTACAAGGTACAAGTTTATAAAACCAATGTACAATTCATTAATGCATAAGAGTATTTATTTAATATAAAAATTCATTATAAACCTTGGTGTACTTAATCTTAAGCACATTGTACAAACCTTTCAAGCTCAAGTCTTAAAAATATGTTTTATTTATAGTAAAGTATAATAAAACAATGTCAATGTACAAACTATATTGCACCAAACTTAAACCTTGTTTTCATTTATTACATATGGATTAATCTAAAATAAATTTTACCTAAAAGAAATTAGTAACCTAACTAGTACTTACATCATGTCTACACTAGGAACAACTTAAGAAACCTAAAGTACTACCCTAAGAAGCCTACGCCCCCCCCCCCCCTCATTTACCCTAGTTAAACTTGAACTAATTAGTTACTACCTAGTTACCAAGTGCAACTTGTAAAAATCCTAACCACAACTAAGTTACTTGTATGTAAATGTTACACATCACTCCTTACCTTGATATTTTTACCTTAGTCAAGAATGGTGGGTAAAACTCTTGGCTAGAGTTTTACCACACCTCTTGTGTCCCTTAAATTCACATAAGTCTTCCATTTGTAATAGCTACACATCACCTTGTCTCCTCTCTTGTGAGACAAGGTGACTTAACACTTGGAAAAACCATACATGCTTTGGCCTATATATATGAACGCCCCACATACCTTCCTTTTATGTCCCATGCAAACACACATACTATACCATATTCCCATATACCATACGCCCCATGTAACCTCTCCCATACTCACAAACAATCTAAAATTTAGACCTTAGTTGGTGTAAAAGAAAGCTAAACTAGCACTTGGAAGGTGTGAAGAAAACTTGGTGTTATTAGCAACTATATAGGCGTTTACTCAAGATAAGCAACTCATAAGCTTGTAAGTATACTCATACTCTTTTCTTTAGTCAATTTAAACATTCACTAAAACGTATAAGTAACTATGGAATTGAGTCATGTGGAAAAATAAGGTCAAAAATATATTTTACAACATTTCTGTAATGTTTCAGTAACAGTTACGCTCCATAGACAAACACCTATTTGGAATGCGTTTTTCTTAAATACTAGAACATGTTAGGAGTCTATTTAACAAGCCAAATGAACATCTAATCTAGTTATCAACACCCTATAGGTTTATACTACACAAATCGCAAGTTTTATTTTTCCCCTACTGAATTTACGCCAAAAACAGCCCTTACCCCCCTTATTGCCCCGCTTTTATCTACTTCATGCTAGAGGTATTAGGGTAAAGCAAGGTACCATTGTAAAGCCCACCTGGGATACTACAAAACGCCCCCATGACCCGGTTAAAAAGCCTAGTCGATATCTTTAAAAATAGCCATCATTTTGGGCAAAAGTCATAAACACTAAAAAGTCTTTTACAATAAATACACGGGAAAACATGGGATTTTTGATAAATTTGGTTAGGAACTGTATTAAAAACATTAGAAATAGGTAAAACAATATTTCACAAGGTCGCATGCAAAAGATATAGCTTAAAACTGAAATTTTCATAAAACGCGTCGTGGCCAAGGGGCCATGTTCGTGGACTTGTATCTTTCTAACCAAAGACGACTAGGACATGAGACCTATGCCATTTAAAAGAGCTTACCACATAGTGTTTGAAGGGTCAAAAGCGATGTAGAGAAACTAGCTTACCTCGGGTAAAACTTGCCCTCTTTTAGCCCCGTTATTACCCAAAAACAACAAGAAGCACATAAACCCCTTACTTTGTAAAATCATTGTGACCAAACCGTGAAAGATTTAGACCTCTAGTTTGAACCATTAGAAAGACCACCGGACATACTCTTGAAAGGATTAAGAACATAGTAAAAACCTATTAAGGCCTCGTTTTTATACACCCGTACTTTTGTCCAAAAACAAGTAAAAATTCCTTATAAAATCTTAAGCATAAAAATGATAATTTTTGTAAAATAAAGTTTCCTTGGACTAAAAATGTAATTTTTGTAAAGTTAAATATATAAGGACTGATTTTGTCAATAACCCATAGTTGAGGGTTTAAAGTGTCATTTTTGAAAAGAACAAGGGTAAAAACTGTAAATATTTAAAATTGTAAAATATAATATTTTGGAAACAAAATTTATTTAACAACTTTGGTTTTGATAAAAACTTATTATTAATCATTTAAGTCATAATAATAAGTATGATAAGTATATTAAATTTTTGTAGAGACTTCATGTTATCTATAGAACATTTCCGTCGCATAGACTTGAATACGAATACTAAATACATGATATACTAAATCAGGTCAAGAGTCGGAGCAGTTTGTTCATATTATCTAATTTGTTTTCCATCCAGACTACAATAACACCGAGGTGAGTTCGTAGCTCCGTTTTTATACTTGTTTATTAATGCTTTGGGGGAGATACATGCTCAACTACTTGCTTTATTTTAACTTTTACATATTACTGTGAGTTCATAGTCCCACTTTTACATAATTGTTTTCAAAACTTGTGGGGAGATACATGCTACAAAAACCAAACACAAGTATTTTTCTATGCTATACCTAACCTAATTGCTATTTCTTAAGTTACTTACTATTGCCACTAAAAGTCCCTCATATCATGAACCATTAATCACTTGCGAGTGAACGCGAATATCGTGAATAGATCTATTGGCAGTTGACGCCCCATTTGTGTTAGCCGGATAGGTAACCAAATGCACGTTATTTGAGAATACTAGGAGAATGGCAAACTCCTACTCGAGGGCCTTGTTACTTACATCATCTCTATGATGTCCGTAACTTACATCATTAGTTCATTACTATGATGCCGTGCTGTTAAGGTTTGCGTTCATGAGACTTAAGGCAATATATACTATGTTGCAATGATACAAATGCTGCAACTACTGAATATACTGTACTGCAATATTACTGATTTTACTACTGCTTATCTTGTGTTCAACTGATTATTATTCAAACACTATGGATTCACTCAACCTTTGTGTTGAATTTTTAGCATGTTTTATCTCAGGAAACTAGAGCACGATCTGGCACGGAGTGGCTATGGACTTTCTTATAAAAAGGGCGTCCATTTTGTTATCATTCACAAGAATAAAACTATGTATTTCCGTATTTCCTTTGGGACCTTTATTATGTAAACTCTGATTTAAATAAATGAATGATAACTGTTTTATATAAAACGTCTCTTTTGAGCCGTTTATCTATTATTATGACTGTGCTCCATGAAGTAATACCCCAACCTTAATTCCGCTGCGTATACCAAATTTGGGGGTGTTACAGATTGGTACCAGAGCCATAGTTATAGAGAACGGAATACAAAACCGAAACTATAACTCTTTTTCACACTTAAAAAAAAAGTCCTCCGTGCCACTACACCGTTCAGGCACTATTTATGCATGTTTATACTGATTATTTAGATATATAAAGAGATATTTACAATTACCGGGTTGTTACAGAGTTATGTCTTACCCTACCCCTTATATTATTATCTTATCGGATACTGAGTCCGAAGACATCATTCCTTCCACGGATACGTTAGTTCATTCTCCAGCACCCAGCCGCACTATGGAAGATATGGAGTTTGATCCTTTAGAAGAGCTATCTGAGACAGTGCTTCCCGTACACTCACCACCACCTCCACACCCATACATGTTACCCACGTATGTACCGCCGCCAACTACACCACCTCCACCTTTAGCTACAGACTTTACTCCCCCGTCACAGCCATATGAACTCGGAGAGGAGGCTAGGACCATCATTGCTAGGTACAAAGGCTTACAATCACCTACTCCAGATATCCCTACGCCACCACGGATATTCGAGATTGGAGAAAGTTCGCAAGCAGCAAGGGACAGACCGCCCACCATCCTCACACTATTGGCACGCTTGGAAAGACATGAGGAGCTGATTAATACTGCCTTAGGCCATCTAGATAAGTTACCTCTGGAGCGCATCAAGTTACTTGAGGATTCAGTGGGGGAGATAGTTTCTAAGAAAGCAACTATGCAGCAGGAGATAGATATTTTGAGCACCGGAATGCAGGAGACTCGTGAAAGGGCAGATAATCTGGAGGAACATCACGGGCGAACCAGTCAACACATACCGCTGCTATATGACAATGACGTGATGATGTCAGAAGCAATGATGAGGCAGAGTGATGACTTAGTAACGGCTTACTCTAGAATTACCACGTTAGAGGCAGTAGTGGTAGATATCCAGGCCCGATACCAGGAGTATATACAGGTCCTTCTTAGCATGATCATAGAGCTGGAGAGTCGCCGTGAAGAAGCCCCTGGTAGCCATTAGAGTAGGTCCTTATCTAACAGTTCTTGGTATGATATCCTAGCCACTGTATGTGGCATAAATATGACACTTGTAATATTTTGTTATATGACAAAATTTGCGAGTTATTTATGACTATATGTGGTTTTGATATTTTGCTGTGTTATGATATCGATTGATGTGGACCAGGGTAAATCACTTTACCGTGTGATAGTATTCGAGCATGATAGGATCATATGATTCTTATACTGCTATGATTTCAATGCGTATACCTTGTTATTGTTATGTTATAACATAACATGGTCATTCTAAACATATATTTTCTTGTGACATTAATAGAAATATGGCTCAAACAAGAAATTCCACTGGAACACCAGCACCCGCCATGTCCCAAGCTGATATCCAAAAACTAGTTGCAGACAGTGTCGCTGCAGCACTCGAGAGACAAGCAGCAACCATGGCCCGCTCTGGAAGCACTAGCAGGCCTAACGGAGAAAGCGAGGCAGCTATATCTCGCAAGTGTACTTACAAAGATTTCATGAACTGTAAGCCAACCTTTTTCAAAGGAACAGAAGGAGCAACTGAGTTGGCTCGCTGGTTTGAGCGAACAAAGACGGTATTCATGAGGAGCGGTTGTCCAGACGATTGCAAGGTCACTTTTGCTACGGGGACTCTATTGGATGATGCCCTATCTTGGTGGAATGTTTCTGCCCAAACTATGGGTGTTGAAGCAGCCTATCAACTCGCCTGGACTGACTTCAAGAAGATGATGCTAAAGAAGTATTGTCCTCGAACCGAGATTAAGAAGTTGGAGGATGAGTTTCACCAGCTGGTGGTGATAGGAACTGACCTCAAGACCTACAACCGGAGGTTTCAGGAACTGGCAATGCTATGCCCAAGTGTAGTGCCTGATCTCGAGAAGACGTTAGAGAAGTACACTGAAGGCTTACCCCGCAGTATCGAGGGTAATGTCACCTCATCAAAACCCCAGTCACTAGAGGAGGCAATTTCTATTGCTCAGACATTAATGGATCGGGAAGTCAAGCGTGGTTTCACCCAAGGGGGTAATGATCACAAAAGGAAGCTTGATGACAAAAGAACCACCCACCATCACAACAACTACCCCAACAATAATACCTACTACAACAACAACAACCGAAACAACAACCATCGTTACCAACAGAACCGAGGGCAGGAAACTGCCAAAGCTTATGTAGCCGCACCTGCTGGAGGCAATGGATATGCTGGAAGTCTGCCCTTATGCAACCAATGCAAGATGCATCACAATGGGCCATGCTTTGTTAAGTGCGGAAGGTGTCAAAGAGCCGGCCACAAAACCCAAGATTGTAGGGCTTCAGGTGCTAATTTACAACCTGTAGAAGTGATATGCCACGGATGTGGTGAGAAAGGACATTACAAAAATCGATGTCCCAAACAGAATGGCAACCAGAACAACCCGGCCCGTGCAAGAGCTTACGTGCTAGGAGATGCAAACACTCAGCACAACCCTGATGTGGTCACGGGTATGTTTTCTCTCAATCGACATTTAGCTAAAGTATTGTTTGATACTGTAGCCGATAAAAGCTTTATATTACTTTCGCTTCCTTACTTAAACTCACCCGACTGCCTTAGACAATTATCATACCCTAAGTTTTTCCACGTATCCTATAATCTAATCTACAAACTTTATTCCGAGCTATTCCGTTATCACCCCAGAAAATTGATAATATGTCACTCTACCAACTATTTACTACCGCTAGGCGAACCAATCTTTCTTGCTACCTTGAAAAGTTGTTTAGGATGCCATTTTATAAAAGCAAAACGTTGAACACCATCTAAAACTTTTGAGAAATATGATACTACTCTGACTGAATCAAGCATCACATCATTTTTCCTCAATTATACATAGCCTGATCACCTATGTCTAATTTAGGAAGAATCATGTCATGAAGGAAACAGTCATCTTCTCAGATTTCCTAATAACAATCTTTCAAAAGCAAAACTTCGTAACCAGAAAACTATTCAAACACATCCTTGTAATCAACGCTCCATGGATATCCACACTTTTCCCACACCATAACCAACAACCGAGTGAATCTCGAGGACGAGATTCCATTTAAGGAGGGGAGACTGTAACCACCGGTAAAAATCCACCTTTATACTAATAGTAATTCATTTTTCTACGTACATTTTTTTTTCCTACGATTAGATAATAAGCCGCACTCACAAACTGCTCACTCTCATAGCTAATGCTTTTGATATACACACACTTATGCGACAATGGAAGTCTCACAACATCACTCTTATGTCTTACTTGAAATTTCCCGGCATGGTCATTCATGCTAGTTGTGCTTTCACATAACGTACGGGATGTCCGGTATAGAGTAATCTTTATGTTATTAGCGTCAATTCCAATATAATGTCACAAGTAAATTAGGGATTTCTTACAATATTGAATTATAACAATTTCGATATTAAGTCATAAACCCTAATGTACAAACCATTAAACTTAATGTACAAGTTGAACGCATAAAACCCTAACTTTAAGGCATTTCCCGATTTAAAACCCTAATTTGTAAATCTTATGATTTTATGTAAACAAAAATCACAAAACTAAAATTAAAGAAATATATGAAACTTTTACTAATTTACAAGGTACAAGTTTATAAAACCAATGTACAATTCATTAATGCATAAGAGTATTTATTTAATATAAAAATTCATTATAAACCTTGGTGTACTTAATCTTAAGCACATTGTACAAACCTTTCAAGCTCAAGTCTTAAAAATATGTTTTATTTATAGTAAAGTATAATAAAACAATGTCAATGTACAAACTATATTGCACCAAACTTAAACCTTGTTTTCATTTATTACATATGGATTAATCTAAAATAAATTTTACCTAAAAGAAATTAGTAACCTAACTAGTACTTACATCATGTCTACACTAGGAACAACTTAAGAAACCTAAAGTACTACCCTTAGAAGCCTACGCCCCCCCTCATTTACCCTAGTTAAACTTGAACTAATTAGTTACTACCTAGTTACCAAGTGCAACTTGTAAAAATCCTAACCACAACTAAGTTACTTGTATGTAAATGTTACACATCACTCCTTACCTTGATATTTTTACCTTAGTCAAGAATGGTGGGTAAAACTCTTGGCGAGAGTTTTACCACACCTCTTGTGTCCCTTAAATTCACATAAGTCTTCCATTTGTAATAGCTACACATCACCTTGTCTCCTCTCTTGTGAGACAAGGTGACTTAACACTTGGAAAAACCATGCATGCTTTGGCCTATATATATGAACGCCCCACATACCTTCCTTTTATGTCCCATGCAAACACACATACTATACCATATTCCCATATACCATACGCCCCATGTAACCTCTCCCATACTCACAAACAATCTAAAATTTAGACCTTAGTTGGTGTAAAAGAAAGCTAAACTAGCACTTGGAAGGTGTGAAGAAAACTTGGTGTTATTAGCAACTATATAGGCGTTTACTCAAGATAAGCAACTCATAAGCTTGTAAGTATACTCATACTCTTTTCTTTAGTCAATTTAAACATTCACTAAAACGTATAAGTAACTATGGAATTGAGTCATGTGGAAAAATAAGGTCAAAAATATATTTTACAACATTTCTGTAATGTTTCAGTAACAGTTACGCTCCATAGACAAACACCTATTTGGAATGCGTTTTTCTTAAATACTAGAACATGTTAGGAGTCTATTTAACAAGCCAAATGAACATCTAATCTAGTTATCAACACCCTATAGGTTTATACTACACAAATCGCAAGTTTTATTTTTCCCCTACTGAATTTACGCCAAAAACAGCCCTTACCCCCCTTATTGCCCCGCTTTTATCTACTTCATGCTAGAGGTATTAGGGTAAAGCAAGGTACCATTGTAAAGCCCACCTGGGATACTACAAAATGCCCCCATGACCCGGTTAAAAAGCCTAGTCGATATCTTTAAAAATAGCCATCATTTTGGGCAAAAGTCATAAACACTAAAAAGTCTTTTACAATAAATACACGGGAAAACATGGGATTTTTGATAAATTTGGTTAGGAACTGTATTAGAAACATTAGAAATAGGTAAAACAATATTTCACAAGGTCGCATGCGAAAGATATAGCTTAAAACTGAAATTTTCATAAAACGCGTCGTGGCCAAGGGGCCATGTTCGTGGACTTGTATCTTTCTAACGAAAGACGACTAGGACATGAGACCTATGCCATTTAAAAGAGCTTACCACATAGTGTTTGAAGGGTCAAAAGCGATGTAGAGACACTAGCTTGCCTCGGGTAAAACTTGCCCTCTTTTAGCCCCGTTATTACCCAAAAACAACAAGAAGCACATAAACCCCTTACTTTGTAAAATCATTGTGACCAAACCGTGAAAGATTTAGACCTCTAGTTTGAACCATTAGAAAGACCACCGGACATACTCTTGAAAGGATTAAGAACGTAGTAAAAACCTATTAAGGCCTCGTTTTTATACACCCGTACTTTTGTCCAAAAACAAGTAAAAATTCCTTATAAAATCTTAAGCATAAAAATGATAATTTTTGTAAAATAAAGTTTCCTTGGACTAAAAATGTAATTTTTGTAAAGTTAAATATATAAGGACTGATTTTGTCAATAACCCATAGTTGAGGGTTTAAAGTGTCATTTTTGAAAAGAACAAGGGTAAAAACTGTAAATATTTAAAATTGTAAAATATAATATTTTGGAAACAAAATTTATTTAACAACTTTGGTTTTGATAAAAACTTATTATTAATCATTTAAGTCATAATAATAAGTATGATAAGTATATTAAATTTTTATAGAGACTTCATGTTATCTATAGAACATTTCCGTCGCATAGACTTGAATACGAATACTAAATACATGATATACTAAATCAGGTCAAGAGTCGGAGCAGTTTGTTCATATTATCTAATTTGTTTTCCATCCAGACTACAATAACACCGAGGTGAGTTCGTAGCCCCGTTTTTATACTTGTTTATTAATGCTTTGGGGGAGATACATGCTCAACTACTTGCTTTATTTTAACTTTTACATATTACTGTGAGTTCATAGTCCCACTTTTACATAATTGTTTTCAAAACTTGTGGGGAGATACATGCTACAAAAACCGAACACAAGTATTTTTCTATGCTATACCTAACCTAATTGCTATTTCTTAAGTTACTTACTATTGCCACTAAAAGTCCCTCATATCATGAACCATTAATCACTTGCGAGTGAACGCGAATATCGTGAATAGATCTATTGGCAGTTGACGCCCCATTTGTGTTAGCCGGATAGGTAACCAAATGCACGTTATTTGAGAATACTAGGAGAATGGCAAACTCCTACTCGAGGGCCTTGTTACTTACATCATCTCTATGATGTCCGTAACTTACATCATTAGTTCATTACTATGATGCCGTACTGTTAAGGTTTGCGTTCATGAGACTTAAGGCAATATATACTATGTTGCAATGATACAAATGCTGCAACTACTGAATATACTGTACTGCAATATTACTGATTTTACTACTGCTTATCTTGTGTTCAACTGATTATTATTCAAACACTATGGATTCACTCAACCTTTGTGTTGACTTTTTAGCATGTTTTATCTCAGGAAACTAGAGCACGATCTGGCACGGAGTGGCTATGGACTTTCTTATAAAAAGGGCGTCCATTTTGTTATCATTCACAAGAATAAAACTATGTATTTCCGTATTTCCTTTGGGACCTTTATTATGTAAACTCTGATTTAAATAAATGAATGATAACTGTTTTATATAAAACGTCTCTTTTGAGCCGTTTATCTATTATTATGACTGTGCTCCATGAAGTAATACCCCAACCTTAATTCCGCTGCGTATACCAAATTTGGGGGTGTTACAAGTGCCCGGGCGCTAGCATCTTAAACACTCACCCCCTACTTCTTAAGTTCATCCAAACGGTAGGTGATCAGTTGGTCAAATTGCACAAGTAGAAAGGGTCGTTAGTTGGTCATATCTTACCCTTCCCATCTCAGTCTACTCACTCAGGGTCAGTTGGTCATATCTCCTAAGTAACTAGCCTCTACCGCCATTCAAAACTACCGAAACAAGGGTAGCTACCAATAAACTATGCATGCATACACTTAGAAATAATTATACGAAAGCAATGTAAACGCAAACAAAACAATTAAGGAATCATAACTAGGCCAACACCAAGAGGTGCTTAGCCGCTCATATTAACCATACAAATCAATTCAATGTTTAATGTTACGAAATACATGAATCGAAAGTAAAGAAAAGATAAAAAGCTAATACTTATCGTAGGGGGTGAGAGTTCTCCCTTGGAGATAGCTCCGTATGCTCCTCTAGATCTGCCTTCGACTTCTTCTTACGTTCTCTGATTGTTGTGTGTAAAATGGTATGCTTTGAAATGATGGAAATCGTGGGGTATTTATAGGCCAGATCTGGTTACGGTGTAACTATTAAAAGAGTTACGCCATAACATGTAATTCTTCATAAATTGCACTAATAATGCTGGTTACGGCGTAACCGCAGGAAGGAGTTACGCCGTATCTTCAATAAATCTTGATTACTTCGTAGTTGATGGATGGGTTACGGCGTAATTATCAGCGGCGCGGAACCTCATTTGACCTAATATGGTTACGTTGTAATCTTTGGGAGAGTTACACCGTAATCTTCTGATAAGTTGGTTTTTTGAGCCACGCTTTAGTTATGGCGTAATGTGAGAGAGGAGTTACGCCGTAACTTCTTCAAAGTGAGCATACTATGATAAATATACAATAAACACTCCAATTTCGCGTCTCTTTAGCTCCAATGCTCGTAATTTACCTGAAAGTGAAATATAATGGAAAACAAGTGTAAATCCATATAAATGATATAAATTACAAGCATTATCGGGGGAAATTGACACTTAATATTCAGGATTATTTGATGTTATCAAATATCCCCCCACTTGAACTTTACTTGCCCTCAAGTAGACCTTATTAGATAGATTCCTAAAAAGATATATCACATTACCTGGAAAATATAAGCTTACAAATCCCTTATGCTAGAATAAAACAAAGCCGAACACCTCACAAAATGGGAACGAAACACTCAAATCTGTAAGTGTTAATTTCGGGGTGATCACTCAATCGCACAGTCATAGCATGTATTCTATCATAAGCTTGGCGGTTACACAAATCTCCACCACTAGAGTTAAGGACAAAACAATTCTCGAAGGCAATATGGGTAGACACGAAAAGGGTTAAGGGTGATCTGTCATTACTAACATGTCACGGCAAAGTGGACAAAATCAATGATACATGACCAAATCCATGGCCAAGACACCAAAGATTGCTCACTGCATCACCTAGACACACTTCATGACTAAAGGGTAGGATAAGACATGGGATATATAAATGGTGTAAAATAAAAATCAAGCAAATAGTCTAAATCTATAACCAAGTCATCACCATATACCGTCCACCCAAAGTTCAAGTTTCGAAGTTAAAAAACCGGATCATGATAAACTAGGTAGATGTGTCATTAGAGGACGTCATGATGGGAACACTGCCTTTTTCTCCAACTGTTGGCGCTATTACCAACTCCAATCTTCAAATGTGACCGAGGTGGCCTCCTCGATACTAAATCTATATTAAGCTCATAACATAGTGCTTATAACATCGCACTTTACAGTAAACTGAATAACATAACTTTTTTTTTTTTTTTTTTTTTTTTTTTTTTTTTTTTTTTTTTTTTTTTTAACATAAACATGGTAACTAAACATAACATCCCCCACTTGAGATGAACAATGGGAATTCGGGGGGTCTTCAATTATCTTTAAGAATATTTCGTTGACGAAAGTGTGATTCCCGAACCTTTCCACTTGAACCTTGAACTTAGGCAAATGATGACTTCCTAATCACAAACAAAGACTACAGGGTAGGCTAAGGTGTATAGGTGTAACGAAACAATATACTGGGATCACAAAATGAAAGGAATGGCTCTGATGGGTGTATCTAGGGGTATCTTGCACTAAAGGTGAGTGCAACAAAAGGGTTTCACATGGGGGTCGAGAAGTCGAGGTGACTAATCGATAGACACACAATGGTAGGCTATTTGGGTGATAATCATATAATACTGCCTTCTTAAACTAAAAAGTCCAAATACATCGAGCTAACTCAACGTACCTTGCCTATGGTCTCCAAATGATGCAAAGGCCTAGTTCTAAAGTTTACAAGCTACCGGCACACTCATAATTTGGTGGATTTGGGGTAAAATTTTGGAAACAGATAAGGCTAATCTCACCATAAAATGTCAAGGGTTACATGTGCTCGGCTAAGGTCTAATCTAGTTAGGTTAAGAAAAACATGTTAAAATTTAAAAAATGGCTTAATTTTTCAAAATAAACTAGAAAAACGAGGGCACAATAAAGTTCAAGAGACAATTCTACTCCCGTCCCCCCACTTGAATTGTACAAAGTCCCTTTTGTACTAAGCGTTAAATAAAGGTAAAGAGAAAAGTAGAATTAGAGCGAGAACTTCCCTGAAATTTGCTCCAAAAAGAAAGAAGGCCCACGAAAGAGAGTCGTGCCTTCGCATAAGCATCCATGAGCAAACTTCAATCCCTGAAATCACACTACCGACAAGCATAATTCTAAAAAAAGAAAAATGAAAAATAAACCTATCTCACTTTCGTAGGAATCATGGTTGCATTTAGCATATGCAACAAGCCTTTTAAACCACTTGGTGTCCCAAGTGGACGAGTGAAGTCTCGTGAGGGTTTACAGGGAACACACCCATAAAGTTCATTTAAAAGACTAATACAAGGTTATTGTGTTTAAAATGAAAGAAGTAATGTAGAGGATAGTTACGTCGTAACTCCAGAAGGAGTTACGGCGTAACTAGGCAAAACCTGGCATACGCTGCAAAAGTGTAGCTACGGCATAACCATTGAGATGGGATTACGCCATAAATGGTAGTGAATATGAGATTCTGCTGCAAGGGGCCTGTTACGGCGTAACCATGAGAATGAGTTACGCCGTAACTCTGGTCAGATCAGCATGCTGCAGCATCAACTTTTCTTTGTTTCCTGCAAAAATGGTAAAAAACACAAAGCCTAACAGAAATGGAAATAAAACAAATGAAAGGGATAATTCGAGTTGTCTCCCGAAAGAGCACTTTTCTTTATTTACGAGTCTTTAAGTTAGACTTAGAGCCTCGGGGCTTTATGGTGGCCTTTGAACTTGGCCAACTTCCTCCATGTCCTTCATCAAGTTATGTCTGACCCACAGAGACATTTGTGGCAGTACGGAGGTACTCTTTAGTCTCGATCTTCCGAATTTTGCAAAAATTTTCTTCTGGCCCCAAGTGGTATCTAGTAAACTCGTATTTTTTAGCAATAATCAGGGGTGGTGATAACATAAATAGTCCTGAATATTAAGTGTCAATTTCCCCCATTAATGCTCGTTATTTATATCATTTATATGGATTTACGCTTGTTTTCCATTGTTTTCCACTTTCAGGTTGGAGCTAAAGAGACGCGGAACTGGAAACTTATCTAAAGATTTATCACAGTATGCTATTTTGAAGAAGTTACGGCGTAACTCATCTCTCACATTACGCCGTAACTATTGCGTGACTCAGTATGCCAACTTATCAGAATGTTACGGCGTAACTCCTTCCAGAGGTTACGACGTAACTACATTAGGTCAAAAGAGGTTCCACGCCGCTGATACTTACGCCGTAACTGCTGCATCACTTACGACGTAACCGAGTTTATCGAAGACTATGGTGTAACCACTCATTACGTTACGCCGTAACCAGCAGATCTAGTGCATTTTACGAAGAAATAGTAGGTTACGGCGTAACTCCTATATTGGTTACGCCGTAACCCAGATCTGGCCTATAAATACCCCACGAATTTCAGCATTTCTAATCATCGCATTCCACACACAACACTCTGAGAACGTGGGAAAAAGCTCAAGGCAGGTCTAGGGGAGCATACGGAGCTATTTCCAAAGGACAAGTCACTCCATTAAGATAAGCATTAGCGTTTATATTTCTTTTACTTTCAATTCATGTATTTCGTACCTTTGAATATTGAATTGATTTGCATGATTAATATGAGCGGCTAAGCACCTTTTGGTGCTAGCTTAGTTATGATTCCTTAATTGTTTTGTTTACGTTTACCTTTACTTCCGTACAATTATTTCTAAGTGTATGCATGCATAGTTCATTGGTAGCCACCCTTGGTTCGGTAGTTTTGAATGGCGGTAGAGGCCAATTGCCTAGGAGATATGACCAACTGACCCTAGGTGAGCGGACTGAGACGGGAAGGGTAAGATATGACCAACTGACGACCCTTTCTACTTGTGCGATTTGACCAACTGATCACCTATCGTTTGGATGAACTTAAGAATTGTGGGGTGTAGTGTCTAAGTTCCTAACGGCCGGGCACTCACTATTTAGAATCTAGCATGTAGCGGTACTTAATGACTTGGCTTAGGGGACCAGGAACAACAGGACTTATGACGGTGTGCCTGATTTCTCCTGCGAGACACTATAAATATTAAGACATGGTCAGTAAAACCTGCATCAAGTTTTTGGCGCCGCTGCCGGGGAGTTATATTAGGATTCTTATTTAAGTCTTTAAGTTCTATTTTGATATTATGACTATTACTATGAATGATTATCTCACCACCTCTAAAAGTAAACAGGGGATCACCATTCCAGCTCTTGAAGAAATGTTAAACTCGAATTTTGGGACTCTGTCTTGATGAACTAAAAAGATTCTGCTTTTATGGAACCAGAGACGAGGAAGCACACGAGCACATTGCGAAAGTATGTGAGATCGCCGATTTATTCCATGCACCTGGGGTCTCCAGAGATCATGTTATGATGAGGGCATTCCCTTTTACCCTAAAAGGAAGAGCTAGAGATTGGTTAAAGAAACTTCCATCTGGATCTATGACAACATGGAATGCATTTAAGAAGGCCTTTCTTAAGGAATACCGAACCCCTGCAAAAATCCTTCAACAAGTTGACGAAATTAGGAGGTTTAGCCAACTCTTTGATGAACCACTGTTTACAGCTTGGGAAAGATTTAACGAAGCCATCCTAAAGTGCCCCGAGCATAAACTCAACACACACGAGCAACTGCAATTATTCTACAACGGGTTGAACATAAAGACTCGGCAATTGTTAGACTCAAAAGAACCTATCCCGTTGATGACTGCTGATAAAGGATGGACAAGAGTGGAAGAAGTAGCGCTCCACTCATCATCATGGAATGAAGATCGGAATGAAGATCCTATCGAGATACACTCGGTGATAAAGAATCTGGAGGAATTTGAAGTAGATATGCAATCCCTGACTGAAGAAGTCAAGATGGTGAAACAGAAGTTCGATAAACCCATTGATGGGAGAGTGACGGATGTTGAAAAGGCTGTGAAAATGCTTGTCAAAGAATTCAGCAGAAAACAAGAAGAAAACAAAAAATTGGGTTGGAATATCAAGCGAGATTACAACAAAGCACTTAGAACACAAGAAGCTACTATAAGAAGACTTGAAAATCAAGTAGGAAAGCTCGCAGAATCTATCAGAGTGAGAGATGAAGGTGAATTACCTAGCACAACAGAACCAAATCCTCGAGATCTTGCTCATGCGATTACAACCAGAAGTGGATTAAACTATAAGGAACCAGCTTACCCTTCAAACTCGAATAATCTTACTAATGAAACGCCTCAAGACAACAACAAAGAAACTGAGGAGGCTCAACCTTCTGTCGAAAAAGTCCGTCCCTACATTCCACCAATTCCATTTTCGGGAAGAATTAAGAAGGAACAAGAACGAGTGCTATTTCAGAAATTCATGGAGAAATTACAACAACTCAGCATTAATATTCCTCTCGTTGAAGCCCTGGAGCAAATGCCGAAATATGCCAAATTCATGAAGGATATCCTTACCCATAAAAGACTTTCTGATCGGACACATATAACTTTAAATCTAAGATGCTCTGCCGCCCTTTTAAAAGATATGCCTCTCAAAGAAGAAGATCAAGGGAGTTTCACCTTACCTTGTACTATCAGGGGAATTTTGTTCAACAAGGCCCTTGCTGATCTTGGGGCAAGCATTAGTATTATGCCATTCTCTCTTTATTCACGTCTGGAGTTGGGGGAGCTGAAACCAACTAGAATGTGTATTGAGCTGGCTAATAAAGCTACTCAATATCCAAAAGGAATCGCTGAAAATGTTCTTGTCAAGATCGATAAATTTTTCTTCCCGGTCGACTTCGTAGTCCTTGAGATGGAAGAAGATGATATCCCTATTTTTCTCGGAAGACCCTTTCTTGCAACCGCTCACACTATGATTGATGTCTTTAACAAGAAGATTTCGTTGGAGATTGGAAATGATAAGATTACCTTCGATCTTGAAAAGTCAATGAGATATGCTTCTTTCAGTGATGACAACCTTGATGATCTCGACCTTATCGAAGCTAACACTCAGAAACATGCCCAGGAATGCTTTCTTCCCGACCCTTTGAGATCATTAAACTTTGAAGATAATGATGGGACATCTAGCGATGAAGAAAGCGAAACAGAGGAACTGGCCGCAAATAATCAAACATTATGTTTAGCAAATACCCCGGAAGAAGCTGATACTTCCCCAAAAATTAAGGAGCTACCTCCTCATTTAGAATATGCATTTATCAATGGGGATCGTAATTATCCTGTTGTGATTTCTTCTTTGTTATCTGACGAAGAGAAGGAGTCGTTACTGGAGGTTTTAAGCAAGCACAAGGGAGCAATTGCGTGGAAAGTCTCTCACATTAAAGGAATTAACCCTTCATACTGCTCCCACAAGATACTTATGGAAGATGATTTTAAACCTGTAGTGCAACCGCAAAGGAGAATAAACCCTAAAGTCCAAGACGTGGTAAAAGACGAAATCATTAAGCTCCTGGATGCGGGTCTAATTTACGCTTTTTCTGATAGCCCTTGGGTTAGTCCCATTCATGTTGTGCCAAAGAAAGGAGGAATAACAATGGTCACCAACGAAGATAATGCGTTGATACCAACTAGAACAGTCACTGGCTGGAGGGTGTGCATTGATTACAGGAAATTAAATGACGCAACACGAAAGGATCACTTCCCCCTTCCATTTATCGATCAGATGCTAGAGAGGCTCTCTGGACATGAGTATTACTGCTTTCTCGATGGATTCTCAGGTTACTTTCAAATTCCTATTGCCCCTGAGGATCAAGAGAAGACAACTTTCACCTGCCCTTACGGAACATTCGCCTACCGAAGGATGCCTTTTGGACTATGTAACGCTCCCGCCACATTCTAACGGTGCATGACTGCTATATTCTCAGATATGTGTCAAGATTTTATGGAAGTCTTCATGGACGAATTCTCGGTTTTTGGCAACTCTTTCTCATCTTGTCTTAATAATCTATCTAAAATGCTTGCCAGGCGTGAAGAAACCAACCTTGCCCTTAACTGGGAAAAATGTCATTTTATGGTTAAAGAAAGGATTGTTTTGGGGCATAAGATTTCCCAAACTAGGATAGAAGTTGCTAAGGTTGACGTTATTTCTCGACTGCCTTATCCGACCAACCTAAAAGGCATTAGGAGTTTTCTTGGGCATGCAGGATTTTATAGACGATTTATAAAAGATTTTTCAAAAACTGCCAAACCTATGACCCAACTCCTCATGAAAGATGCTAAATTTGATTTTGACGATGATTGCAAAAAAGCTTTTGACATTTTAAAAGAAAAACTGACTACTGCCCCTGTTATTATTGCTCCTGATTGGGGGAGCGATTTTGAACTCATGTGCGATGCTAGTGATTATGTTGTGGGTGTTGTTTTAGGACAAAGGGTGGATAAAAAATTTAAACCCATTTATTATGCTAGTAAAACCTTAAATGAGGCACAAAAGCATTACACAACCACTGAAAAGGAACTCATGGCTGTAGTCTATGCCTTTGATAAATTCAGATCTTATTTAGTAATGTCAAAAACCGTTGTCTACACTGACCATTCTGCTTTGAAGTACTTATTTAATAAACAGGATGCCAAAGCAAGATTGATAAGATGGGTGCTGCTGCTGCAAGAATTTAAAATTGAAATCAAGGATAAGAAAGGATCAGAAAACTTAGCAGCTGATCACCTTTCACGATTAGAAAACCCTGAGCTCGAGGAACTTGACAAAGAAACTATTCGGGACTCCTTCCCCGACGAACATCTCATGGCAATTAGAATTAAAGATTCCAGTTCCAAACCATGGTACGCAGATTTCGCTAATTACCTCGCGGCCAGAGTATTACCAAGCAACAAAACCTACGATCAAAAGAAAAAGTTCTTCTCAGATCTTAAGTATTACTTCTGGGATGATCTGTTCCTTTTTAAAACATGCCCTGATGGTATTATTCGGAGATGCGTATTTGGGGATGAGCAAAAACATATTCTGGAACATTGTCACAACGGACCTGCAGGAGGACACTATGGAGCTGACAATACTGCTCGGAAGGTTTACGAGGCCGAATTCTTTTGGCCTAGCATTTTCAAAGATGACGCAAAGCATGTTAGGGATTGTGACGCTTGTTAGAGGGCAGGGAACATCTCTTCTCGGAATCAGATGCCACTCAACAACATTATGGTATGTGAGGTTTTTGATGTTTGGGGCATTGATTTTATGGGACCTTTCACTCCATCGAAGAATAAAAGTTATATCCTTGTAGCTTTCGATTACGTTTCGAAATGGGGTGAAGCCGAAGCCCTGCAAACATATGATGCTAGGAGTGTCATTCATTTTTTGAAAAAATTATTCTCTAGGTTTGGGATCCCTAAGACCAGATCGAGGGACACACTTTTGTAATGCTATTATGGAGAAAGTTCTAAATAGATATGGGGTACTCCACCGAATGTCTACACCTTATCACCCATAAACCAATGGGCAAACTGAAAACACCAACAGGGCACTCAAGCGAATTTTAGAGAAATCAGTCAGCAGTAACAGAAAATATTGGTCCGACAAACTCGACGAGGCATTATGGGCATTCAGAACAGCTTTCGAAACTCCTATTGGAAGCACCCCTTTTAAGATTGTTTACGGAAAAGCATGTCATCTTCCCGTAGAGTTGGAACATAAAGCATATTGGGCTCTCAAGAATGCTAACTTGGAGGCTGATATAATCAAGGAACACCGATTTTCCCAAATAAACCGTTTAGATGAGTTACGAGATGAAGCATATGATCATGCCAAAGCATGCAAAGACAAGACCAAAAGATAGCACGATCAGCGAATCAAGGATAAAAGATTTGAAGTGGGACAAGAGGTTCTCGTTTTTAACTCAAGACTCAAATTATTCCCTGGAAAAATGAGATCTCATTGGGTTGGCCCCTACACAGTAAGTAAGGTGTTCCATTATGGGACTATTGAAGTTCATAACAAGGAAGGAGTATATTTCAAGGTAAATGGACACCGCGCAAAAATTTAATATGGGCAGGATGTTAGCAAGCTTTCGGGAGATGAGTTCTTCGCACCAGTCTAGAAACCCCGCAGCTCTGAGTCTAACTTAAAGACTCGTTAATAAAGAAAAGTGCTCTTTCGGGAGATAAGCCGAATTATCCCTTTCTTTTGTTTTATTTCCTTTTTTGTTGGGTTTTGTGTTTTCTAACTATTTTTGCAGGAAATGAGGAACTAATTACTGCCGCAGTTGCTGATCTGAATAGAGTTACGGCGTAACTCATCTTGGTGATTACGCCGTAACCAACCTTTTAGCAGTAGAATTCTTGACGCATCACCTATTACGGCGTAATACCATCTCAGTGGTTACGCCGTAACTACTCACTTTGCAGCTCATTCCAGGTTTTGTCAGTTATGGCGTAACTCTCTCAAAAGAGTTACGATGTAACTTTCCTCTGCTTTAATTCTTTCATTTTAAAACAAAGTAACCTTGTATTAGTTTTTAAATGAACTTTGTAGGTATGTTCCATGTAAACCCTCACGAGACTTCACTCGTCCACTTGGGACACCAAGTGGTTTAAAAGGCTTGTTGCATTCGCTAAATGCAACCGTGATTCCTACGAAAGTAAGTTAGGTTTGTTTTTCGTTTTTCATTTTTTCTTTTTAGAATTATGCTTGTCGGTATTGTGATTTCAAGGATTGAAGTTTGTTCATGACGCTTATACGAAGGCACGTCTTTTGTTCATGGGCCTTCTTCTTTATGGAGCAAATTTCAGGGAAGTTCTCGCTCTAATTCTACCTTTCTCTTCACCTTTATTTTAATGCCTAGTACAAAAGGGACTTTGTACAATTCAAGTGGGGGGACGGGAGTAGAATTATCTCTTGAACTTTATTTCGCCCTCATTTTCTAGTTTATTTTGAAAAATTATGCCATTTTAAAAAAAATTTTGACATGTTTTTCTTAACCAAACTACATTATACCTTAGCCGAGCACATACAACCTTTGATATTATATGGTGAGATTAGCCTTATCCGTTTCCTGTATTTTACCCCAAATCCACCAAATTATGAGGGTGCCAGTAGCCTGTAAACTTTAGAACTTGGCCTTTGCATCATTTCGAGACCATAGACGAGGTATGTTGAGTTAGGTCGATGTATTTGGACTTTTCAGTTTTAGAAGGCAATATTATAGGATTATCACCCAAACAGCCTACCATTGTGAGTCTATTGATTAGTCACCTCGACTTTTCGACCCACATGTGAAACCCTTTTTGTTGCACTCATCTTTAGTGCAATATACCCCTAGATACACCCTTCTGAGCCATTCCTTTCATTTTGTTCACCTTATATATTGTTTCGATACACCTATACACCTTAGCCTACCCTGTAGTCTTTATTTGTGATTAGGAAGTCATCATTTGCCTAAGTTCAAGGTTCAAGTGGAAAGGTTCGGGAATCACGCTTTCGTCAACGATGTTATAAGCACTGTAGTATGAGCTTTATTGATTAGTATCGAGGAGGCCACCTCGGTGACATTTGAAGATTGGAGTTGGTAGTTATGCCAACAGTTGGAGCAAAAGGTAGTGTGCCCATCACGACGTCCTCTAATGACAAATCTACCTTGCATTTCATGATCTGGTTTCTTGGCTTCTAAGCTTGAACTTTGGGCGGACGGTAAGTGGTGATGACTTGGTTATGGGTTTAGACTACCTGCTTGTTTTTTTTATTTGACACCAATTATATATCCGATGTCTTATCCTACCCTTTTAGTTATGAATCGTGTCTAGGTGATCCAGCGAGCAATCTTTGGTGTCTTGGCCATGGATTTGGTCATGTATCATTGATTTTGTCTACTTCGCCGTGAGATGTTAGTAATGACGAGTCACCCCTTAACCTTTGTCGTGTCTACCCATATTGCCTTCAAGAATTGTTTAGCCCTTAACTCTAGTGGTGGAGATTTGTGTAACCGCCAAGCTTATGATAGAATACATGCTATAACTATGCGATTGAGAGATCACCCTAAAATTGACACTTAGAATAGTTGAGAGATTTGAGGGTTTGTTCCCCTTTCGTGAGGTGTTCAACTTTGTTTTATTCTAGCATAAGGGATTTGTAAACTCATATCTTCCAGGATATGGGAGATATCTTTTTAGGAATCTATCTAATAAGGTCTACTTGAGGGCACGTAGAGTTCAAGTGGGGGGATATTTGATAACATCAAATAGACCTGAATATTAAGTGTCAATTTCCCCCATTAATGCTCATTATTTATATCATTTATATGGATTTACGCTTGTTTTCCATTGTTTTCCACTTTCAGGTAAATTACGAGCATTGGAGCTAAAGAGACGCGGAACTGGAAGCTTATCTAAAGATTTATCACATTATGCGATTTTGAAGAAGTTACGGTGTAACTCATCTCTCACATTACGCCGTAACTATTGCGTGACTTAGTATGCCAACTTATTAGAAGGTTATGGCGTAACTCTTTCCAGAGGTTACGACGTAACTACATTAGGTCAAAAGAGGTTCCACGCTGCTGATACATACGCCGTAACTGCTGCATCACTTACGACGTAACCGAGTTTATGGAAGACTACGGCGTAACCACTCATTAGGTTACACCGTAACCAGCAGATCTAGTGCATTTTACGAAGAAATAGAAGGTTATGGCGTAAATCCTATATTGGTTACGCCGTAACCCAGATCTGGCCTATAAATACCCCACGAATTCCAGCATTTCTAATCATCCCATTCCACACCCAACACTATGAGAACGTGGGATAAAGCTCAAGGCAGGTCTAGGGGAGCATACGGAGCTGTTTCCAAGGGAGAAGTCACTCCATTACGATAAGCATTAGCGTTTTATATTTCTTTTACTTTCAATTCATGTATTTCATACCTTTGAATATTGAATTGATTAGCATGATTAATATGAGCGGCTAAGCACCTTTTGGTGCTAGCCTAGTTATGATTCCTTAATTGTTTTGTTTACGTTTACCTTTACTTCCGTACAATTATTTCTAAGTGTATGCATGCATAGTTCATTGGTAGCCACCCTTGGTTCGGTAGTTTTGAATGGCGGTAGAGGCCAATTGCCTAGGAGATATGATTAACTGACCCTAGGTGAGTAGACTAAGACGGGAAGGGTAAGATATGACCAACTGACGACCCTTTCTACTTGTGCGATCTGACCAACTGATCACCTATCGTTTGGATGAACTTAAGAATTGGGGGGGGGGGGGGTTGTGTCTAAGTTCCTAACGGCCGAGAACTCACTATCATGAATCTAGCATGTAGCGGTACTTAATGACTTGGCTTAGGGGACCAGGAACAACATGACTTATGACGGTGCGCCTGATTTCTCCTGTGGTGGCATCTTTGCTGATAGGTTAGGGCGAATTGACCAAATGATGTCCTCTCGAATTTGACCCCACCCGAAGTAATTGGAAGTAAGTAGACGTAGACATAACTAGCTAGGATGACTAACTAGGTTAGCACCACTTCTCTCTATTGATTTCTCTTTGCCATTTATCTGCTTTCATTTACTGTATTCTGCATTAGTAGTTTAATTATTTAAATCCCTATCGAAACAATTATTATTCTGTGACACTAGACTTAGTAATAATCCAACACACATAGCTCTTGGGACGACCTCGGCTTTACCGTTTACTACACTACACACGACCGGGTACACTGCCTGTTAGTGCACTAGGGTAGAGCATAGGTATTGCGAGACACTATAAATATTAAGACTTGGTCAGTAAAACCTGCATCAGGTGGCCTCTTATATGGAATCCCAAGGAGTTTGCACCTCCTTTGCTCATATGCTTCATCGTCGGGATCAGTAAATTCCTCTTTTCCTTGCAACTCAAGGTAATCTAAAATCCCTTCTATGTCATCGTCGTCAGACTCGGTGCCTTTAAACCATTCCTCGTCGAGCAAATCTTCTACCAGTACACGTTTGCATTCTTCCTTCTCATTTCTTACTGAGTCTTTGGCATCCTCGATTGTTATGTCACTCAAGTTGCTAGGACTCTCGTCGTTCGGATTTTCTTTACTCATATATTCTTTCCAGATCTTTTCCTTCGTCAACGTATCAACTTTTCCATATTTGATCTTGACCCGACTGTCAAATCCCAAGTTGTCTAACCAAGGCAATTTTGTTCTTTCCATATCGTTGGTTGAGGTCCCAAAGAATTCATCATCCCCAACTCTCATTAGTCTGCTTCCCCCATTACAATTATCGTCATAAGGGTTGCATGATGCCCAAAAAACTTCCCCAGGAGTTTTTATCTTTTCACACCAATGAATTCGGGCTTCTTTGTCATCAGTGTTGCTTAAAGGATCTTAAACGCAGTAGATGTCATCATTAACCAATTCCTTTTTCAGATGATGATCCTCATAGTCGATCTTGAGCTTTTTTAGAAGATTCGGGTTAATTTTTGCATTCCCGAATTGTATTGCGTACCAATCATCAAATGAAAAATCTCCGAACTTGACATCATGTCTTTCAAGCTCGTGAGGGAACGTCCATTCTTCTTCTTTTAGGCTACCACGACCGTTGCAATACTCGCGGAAAGGGTCGCACGTAGGCCATGCTCGCGTGGACTCATCGTCAGTTATGATTATTGGAGTGCACCAGTGAGTGATAGGTGGCTCATCTTCATCCTCGAATGAGAGATTTTCCAATCTTTCATCATCAGTATATGCAGCCCACATGAATTTGTTATTTTTAACCCTATCCTTATCATTTCCTCCGTCGCAGATTTCTTTTCGAGGGTCGCATGAAGCCCATAGATCATACCAGTCCCCCTTAGCTATGGGTATCTTCTTGCACCAGTGATATTTTCTTTTAGATGGGGACAAAGGGCATAAATTAATGTCGTGGGACCATCTGTTAATTACCTGTGTTCCTGATTCGTACACTTCGAGAAATCTGTCTGCCCATGTATCCCAGTTACGCCGTAACTGTGATGTTTGATTACGGCGTAACTCGCTTGAGTCATCCTTATCGACATATTTCATAATCCCATGATCGCTGTAAAAAATATAGTTACACCGTAACTCTTCAGACATGTTACGGCGTAACTCCAATCTGTCGCCATAATTTTCACTTGAATCCGAACCTTCGGTGTGAGAATTACTTGTAACTTCGAGTCATCATCAGCAAAAATGACCTTACATTCCATTGTGGGTTTTGTTCCTTCTGGTTTAGTATTATTCTTCCTAACCTTCTCACTAAGCTTTTCCACCATGGTTTCAAGGTTTTTTAAGGTTCTATCGTGATTGGAAAGACTTCTGTCAGTGTTTTCCTGGAATTCTTTTAGCCATTCATCTTGTTCCTTTTGTCTTTGGGCTGAACTTTCCAGGAATTTGTTTATGGTTTCTTCAAGGTTGGGCTTTTTTTCTCCATAAAGCCCACGATTGTAGTTTCCAACAGATCCTCTAGGATAGCCATTACTATTTTGATTATCTTCGTAGAACGGTCGATTTTGTCCATATTTAGCCTCTTCGATTATGTTTTCTTCGTTATTGTGAGGACAGTTTTTGGTGAGATTTCCTCCCCCACAGCTTTCGCAACCTACTTGGATGGCATGAATGGTTTCTCTGATTTTTAGCATATCTCGACTCAGATTTTCAATTTTGCTAGTGATGGCTGCAATTCCATCAAAACTTCCGCCTTGGTTTCTTTTGCTTCCTCCATTGCGCCATTTTTGGGAATGATCAGCCATTTTTTTAATGGCTTCAATTGCTAGAGTAGGAGTCATGCTCGGAATTGGTCCTTGATAGTCCAACATCTGTCTTGTAGTCACGTTTATTCCTTTGTAGAAGATGTTGACCTTTTGCTGGTTGTTCAGATCATGTGTAGGACACTTGTAGAGGAGATCGTTGTATCTATCCTAGGTAGGGGTGTCATTCGGGTTGACCCGACCTGAACCCGACCCGACCCAAACCCGACCCGAGTTAATTCGGGTTGGGTCAATCGTGTTCAAAAATATATTCGGGTCAATCAGGTCAACCCGAATTGACCCGAGTTCTAAACAAGGTCGGGTTCAGGTATATTTTTTTAGATATGACCCTACCCGAACCCGACTAACCCGGTTTAACAACACTTTTACAATGTAAAATACTCGGGTTGACCCCGAACCAGAATTCACCCGACCCGACCCGAACCGAGTTGACCCGAACCCAAATTGACCCGACCCGAGTTAATCCGAGTTTTAAACAAGGTCGGGTTCGGGTATGTTTTTTTACGGCTTGACCCGAGTTGACTCGACCCGAGTTGACCCGAACCCGACCGGGTCAACCCGAATAACACCCTAATCCCAGGCTTGATACAACGTTTCATCGTCTTCTTGTTTGAAAATATGGATCTCCAAGAGCTGGTTAGATATCTTTGACAGAGGATAATATCTCTGGATGAAGTGATTCTTTAGAAGAGCCCAAGTATTAACTGTTCCGGGGGGCAATCTTTCGATCCATCTTATGGCAACCCAGTAAGAGTCATGGGGAACACCCTTAGCATAACAGCGTCATGAGACACACCAGGAATGTTGAAAAGGCTTGCGATGTACAAGACATTGTCAACATGCTCATATGCATCTTCGTCCCTGTTTCCTGAAAAAGGGTTAGCACGGAGCTCCTTCATAAATTGGTCTTTAATTTTGAAACGGACATCAACTCCAATTGCCAGTCTTACGAGCCTCGACCCTTGTTCTTCTCTTGTCAACGCCAAATATTCCTCGTGAGTTAGGTCATCAATGTTAACAACTTCCATGGTACCTAAAAACTTGAAAAGAGATCATGAGAATTTGAGAAAATTTTAAAACAAAAATGAAAAACTTAATAAACATCCTAATATAACTCCCCGGCAGTAGCGCCAAAAGCTTGATGCAAGTTTTACTGACCATGTTTTAATATTTATAAGTCTCGTTATACCTATGGTCTACCCTAATGCACTAACGGGCAGTGTACCCGGTCGTGTGTAGTGTAGTATTCGGCAAACGCGAGGTCGTCCCAAGATCTATGTGTGTGGATTAATACTAAGTCTAGGTGTCACAGATTTTAATATGATTTCGATAAGGAATTAACGAATTAACTACTAAAGCAAATAAAGGCAAAGGATGTGATCAATAGAGGAGAGTGGTGCTAACCTAGTTACTCAACCTAACTAGTAGTGTTTACGTCTAATTACTTCCAATTACTTCAGGTGGGGTCAAAGTCGAGAGGACAACATTTGGTCAGTTCGTCCTAACCTATCAGCAAAGGGTACCACTGGAGAAGTCAGGTGTCCCCTCATAAGTCCACTTGTTCCTGGTCCCCTAAACCAAGTCATTAAGTTCCGCTACATGCTAGATTTATAATAGTGAGTGCTCGGGCGCTAGCATCTTAACCACTCACCCCCTACTTCTTAAGTTCATCCAAACGGTAGGTGATCAGTTGGTTAAATTGCACAAGTAGAAAGGGTTGTCAATTGGTCATATCTTACCCTTCCCGTCTCAGTCTACTCACTTATGGTCAGTTGGTCATATCTCCTAAGCAACTAGCCTCTACCGCCATTCAAAACTACCGAAACAAGGGTAGCTACACATAAACTATGCATGCATAAACTTAGAAATAGTTATACGGAAGCAATGTAAACGCAAACAAAAAAATTAAGGAATCATAACTAGGCCAACACCAAGAGGTGCTTAGCCACTCATATTAACCATACAAATCAATTCAATGTTTAGTGTTACGAAATACATGAATCGAAAGTAAAGAAAAGATAAAAAGCTAATGCTCCTCTAGATATGCCTTCGACTTCTTCTCACGTTCTCTGATTGTTGTGTGTGAAATGGGATGCTTTGAAATGCTAGAAATCGTGGGGTATTTATAGGCCAGATCTGGTTACGGCGTAACTATTAAAAGAGTTACGCCGTAACATGTAATTCTTCGTAAATTGCACTAATAATGCTGGTTACGGCGTAACCTCAGGAAGGAGTTATGCCGTATCTTCAATAAATCTTGATTACGCCGTAGTTGATGCGTAGGTTACGGCGTAATTATCAGTGGTGCAGAACCTCATTTGACCTAATATGGTTTCGTCGTAATCTTTAGGAGAGTTACGCCGTAATCTTCTGATAAGTTGGTTTTCTGAGCCACGCTTTAGTTACGGCGTAATGTGAGAGAGGATTTACGCCGTAACTTCTTCAAAGTGAGCATACTATGATAAATCTTCAATAAACTCTCCAATTCCGCATCTCTTTAGCTCCAATGCTCGTAATTTACCTAAAAGTGAAATATAATAGAAAACAAGTGTAAATCCATATAAATGATATAAATTACAAGCATTATCGGGGGAAATTGACACTTAATATTCATGATTATTTGATGTTATCAGACCCATGAGATATTGGGGACCAAACGCTTGAGTTATTTGTATTATAGGTATGCTTGAAAGTTGGATTAGAACCTGATGAATGGATAAAAGATAGTGGATGCTCAAGACAAATGACGGACAACAAAAGCCTCTTCTCAACATACCAAGAGTATGACGGAGGTAATGTAACTTTTGGTAGCAATCTCAAAAGCAAAAATCATTGGCAACGGTACGATCGCTCATAACTCCCTAACTATTTAAAATGTTGCTCATGTTGATTGGTTTGGATTTAATCCACTTAATATTAGCCAACTATGTGATAAAAATTATAAAGTACTATTTGAAGAAAATGGTAGTAAAATACTAAAAGATGGTATCACCATAGCTAAAGGAGTTAGGAAAAATAACATATACATCATGAAAATAGATAAAACATCTAATGAAAAACTTTTCCTAACAACCTTAGATGATAACTATACTCTTTGGCATAGACGATTAGGTCATGCTAATATGAGACTCATCCAAAACCTATCCTCAAAAGAGCTAGTTAGAAACCTACCAAAATTAAAATATGACCAACATTTTTGCGACGCTTGAAAAATTTGCAAACAAACTCATAGTAGCCATAAGGCTAAAAACATGGTGTCCACATCTAAGTGCCTAGAGCTTTTGCATATGGACTTGTTTGGTCCATCCGCTATAAGAAGTTATGGGGGCAACCTATACACTTTGGTCATAGTAGATAATTACTCAAGGTTCACTTGGACATTATTTTTGAAAACTAAAAATGATGCTTTTGATAAATTTGAAATACTTAGTAAGAAAATTCAAAATCAACTAGGTATCAACATTGTGTCAATCCGGACGGATCATGGCCGCGAATTTGACAATGAAACACAATTTGTAAACTTTTGTGTTACAAATGGTATAACACATAACTTCTCGGTTCCTCGAACACCCCAATCTAATGGAGTTGTAGAACCTAAAAATAGAACCATTCAAGAAATGAGTAGAACAATGCTTAATGAACAAAACATACCTCAAAAGTTTTGGTGCAACGCCGTTGATACTTCTACATTTTAAATAGAGTTTTAATACGTCCTTTCTTGAACAAAACACCATATGAATTATATAAATGCAAAAAGCCGACTTTAGGATATTTTAGAGTGTTTGGGTGTAAATATTTCATTCTTAATACGAAAGACTATCTCACCAAATTTGACCCAAAGTCTTATGAAGGCGTATTTCTTGGTTACTCACAAACTAGTAAAGCTTACATAGTTTTAAACAAAGAAACAATGAGAGTCAAGGAATCGTTGAACATAACATTCGACGAAAGTCCACCTCCTTCTAAGACATCACCTTTGGTAGATGATGACTTAGTTGAAAGTCAACTTGTAGAAAGTCAAGAAATAATTGAAAATGACAAGGAAGATGAACCATTAAATAATGAAATTATAAACATCAAAGAATCCAAAAGTCATCCTTTAGAAAAGGTCATAGGACAACTAAATCAAAGAACGTTAAGATCTCAAGCCCAAAATCAAAGTAACTACTTTTGCTTTGTATCAACCATTGAACCTAAAAACATAAACGAAGAAATAAAAGATGAATCTTGGGTAATTGCTATGCAAGAAGAGCTATACCAATTTGTTAGAAATGATGTTTGGAAATTGGTTCGAAAACCTAAAGATCAAACTATAATTGGAATGAAATGGGGTTTTCAAAATAAAATGGACGAAAATGGTGTAGTGTCTAGAAACAAAGCTAGGATTGTTGCACAAAGTTATAATCAACAAGAAGGGATTGATTACGATGAAACTTATGCACCGGTAGCTAGGCTCGAGTCTATTAGAATCTTACTTGCATATGCATGTGCTTATGACTTTAAATTATTTCAAATAGATGTTAAAAGTGCATTCCTAAATGGGTTTATTAACGAAGAAGTATATGTTGCTCAACCTCTCGGTTTTACCAACTTTGAAAAACCACGTCATGTCTTCAAACTCAAAAAGGCATTATACGGACTTAAGCAAGCACCAAAAGCTTGGTATGATTGGCTTAAGACTTTCTTAGTAGAAACAAATATACCATGAGATTAGTAGATAATACTCTCTTTACCAAGAAAAAGGAATCGCACAATATAATAGTTCAAATATACATTGATGACATCATATTTGGATCAACTTGTCAAGAGCTATGTGATGATTTTTCTAAAATCATGCACGACGAGTTTGAGATGAGTATGATGGGTGAGTTAAACTTCTTTTTAGGATTTCAAATTAAACAACTTGAGGATGGCATATTCTTTAACCAATCTAAATACATAAAAGATATGCTTAAGAAATTTGGTTTCGAAGATTCAAAACAAACTAAAACACCCATGTCCTTGGACACAAAACTCACCAAGGATGAGGAAGGTGAACCGGTAGATAACACTAAATATAGAGGAATGATCGGTAGCCTACTCTATCTCACGGCTAGTAGACCCGACATTATGTTTAGTGTTTGTCTATGTGCTCGCTTTCAAGAAGATCCCAAAGCATCACACTTAGAAGCCTTGGAAAGGATATTTAGATACATTAAGGGAACGACATGTTTAGGATTATGGTATCCCAAAGGAACGGGTGTAGAAACTATAGTGTATGCCAACTCGGACCATGCCGGTGACTATGTTGATAGAAAAAGTACAAGTTTTATTTATACTTTTGTTGGACATTGTCTCACCTCATGGTTTGCAAAGAAACAAACGGCTCTAGCTATCTCAACTACTGAAGCCGAATACGTCTCAGCCGGAAAAGCATGTCAACAAGCTCTTTGGATAAAGCAAGCTCTCATGGACTATGGAATTCATCTCAACGATATCTCTATACTTTGCGACAACAAAGGTGTTATTGATCTCAGCAAAAATTCCGTCCAACATGCTCGAACGAAACATACTGAAATCCGCCATCACTTTCTTTGCGACAATATTCAAAAAGGAAACATCTCAATTGAGAAAGTATCCTCCGAAGACAAAATTGCCGACATCCTAACAAAACCTCTCAAACGTGAACCATTTAATCTTCTTAGACTTGGCTTAGGATTAATGGAACCAAACATGTAGTTAAAACATAGTCTAAACCTTAGAACAACCAAAACAAAACAAATTAGCCTAAATCTGCGACACCAAACGACCAAACAGACGAAACAAAAAATTTGGTGCCGTCTAGTCCGTGGTGACAACAGTTGCAAATATTCTAATTACAAAACATCTTCTTCCTCAAAATTCACTTTACCAAAACGTATCAACAACACACCTAACTCATTGTTAAGACTTTTTCTCCCACTAATCACTGAAGAAAACATCATTGTAAGTATCCTAACTACATTACTTCTCTTAATTATGTGTCTAGGATTCTAATTTATGCACAAAATCATTACATGGGGATTATGTATATTCTTGTACAAAACATGAATTCAATTGGAAAATTGCATAACTAGTTACTGAAATTAGGTACTACATTGTCACATTGCATAAACTAATCATGTTTCCCACTATTTAAAAGATAATTACTATAAGGCCTTATTCTAATTAAACAAAAACCCCATGTCAAAATTTTGAAAAGCTTCTCACTTGTAGGAAAACAATTTTTCGTTGTTAATACAAATAGAAACGTAATTTTTCATCACTTGCATAATGTCTCTTGAATACTAAAGGTAATGCATAACTAATATGCATTCCCGGGTATATTCAAATGAAGCCACATTGAACTAGGAGCGTTTGGGTTATCTCCCGCCTTTTGCCAAAAACCCCCCATTGAAAACCATTTTGTACATGAAATGAGTCGAGATAACCGCAACTCCAAATTGTTTTCATATAGGCACACACTAGAACAAAAATGCTAAGTTTGTTTTTATTTTTACTAAAACATATAAATTCTTGCTCATAGGAACAACCATGGTAGCCGCAAAATTCTATGATCACAAGGACACTCTTAACTACATCCCTCAACATCACAAAACCAAGGGCCTCACTAAAGACCAAGTTAAAATCTTTAAGAGTCTCGAGAGAAGGTACTTCCATGAGGGTAGGACCATTCATCCTTCTTTTATCGACGGAACTAATCTCCGTCAAGAGCTAGCCACTATCAACTTTGATTGTCTCCTTGACATCGATGAACCAATTTGTCCTAGGTTTGTTCTAGAATTCTATGCTAGTGTTGCCTCTTTCACAAATGAGGATAATCAAATGGCTCTTAGGTTTAGGATCAATCAAAATGACTACTCCATCTCCCTGAACCAATTTACTCAAGTGTTAGGAATTCCTAACCGTGGTACATGTGTTTACTCAGATAAGTGGTCACTCACTATCCTTAATGCTATCAATGACCGCTCTCGTCCCTACCAAACTCCTTTGGTGGACAAGGACATCATTCGTGAGCACCTTTTTAACGAAAGGGTAGCTCCAACCCGTGTCACTCGAGCGGGAAAGGAAGTAAACCGAGATCCATATGGTATGGAACTCTATGAGCTCAAGCCCGAATTCAAAAAGTGGGAGGAACACCTTAGAGCCAATGTCATTTGCACCATAGGAAATAGAGACCATATCAATGCTTGCCTTTGTCACATGCTCTACAACTTGTCCACTCGTCAACCATTCAACTTAGCTTACTACATTTCTAGGAGAATGGTAGATATCCCTACTCAAGGCTCCGTTGCTCTTCCATACAGGATGCTACTCACCCGTCTCTATAGAGCATTTGCACTCATTCCACCAAGTCCAAAAGGGTTGATGCTAGATTATTCTCTCATCCCTCACATATTTATGCCCTTGAGTGACGAACGAGTGGGCAAGACCAAGGCAAAAGGTAAAAGGGCAAACTTCCAACTCCTTCATCATCATCATTAAATAGCTCCGAAGACGGTCTCCCCAATTCTCAACTACCACCTCAAGAGTATTATGCATCTCTTCCCGAGATTGAGAATGAATCGGTGGAGTTCAAGCAAACCAAGGGGATGTTCAAGTGCCTTGGAAGAATGATGACAAAGATTTATAAAAAGTTGGATAAGTGAGGTTTTTAGGGAGTGTTTAGAACAAGACAAAAACAATGATGTATGATACTATTTGGGCGTTTTTACTTTGTAGGATGATAAACTAACTTGAAAAAATGTTGTATGCTAACCGGTTTATGCAGGGGGATAGCACACGTGTGTTATCAAATCTTACCCATTTTCACTTATATGTGAAAATCGTTAGGCCTTGGTCAAAATCAATGCTCCACTATGTTTGTGTATGCGTTATTGACTGTTCCTAACTAGAAATAATTAATGCCATATGTTTTAAGAAAAATTTCAGGTTTCGAAAAAGTCCCCGATAGTTAAAAATGTTGTCTGTGAAGAATTCTGGGCATCACGGACCAGACGGCACCAATTTTTTGGTTTCGTCTGTTTACAAAATTTGTGCCACCAGACCTGTACAGGCGGACCAGACGACACCATAATTTGGTTCCGCATGTGTAAAAAATTGGTGCCGTGGGAACTGCATATAATTTTCTAAATTTCACTAATTTCAACATTCCAAATTACCATAATTTGCTTCTAGGATAGTTTTTACTAGTTTTTATCCATATTAGAACTAGTTTAACACACTTAGACATATAGGATATCCATTTTCCACCAAAATTCAAAAATTTCAAAATTCACCCAAGGAACCCTTTTTCATAAAGGAAGGAACTAAAAATTTGGTTCCTTGTAATCCGTGGGTGATCTGATTCTCAAGATCCTACTATCATTTGAACACATTTATTGCATATCTTTATCTCTTCATTCCATCCTTCTTGTATGGCTTGACTTAGGTGATATGACTAGCATTAACAACACTTCCAAATCATTAGAAACCTACTTTCTTATATGGTTTAACATCAAATCAAACACATTTCTCCATAATTTCATAATCCTATAAAATAAGAGCTTCTAAGATGATCATCGTCACACCTTCTCAATTCTTCTAATCTACTAGCACAATCTTAAGCAAAAATGACTAAGTCTTCTCCATCAAACAAACCTTGCAAGAGAACGGCTAGAATGAGCGTTAGAACATGTTGCTTTGTCAACATTAGCTCCTCTTCTGACTCCTCTCCCCTAACCATCTAATCTCCCATAAGAGATGACAACTTCCTCACTTTGACTACTCCTACACCACCTCCAAAATCACCTATTGTAGTCACTACTCCACCACCAACAAAGACTCCCATTACTAGCTCACCACCACCAGCTCCAATCCAAACATCCAAATCACCATTACCTCCTAAATCTCCAACTCTCATACCATTAGAGCTATTCTCTACACCACCTACATCTCCAAACCCATTTTTGGAGGACTTGGAGGATTTGCCTCCTAGGCCCAATAATCCACTGATAAGGTTTTAAAATGTACCTTTTTGAGGGGTCATTAAAGCCCTTATTTGATCACTTTTGTATCCGTTATTACTTAATATCGTTCCTTTTCACTTTTTAGGTATCTCGAAGGCAAAATGCTGGAATGACACTTATTCGAACGAAAAGGCGCGAATATACGAAGAAAATGGCCAAAGTCAAGAATCGAGACACTCAGGCTGCTGGAACTGAAGGGGACGGCGTCAGGGGTTATCTGCGATGCCGTCGCATCACTTTTTGTGATGGCTCAGTAGCCAAATTGCTTATTTACAAGTGACGGTGTCAGGTTTTAAAAGAGTAGGTCGTCGCAACTCAGACGGCCTAGATTTGATCTAGACGACGTCAGAGACTGAATGGGACGACGTCACAAGCATAAGGTGACGCCGTCGCAAGACTAACGTGGCGAAGATGAAACCCTAATGACGGCGACCCGATGGTGTCACAAATCAAAGGGTGACGCCTTCGCATATGTAATCTTATTATTAGAATCCGAATTTTTTAGTTTTCAATGTGTAGTCTTTTGGAGTAAAAACCTAAACCGAACCAAGGCTGTCTTGTACAGTATTTTAGGGTTCCAAACCCTATCTTACATCAAGATAAGTGTTTTACTTTATTAATTTAATTATGTCTTCAATTACTTGTGTGTATGCTTGCATGTTCCCCATGTCCGGCTAATTTACTTGTGTGTTTGTTTAGGGAATATGAAACTTAATTATTGTATATTGATTGGTTGTCTCTCATCTTAATTGTTAATGATCTAGTAATGCGATAGGTCATCCGTTGTGTAGTTAATGCTTGATTAATCTTTGTGAACCTTAGTTTATAATACCTAGAGTTGTTGTAGGCTAAACCATCCAAAGAGTACCTTAGAGTTAAAGTTTATAAATTCTAGAGATTTTGTAGGCGATACCCTTTGGTAGTTTCAAAGAGTTAGGGATAAACGCATACCCTACGACCTTAGACACACAACGCGATTAAGAATAAGGACGTGACAATTCAACCATCAATAGGAGATAATTAAGGAGTAATAAAACCTAAGTAAACACATTTTAAAATCATCATACGAGCACACAATAATTAGACATAGACTACATACACCACTAGATTAGATAATTAGATAAGTAGAGTAATCGGTTGAAATATCAACCCCCAAATCCAAAACCCGAGATTCGTACCTTTTCATTTCCTAAAAAACATAAAAAGATAAAAAAATAATCTTCCTCAACCCCAACCTTAGCGTAGTAACTTCTCACTAGTATTCCTATTCCCTTAGAGAACGATATCAATTCCCATGGATTACCCTAATACTACACTACAATGATTAGGTTCACTGCCTAGGGTGTTGAAAAACTTTCTCGACGAAAAGGAAGTTCCTTTGACCCCGAACGACGCGTGTAGCGTTATTAAGTTTTTGGCGCCACTGTCGGGGAATAGAATAGCTAGTTAGGAGTCCACCTCGTTTAGGTTTCTTTGCTTGATTCCTATCAAGTAAATTTTTTCTCATTTTTAGCTTCCTCATAGTCTATCCCCCTTCTTCGTGACCTTTGTTAGTAACCCCATCACTTTTCATCATGGAAGGTGATAACCAACCCCCACTCATCAACCCACCACCAAATGACCCGCCAAGAGGCCGTACTCTTGGTGAATACTCGAGACAAAGCCACCTAGGCTATAGGAACACCATTGAGCTTCCCGACCAAGCCCAAACTACGGCCCTGCGACCCGACACCATCCGGTTGGTGCAAAACGGATGTGCATTCCATGGACTTCGTTCCGAAGATCCTAATCATCATCTTAAGGATTTCCTTAAAATTGTCGATTCCATCGACCTCTGTTAGGAATTAGAAATTCCAAGTATTAAAGAGTCGGTCACCTCAAGTATATGTAATCGTTAGAAAGCTCGTAGTTGTAGTTATTTTAAGTTAAGTAGTATTTAGTTAAGTAACACCGTGGAGGACGGACGGGTCTTTACCCACTGTATGCCTGATCCACAGCCCGATGTGTGGCGATTTATGTAAGACTATAAATACTCTCTACCTTCCAAGGTAGAGAGTTGGAGCTCATAATAATATCTTTCACTTTCTCTCACTAAGTTCCCTAAACCTCTAACTTTCTCTCTCTAGAATTCCATTCATACGCCACTTTGTGTTATGGTTTGATGTGTATGTGAAAACCAATATCTTACAATTGGTATCAAGAGCCATGGTTGGATCATATCTTGCACATCTTTGGATTTCTAGTGGTTTTTAGGTGGTTTTTGAGTTTGAAAAAGTTTAGTGGTTTTTGCATCATTTGGTTGATTTCTTGTGTTAAAGTTTGAATTTTGTTAGTACTTTTATGTTTAGAATCATCACAAGTGTTTAGGTTTTCATTTGGTAAGCTTGAATCATCTTGGTTGGGTTGTTTTTGGATTGAAAAGTGATGTTTATATGGTTTTTTCTTGCTAGCGACTTAGCTCACGGATTACTTTCTTCGTAGCGACTTGCTTTACAAATTTGTAGCGAGTTACAGTTTTAGACCTAGCAAGTTAGATCTAGCGAGTTACAGTACAAGTAGTGGACTCTCCACTACGGGTAGCGACTTGGTGGTAGCGACTTGGTCCGTAGCGAGTTGCTCTTTAGCGACTTGTATCTTTAGCGACTTGAGTAGCGAATTGCTGCCAAAATTTTGCTAGCGACTTGAGGCTTAGCGAGTTACTACTTAGCGACTTGCATTTGTCTAGCGACTTGGGACTGTAGCGACTTAGTGGTGTAGCGAATTAAGTGTTAGCGACTTGGTGCATTATCTTCTAGCGACTTGGGTGATTGCTTACGGTTTTCTCTTGATTTAGTAAAATCCCGTGAAAGAATCTATTTCTCGGTTTAATCATAGAGTTATAAAATCCCGTATTATCTGTTAACATGTCTACCAACGTTCCTACTATCATCTCCACTGTTGCAGAGGATGTTCAAGCAGCTGGGTCAGATACTCGTCCACCCATGCTTGACAGAACTGACTACGATTCTTGGGCTCAACGAATCAGACTGTACTGCCTTGGAAAGGAAAATGGTGTCAACATTCTCAAATCCATTGATGAAGGACCATATCGAGTTGAGACGACTAGAGACATACTTGATACTAATGAAGATGGTACTCCTGTTTACGGAATGGACAGACCTAAAATGTATGATGAGCTTGATGATAAGGATAAAAAGAGATTCGATGCAGATATCAGGGCTTCAAACATTGTTCTTCAAGGTCTTCCTAAAGACATCTACAAGCTGATCAATCATAACACTGATGCAAAGGCAGTTTGGGATAATGTTAAGATGCTTCTCTCAGGTTCAGAATTAACTATGGAAGACAGAGAATCCCAACTCTATGACGAATTTGAACACTTCAAGATGAAACCAGATGAGAATGTCTATGAGTACTATGTGAGATTTCATAAGTTAGTGAATGACATGAGGAACATCAGAATGACTATGCCTAACATTCAGCTGAACTCAAAATTTGTGAACAACATGAATCCCGAATGGCACAAGTTTGTCACTGCTGTGAAGCTCACTAAAGGATTGAAGAATACAAACTATGAGCAACTCTATGCCTTCCTTCTTCAGAATGAGAGACATGCTATGTTTGAAAAATTGATTCTCAATCAGTTCAAAACCAACCAGGGAGAGACAAGCTCGTCTAATGACTCAACTGCCTTCTACTCAAACATCAGAATCACAACCAAAGCATCACAAGTCATACCCTTGGGCAATGGTAATCACAAACTCATTCCTGATCCTATGTTCAAACAAGCTGATGCTGATGCACACGTGGGTAACTTCATTAATCAACTAGCTCTTCTGATTAGTCAAAACATGAATTCTCTCCCACAAACCAACAACAACCTCAGAACAGCATCTAACCCACACAATCAAGCCACTGTTAAAGATGGAAGGATCGTGGTGCAACCAGTTCAGGAAAGACAGTATGATCAGGGAAGAGGTGGAGCTGGGAGAGGTTATGTTGGCAACCAGAATCGAGGAAGGAATGGTAACCAAGGTCAAGCTAAGCCAATCAAATGTTATAACTGTGGTGGTGAGGGACATATTGCAAGGAACTGCACATCTCCAAAGCGTCCACTGAATGCTGATTACTTTAGAGATAAGATGCTGCTGCCACAAGCTCAGGACAATGGTGCTGCTTTGGATGAAGAGGAATTGCTGTTTCTTGCTGAGGGCAATGCCAAGACCTATGATGCAGATGTGGATGAGCAGCCTATTCAGGAGATAGGTTACAATCGTCAGAATGCCTTTCAAGTAGCTGATTGTGATGCATACGACTCTGATGTGGATGATGGACCTACGGCACACACAATTTTTATGGCTAGCATTTCTCCAATGGTTTCTCCCAAGGTCTCTTCTTCACCACTAGCTGGCTCATCCCAAGACAAGCTCATCTCAGAGGTATTAAAACTATACGATAATGCTGATGTGCAACAGATGCATGACAAAGTACAATCAACTGAAACTATTGAATCAAATGTTGAAAATATGGGTAATATCGATATTATCCCATATGATCAATACGTGAAACAAAGTGAAAGTGAAGGTGTACCAAGTGATGCATCTTCTGCAGTCAACAATGACTATGTTTTTGATGAATACACTGCATGTGCCCCTGATGATTCTGTAATTTCTGAACTAAATGCCTATAAAGAACGTGTTACTATTTATGAACAACGTGCAAAATTTGAGTTGACCACTCGTGAGCAGGAAATGGATGACCAAGTACGTACAGTCATTAGAGAAAGTAACTTTAGAGAAGAAGTATTGAAACAAGAATTAAATTCCTTGCAAGAAAAACTTTCTAAAACAGCTAAGCAAAAACAAGAACTTCAAGAAAATGTGAAAATGCTTAAGCAAGAATTTAATGCAAATGAATCAAAACTCTTGAGAGACTTTTCTAATCTGAAAACTTTGAAAAACAAGCTTGAAAACAAGTTGTACGTACAAGGAAACACCATTCAGACTGCTCACATGGTCACTAAACATAGAGTTCTAAGCGATAAGCATAGTGTTCCCATTATAGATAAACCCAACCCTGAGTACGGAAAGATAGCAAAAGCAGCTCAAAGTGTGATCTATGATGGAAATGAGATTCTTAAACCTAGACAGAAACCTAGTTGCGTTGAGTGCACTGAGGAAGATAAGAAATCAGATGAAGTCACTAGGGAAAGGATGAACAAAAAATTAGATAACCCTAAATGCAAAGAGAAAAAAATAATTATCACTCCCCATGACTACAAGAAGGAAAATTGGATTTCCTTGAACATGTTTAAGCCTCAGACATTGTTGACTCCCGAACAAGTTTTCTGGAAAAAGGATTTAGATAAGCAGAAAGCTGAAAATATTGTTGAAACAAACCCACCCTTTTGGAAAATGCCTAGAGCGACTGTGTATCCTCCTAATACACCAATGCATCTTGTTCCTAGAAAAATTGCCACTAAAAGCAAGACCTTAATTAGCCAATATGTTATATTTCAACTATTTGTTGATTTTGAGAAAACTTGCAAGAAAATGATCACACCCACTGGTATAACGGAAGGTGAAAGGGGTTTTGAGCAAATGAAAGAATGTTATTTAACTGAGGTCATGCCTTTCTTTAAACTTCTGAAAGATCACTTTGAGAGTCTTAAAAAGGGGATAGAAACTGATATCAAGGGAATGGAAAAGGAATTTGATGCAATGGTAGTTGAAGTTAGTGATTATGAGCGTGCACTAAAATATAATGAGATTGAGAGGAAGAACTTGCATACATTAAATGAGACTCTTATTACTGAATGTGTTGCTCAAGATATTTTTTTCACTGCTTCAAAATGCTCTATTAATGCTTCCAAATTTCATGAACTATCTGTTGCCCTGAAAGTCTCCCATGATCGTGTCATTGAGCTTGAAAAATCTAATTCTAAACTAAACGAGAAAATTGAACTGGATGATCACGACAATTTGGTTAAACATTTTTCTAAACTAGAAGTTGAGTATTTTAATTTACAACTAAAATATCAACATCTTAAAGAAAATGTCAAAACTTCAAATATCAAGACATCATCAGATGCTCCAGAGTTTGATGCAGTTTTTCAAATTAACAAACGTGATGAACAGATTCAAGCTCAGTGCAACACGATCAGAAAGTTGAAAGCCCAAATCTCTCAATTAAAGGGTCAAACGAACAATATGACAGGCTCCCAAATGCCTCCTCCTCTAGATTCTCAGAATTCGCAAACGTTTCATCTTCAAAACCTAGTAAATGCTTTACAAAAGGAAAATGAAAGTTTTTTTGAAGAAAATGAAAAGGTTAAACGTCATTTCAATGAGTTATTTGAATCAATTAAAGTCACTCGTAACAAAAATAACGAACAAGTAGCTTCATTGCAAAAGGAAATTGAGAATCTGAAGAGTCAGGTAAAAGGGAAAATGCCAATGACCAATGGGGAGAATGTTGTATCAAAGGCTCACTCTTGTAATAAATATGCTTTGTCTGTGACTTATGTCCCTCCTCATCTAAGGAACAACAAACTTGCTATTCAAACATACTTCTCATCCCTTAAGGATTGCCTAGAATGTCTGCGTGAGATTGTTGAAGAGGATAAGTTAGAGAAACCTCATGATAATGCAATTGGACATGCATGCTTATATGCCAAACGATCTCAAGAAATGTTAGAATGATTGATCACAATATGCCCAAAGTCATTAGGTGAGAGAGTTAATCCTTTGATACCATGCTCGATGCCTAATGCCAAGTATGATATGCATTCGATTCCCAATGTTTTGAATGAGAACCGTAGTGTGTCTTTAAGTAGTTCAGATTCCAGATCTGTCAATGCTAAGAAAGAGAACTCAAGTGTGCCTTCTAGGAGTACAAATCTCAGTACCTCTAGTTTTAAGAAAGTGAACCTTAGTGCACCTGCATGTAGTTCAGATCCCAGCACATCTAAACAGGTGATGTAAAGAGTAGTAAAACCAACTAATGTTCCCATTCCCTCTACAGGAGTAATCAGTGACATTAAAGGGAGCAGGTCAAAGTCTCAAGACAATACAAGGAATGATAGGACCTCGCAAGCTAAGAATGTGCACTGGAAAAGAGTAGAAGAACAATCTAGGAACTTTAAGTTTGAATCGAATAAAACGAATCGTGTTGATTCTAGTATTAGCCATAGGCGTACTGTAATTAATTCGAATTCTGATACTATTTGCAAACCGTGTACTGATGTCTGCTTGAATTCTGTTTCTAATCATGAATGTGGTGTTAATGTTCTGCCTAATGATGTTAATTGTCCTGTTAATATTGTTAATGCTAAAATTCATGCTAAGAAGGCTAAAAGGCAAAAACGAAAGAAAGTTAGAAAACAGTGGAAACCCACAGGAAGAACATTCAGTAAAATAGGCTTCTATTGGATACCTGTTGGTCATAAGACTAATCAGATAATGCCCACTAGAAGATGGATGCCTACTGGTAGAACTATTCCTTTAAGAAGTGATCACACTGTGAACAGGGCTAATACAGACACTAGTACTGCATCTATTCACAATGATTCCATTGCCTCACTTTCTGATATGAATGCCTCTATTTCTGATGTGGGTGTTCCAACCATTGTAACTAACCAAATGGAACCCATTCTTGCATGGGGATCCCAATTATCCAGTTATCCATTCTTGTCTGTGTTCAACTGCAGATCGTTCAAATCGTTCTGTGGTACCTGGACTCAGGCTGTTCCAAGCATATGACTGGAGACCGGTCTCGGCTCATAAACTTCGTGAGCAAATTCATCGGGACTGTTAGATTCAGTAATGATCATTTCGGTGCTATTATGGGTTATGGAGATTACGTTGTTGGTGATAGTGTCATCTCTAGAGTTTACTATGTGGAAGGTTTGGTTCATAATCTGTTCTCTGTTGGTCAATTCTGTGATTCTGATCTAGAAGTAGCCTTCAGAAAACATACCTGCTTTGTTAGAGATCTTAATGGTAAGGAACTGTTAAAAGGAACTCGTGGCTCAAATCTTTACACCATCTCTATCGATGACATGATGAGGGCTTCTCCAATCTGCTTGTTATCAAAGGCTTCAAAAACAAAGTCATGGTTATGGCATCGTCGTCTCAATCACTTGAACTTCGGCACCATCAACGATCTTTCCAGAAAAGACTTAGTTGTAGGTTTACCTAGACTAAAGTATGAAAAGGATCATCTTTGTTCAGCATGTCAATTGGGAAAAAGCAAGAAGTATGCCCATAAACCCAAACCTACTAACTCTGTCACAGAAGTTCTTCATATGATTCATATGGATTTATGTGGACCAATGAGGGTGCAGAATATCTTTGGGAAGAAATATGTGTTAGTTGTGGTTGATGATTACTCTAGATTCACCTGGGTCAAGTTCTTAAGGACAAAGGATGAAACTCCTGATATCATCATCAAACTCATCAAACAGCTGCAGGTTCGACTAAACAAAACTGTCAGAATTATCAGAACAGACAATGGAACTGAGTTTGTCAACAAACAACTTAGTGAATTCTATGAAAGCGTTGGAATCAGCCATCAAAGAAGTGTTCCACGAACCCCTCAACAGAACGGTGTAGTTGAAAGACGAAATCGTACTCTTGTTGAAGCCGCTAGAACAATGCTGATCTACTCAAAGGTTCCATTGTTTCTCTGGGCTGAAGCAATTGCCACTGCATGCTACACACAAAATCGTTCCCTGATTCACACTGTTCATGGAAAAACTCCATATGAACTTGTCCACAACAGAAAACCTAATCTATCTTTCCTTCGTGTGTTTGGTGCATTGTGTTATCCAACTAATGAGGGTCAAGACTTAGGCAAACTTAGGGCTAAAGCTGACATTGGAGTATTTGTAGGATATGCATCAAACAAAAAGGGATACCGAATCTACAACAAAAGAACCCGAAATATCATGGAAATAATTCACGTTACGTTTGATGAGCTGACCGGTCAAATGGCTCCTGGACACTCAAGCTCAGGACCCGCACTTCAAAACAGTCCCATTGGTTCATCCCTTGTTCCAAACTCTTCTTAAGAAACTCCATATGTACCTCCATCTGAAGATGATGTAAAGAAATTGTTTGATCCTATGTTTGATGAACTGTATGATTCAATTACTAATGAGGTGTTGATCCCTACAACAGAGGATGCTCATATTCCAGTGAATGAAGTCAATCCCTCAGTCTCAATATCTTTAAGTCAAGAAGCACCTGCTGCTGATCCTTCAGTCTCATCAACAAATCATCATTCTTCAAATGTACATCATGGAAATGTTTCTGGCATCAATGATGAAGTTAATCCCTTTGCTACTCCTGAAGATGCTCCATTTGAAAACATATTTGCTACTCCTGAATCATCATCAGAACCATCTTCTTCAGGAGACATCGACTCAGCTACCTCAGTTCCTCAACAACTGCCACATGAACACCTCAGAAAATGGACTCACGATCATCCATTAGACAACATCATTGGAAATCCCTCTCGTCCTGTATCAACCCGGAAACAACTCGCAACCGATGCCTTATGGTGCTTCTTCAACTCCGTACTATCTAAGATCGAACCAAAAGATGTTAAAACTGCCATGAATGAAGATAGCTGGTTCAATGCCATGCAAGATGAAATTCATGAGTTTGATCGTCTTGATGTATGGGAGTTAGTACCTACTCCAGACTGTGCTATGATTATAGCTCTTAAATGGATCTTCAAAGTGAAACTTGATGAGCATGGTGATGTGTTGAAGAACAAGGCTCGATTAGTTGCTAAAGGATACCGTCAAGAGGAGGGTATTGACTTTGAAGAATCTTTTGCTCCTGTTGCTCGAATCGAGGCAATCAGAATCTTTTTGGCTAATGCTGCTAGTAAGAACATGGTAGTCTATCAGATGGATGTGAAGACGACATTTATGAACGGAGATCTTAAAGAAGTCGTCTACGTCAGCCAACCTGAAGGATTTGTGAATCAAGAGCATCCTACTCACTTGTATCGTCTGAAGAAGGCTCTTTACGGTTTAAAGCAAGCTCCAAGGGCATGGTATGATACACTGTCAAAGTTTCTTCTATCAACCGGATTCAGCAAAGGAGCAGTTGATCCTACACTGTTCACCAGGAAGTCAGGCAAACATTTAACTCATGTTCAAATTTATGTTGATGATATTATTTTTGCCTTGACAGACCCAATGGAATGTGATCGTTTTTCTAATGAAATGAGTTCAAAATTTCAAATGTCAATGATGGGACAAATGTCATTTTTCTTGGGATTACAAATTTCACAAAGTCCCGGAGGCATTTTCATAAATCAATCTAAATATGCAACTGAGATCTTAAAGAAATTTGGATTTGATTCAAGTGACCCTGTTGACACCCCCATGATTGATCGAACCAAACTAGATGAGGACCACTCAGGGATCATGATTGACCAAACGAAATATCGTAGTATGATTGGATCCCTGATGTACCTCACTGCTAGTAGACCAGACATCTTGTTCGCTGTTTGCATGTGTGCTAGATACCAGGCTAAGCCTACTAAAAAGCACCTTGAAGCAGTTAAACGGGTCTTTCGGTATCTCCAAGGAACCATCAATATGGGTCTTTGGTACCCGAAGGACACCGGTATGTCACTAACGGCCTATGCAGATGCTGATCATGCAGGTTGTCAAGATACACGTCGAAGTACATCTGGAGGTGCTCAGTTTTTGGGTGATAAGCTTGTGAGCTGGTCATCAAAGAAGCAAATGAGTACTTCTATTTCCTCTACAGAGGCTGAATACATAGCCATGTCATCTTGTTGTGCTCAAATCTTATGGATGAGATCTCAATTATCTGACTATGGCTTTGAATTCAACAAAATCCCTCTGTACTGTGATAATAAAAGTGCTATTGCTCTCTCATGCAACAATGTTCAACACTCAAGAACAAAGCATATCGACATTCGACATCATTTCATCAGGGAACAAGTGGAAAAAGGTGTGGTGGAACTATATTTTGTGAGGTCTGAATATCAGTTAGCAGACATCTTCACCAAAGCTCTTCCAAGAGAACGTTTTGAGTTTATTCTTCCACGTCTTGGTTTGAAAAGCCTTCAACCAGAAACTCTCAAACGTCTTCAGGAGGAAGACGAGGAGTAAAGGTCTATCTTCATCTATCTCTTGTAAATATTTATTCGAAAAACAAAATACAAAATTATAAAACCTTCAAAAATCAAATAGAAAAATATAAAACTTTCAAAATCCATAAAAATTTGAAAAATTCGAAAAAATCTTCAAAAAATATTGTCATTTTGTCATGTTTCTCACGATTCGATAATATCTACGGTCTTGATGTTGTCATTCAAAGAATGACACGGGACTTTAGATGTTGTTCGAATTTTTATAAAAAAAAAAAAAAAAAAAAAAAAAAAAAAAAAAAAAAAAAAAAAAAATTCAAAAAAATCAAAAAATATTTTTGGGAGAAAGAGAAACATTGGTTTATTGTCATTTTCAGGCCATAACCCAGTTTTAAAAGAAAGAACATAGCCATGTTTTATCATGTTTTCAAAATTCCATGCTCTGATTCTATAAACATTTATCTGCTGAAAACTAAATGCTTTGAAAAATAACTCGGTCTCTAATTTTTGATAATCATCAGGACTTATTTGTCAAAATCTCTATCTCTCAATCAACAACCTATGTCATTGATTGAGGGGGAGAATGATTTGAATTAAATTAAAAAGTTATTTGGCATTAAATTGTTTTCAAAAGATGTACATGCATGTTTTATCAATGGAGTTGATCCTTATCAGTTCAAACGCTTTCATAATCAAGTCACAATTCTCCTTAAAAGCCTTCAAAATCAATTTAAATCTATAAGAGATCACAAATCTCAAATGATTTGATAATTGTGATCGGGGGGAGAATGTGTGATTTAAATTGGATTTAAACTGATAATTCGGTAAATGGTTTTATAAGGATGTACATGCTGTCCTTCCCACATGTGACAAACGATTTCAAATTTTCAATGCACATGTTGAGGGGGAGCATCTATCTTAAACCTATGATTTGAAACGTGATCATTTATCTCAATGTGCAGGTTCCCTCTAGTATGTGCAAAACTCTCTTCTAATCTCGAGGCACATATTGAGGGGGAGCAAACTTATGAAAACCTCATCCTTCCCGGAAATGCTTTATCTTCTTGATTTGATCAGGGAAGTGATGTTGATATCTTTTAGAAAATGGTAATCAAAGAAGTAAATTCTTCCTCTTGCCTCCGTGTGCAAAACGATTTCAAACATTTGATGCACATGTTGAGGGGGAGCACCTGTTCTAAAACTATCAAAAACAATTCAGGCACAAAATGTTTTGATAATATATCACAAGTATCTGGATTGATTTTCAAATGGTTTTCAATTGGTTCCAATGGCAGATGAACAATACCAAATTGACCGACCAACTTTACTTTATGTACGGTGATATAAGGATGATAAGGTTAGGTATGTGTTCCCATGATCCGCCAGAACCGGAGGGATCTACCCAGGGACAATCCACTAGTTAGTGTAGAAGTCCTTAGGTATGATGATAAAAGGAGAAAAGTGAGATATGGGAAGAGTGCGGACTGAGTCAGAGCAAGTACTGGAACATACCCAACAAGGTTCTTGCAATGAAGTCTCGGTAAGCACTGAAGGGGTTGAAGAATTAAAAAGAATTGAATGAGAAAAGGGTGAAAACAAATAGCCCTCCATTTATTCAACCTTAGGGCAGAAACCGGGTTCAACTCATATGCTACTGATGGTAACATCGGTATTGAAGACAAGACATCATGGACCCAGTGACGCACTGCACTACAACTTCCCAAACCACTCAAGTTCCTCTTAAAAGGACTTGTTTCATTCTCACGGGGAACCGACATTATCTATCGACCTTCTCTTAGAGATTGTTGATATTGAAGAAGGAGACCCTCTCCCTAGTCTCCGGCACAGGATCCAAATATGCACAAATTGAGTCTAGAGCCACGAGATCATCAATAAATCTCATTAGGACACTTTCAATGAAGACTCTCTGTTTCACACAATGTGGAAAGAGAGATTATATCTTGAGTCCTACGCATTATCCTTGTGGTATTGCCAGAACATCTGAGTGATGTGTTTACATATTCACTATGAAGATGGAAAGCCTTCTGGAGCCAACATCAAACAAGCTCCTGGTAGGTGACATGTGAGATCTATTCTATAGACCAACCATGTGACAACTGAACAGAAACAATGGGCGATTCAATCTCTTGAATCAATCCTGGTTCAGGTTATGGATTGACGGATACCTTTGAAAAAACGGTCTTTGTGCTTAAAAACTCTTTTCTTTAGCACATCGACCGTGTACTCATTTTTCAAACCAAAAGGTGTTTTTATGATTGATAATTGATTTTCAACAAAACCTTCGTTGTATTGCAAAAACAATTTCTATTGAGCAATACACGATTGTTTTTCAAATCTCTTTTCATCAATCAGTGGACTTAAATTCGCTGGTTCACTCACTCCGTGTTGTCTTCTTTGAGATGTTCCGGTTTGAGAATAGCTAGAGCAGCTGCGAAACCCTGTCAAGGAAATTCTTCGGAATTATACCTGATCACAGGCAGTACATGTACTGATCAACGGGGAACCGTGGGCCGTGTACCTCAATTCAACGAAAGTGTTCAAAGACACTTTCGTGCGATTTATTGCTAACTGTTGTATGCAGGTACGCCCGACGTTTGCAGCTGATCAGAATGAAGCGGTCAATCCATAGCCGCATGCTCACTTAACACATTCATCTCAAAAGAAATCATGATTAGTGCATCAATGACTCTGATATTTTCACTCCATGCTTCTGCTACGCTGCTGCCAATATCATGATTCAACAAATGCTTCCGCTACTCTGATGAGAAGATATCATGATCCAGAATGTGAGCATGTCGGTCCTAAAGTCACAACATCACATAATAGAAACTCCACAAAGGATGTCTCAGAGATTTTTGATAGCTGATGATCTCAAATGCTGGCTCAAACTTATTATCACGTGGATCAGTAAAAGACCTCCACTTGAAGTAACCAAACATGCAATGTGAAGAATCAATGACTACGAGCTTAGGAACAAAGGACTACATCAAAAATGCAAGAACAATTTTTTAATGTAATATCTATTTGTATTCAATGTAATTTTGGTACATGATTGAGGTGACCTCCCTTAGGGGGAGATTGTTAGGAATTAGAAATTCCAGGTATTAAAGAGTCGGTCACCTCAAGTATATGTAATCGTTAGAAAGCTCGTAGTTGTAGTTATTTTATGTTAAGTAGTATTTAGTTAAGTAACACCGTGGAGGACGGACGGGTCTTTACCCACTGTATGCCTGATCCACAGCCCGATGTGTGGCGATTTATGTAAGACTATAAATACTCTCTACCTTCCAAGGTAGAGAGTTGGAGCTCATAATAATATCTTTCACTTTCTCTCACTAAGTTCCCTAAACCTCTAACTTTCTCTCTCTAGAATTCCATTCATACGCCACTTTGTGTTATGGTTTGATGTGTTTGTGAAAACCAATATCTTACAGCCTCGATGCTACTACTCGAGAGACCACGCATCTGTGTCTCTTCCAATTCTCTCTACGGGACCAAGCTAGTAATTGGCTTGAGCGACTTCCCGCCGGCTCCATCTCAAGTTGGGATTATCTCACCTCTCGCTTCCTTGCTCAATTTTTCCCACCGGGGAGAACCACTAAACTAAGACGAGACATCTTGACGTTTCAACAACTTCAAGGCGAGTCTCTCTACAAAGCATGGACTCGATTCAAGGACTTACTCCATAAAGTCCATCATCATGGTATTGATCTTTGGCTTCAAATCTAAATCTTCTATGACCATACCGATTTCATCACAAGGCGATCCATTGATCAAACCGCCGGTGGAAGGCTTAACGACTTTAACGTAGAGGAATCCTGGGATATCATAGAAGTGCTTGCCGAGCAAAGCTACGAAGATTGGAATGAATCCCCTGAAACCCCCGTTAAAGTGGTTAATGCCATATCAACTCCTCTTGAATCTTCCAACGTCACCGAGGAGAAAATGAGTGCTCTTAAGAGAAGGATTGATTATCTGATAGAGAGGCATAAGAGAGCTCCCATACAAATCCCTCAGGAAACAGTCAATTCCGCTAATTCCACCAACCACCCAACACCCTTCTCTGAATCCCCAAGTCGTGAGCAAAATCCTAATTCCGAACGGCTCTTCCGTTCTACTTCCCCAATACCACTCTCACCAAGCTTTAAGGAACAAATGAGGGAGTACATGGCATCTCATACGGAGAGATTAGCAAAATTTGAAGAGGAGGTTTATAGGAAAAGAGAGGAAATGCAAGCAAAGATGACGGAAATGATGAACCTGGTAAAAGAATATACAAAGACAAAAGTTACCGAAAAGGTACTAGTAAGAAGCAACGATTATCCTCCCACTTCATTTGTTAACGCCATTTCCATTATGCCTGAGGATGGAAAGGTTGAGGAGAAGAAAATTTAGAAAAGCAAGAGGGAGGAGGCTGAACCTAATAATGAGCCTGAGACCATTGAGTACTACCTTAAGCACGGAATTAACAAAAAAACCATTGTTAACCAAGTGAAGAACTTTAGGTACAATGAGGTTCTTAGGGAAGCCCGTGAAGGAAAAATAACAGAAGAAGAGTATGACACCATGCCCATGGGACCTCTGTATGAGCTGGTTCTAAAAAAACCAGTAACTAAAAACCGAGACACCACAGGGAACTTCGTGATACCATGTAGCATAGGTGACATTGATAATATAAATGCCTTAGCTGATCAGGGGTCTGATGTAAACATAATGCCATTATCAATCTATAATAAGTTGACTAGGGAGAAGCCAGCCAAGACCGATCTTATACTTTCCTTAGCAAATCACACCTACGTCTACCCCATAGGAATCGCGGTGGATGTTTTAATAGAGGTGGCTAATATCGTCTATCCGGTGGATTTCGTGATCATAGATGTTGAGGAAGATAGAAACATGCCACTCATTCTTGGGACACCTTTTCTGGCTACCGCCAAAGCAACCATCAAATGCGAGGAGGGCATCATGATAATTAAAAGCGGAAAAGGGTACGCTAGGATACCCATTGTTCCAAGGTATCCTCTTAAGATCATGGAAAAGATTACGGGTGAGAATCCACAAGTCCTTAGCAATATGGTTAAGAAGAAAATGAACGATTGGGAAAAAGGGCTTAGAGATTTTATGGTTCAAGGACTGCATGCAACATTGTGGAAGCACGATAAAAAGTTAGGAAATAATCCCACTTCGATACCAAAAACACAAAGGAACCCTAAAGAATTTTCAAAGGGAGAAAAAGTACTCTTATACAAATCACGGATAAGGGCATTACAAGGTAGAAACAAACCAAGATGGTTTGGGCCTTTTATGGTGAAGGAAACCAATCTAAAGGATAAAACCGTTACCATAATAGACGACGTTGGCAAGGAATCCACGGTAAGCATACAACGTCTACGCCCTTTTGACGAAGGGAGAGCGAAGGAAGAAGGTGACGGTAATGAAGTCACGTAGGGGCACAACCACGAGTCTAGCTACAAGACTCATAAATAAAGAAAAGCGCTTCGTGGGAGGCAACCCATGCTTAATTGTTTGCTTGTTTGTGTCATATATCTTTTATTGATTGTTTATTCTCATGTTTAAATTTGTAAAAATGCTTTATTTTGTTTTTAACCTCGTCTTAATTACATATAAAGGTATTTTACATAAGGGATAAGTGTAGGGAGGATTACACACTTTTTCAAAAGAAACGTAAACATGAGAATTTCAATTAATTAGAAGATATGCATGTGTGTTTGTTTGAGTCAAATGCTTGTATCGAGTCATAATGGATGTTTTGCAGGAAATTTTTCCAGATTCTAAAGATGTAAATTTTCCAGAATTTTTTCCAGAAAATCGCAGACCATTTTTTGTCAGGATAACCTGACGGCGTCAGGATCGCAACCTGACCGCGTTAGGAAGGAGCAAAAACAACTGATTACTTTTTCTCGTTTTCTGAACTACTTATAATTTTTTGGAATTTTCCACGTCTTAATTTTCCAGAAACTCTGTAAACATCCATTCCACAAGCATTATATCCTAGTTTAGTAGCGTCCTATATATATTATTACCGCCGATTTTACGCGAAGGTTTCGTTTGTTTTCTTCAAGTGTGCAGGTTTAATTTATCAAGAAGAAGATACATAAGATGAGAAGGAGCTTTTCAGGCAAACGTTCTTCTTGAAGAAAGATGTAACCACCACTTTACACGGATCCTACTGAGCTAATCAGGGGAGTACTAGTTTCTTTCATCTTTTATTACCTTCAATTATCATAACTTTGATACTTTCGGGGAACACTGGGGACAATGTTCAGTTTAAGTGTAGGGAGGGAAAATAAAACGGGAACTTTGAAACTATGCTTATCCTTGATTATTTGCTTTGTCTAATTGCATTTGTGTAATAAACCATGAGAAAATGTCGGTTAGGGTAATTTTGGCACCAAATTTAAAATTTTTCATGACATATAGGAGTAGGCCATTAGTCTTAATAAAGCGTCTCATGGATAGGAAGTTATACGACTAGCACAAAAACCCTTTACCACTTAAATTCCACCCAAAATGTGAGGATCGCCCTTAGATTAGTAGGAATTAAAGCATTCATCTTTAATGCTTAGTGTGTGAACCGGTAGTATAATAGATTCTAGAACTCGTTTTGTGATACATTCCGAGATCGCTAGTAAGACTACACTTGTGTAGTTAGGAATAACTAAATGATAAGAGGCATTAGGATAACCCTTATTTGATACCCGTAATATAGTTACTTCTTCCACATCGGTTGAGTAATTCCCCCACACCTTTGCGTTGTACTCATCTTTAGTACACGATACCCCTAGTTAACCCCTCAGAGCCTATCCTTTTCGCGGTTCTCGTGATGTTTCGGTTTTTCGGAATATCAATGAAGAGCATTGTTTACACCCCACCCCCAAATGTACACCCAAATCGCCTTAGCCTACCATGTATGCACTCACTTTTAGTGCATTATTGTTATCACCCTAAAAACCCTTAGTTCAATTATCTAGTTGCTTGCATAAGTTGCTAAGTCGATTCATATCCTTTGTATACAGTTTTGGGACGATTGGGACTCATGGGAAAAGTTAAAGTTTATGAAATGACGGGAAGGGAACGTTAAATTCAAATTCCCTTTATTTGCGTAATAATGTACTCCAAGTGTTTTGATCTTTTCAATTCGGGTCAAATTAGTGTTAGAGTAATAAAAACTCAAGTGTAGGGATGTGCCTATAAATCCCCATCATTTTGATGTTATCATAGAGGATGGTAGAGTAAAAGTGTATGAAAAAAAAAATCGAAAAATAATAGAAAAAGCGAAAAAGAAAAAAAATAGAGTGTTGAAAAAAAAAACATACGGGATACCATCCTACATCTATCTTTAATTTATGTTTGTTTGTTTCAGTTATCTAGAGTCTAGAGTGTCGAGTCTTGGCTTAGCAACACCATTCTTCGCATGCTTGTAACATAAAGATTTTTGACTTGCCACCACTAAATAGCCTATCCCACCAAACCTTTTGTTTCCCTACCGAAAGCCTAACATTACAACCCTTTAAAAGACCTCTTTGATAGTATTTCCTAGGTGCTTATGCCAAATCGATGGAGGTTTGATCTAGTCTCAAGCCTATGGTAATCTATGTACTAGGACCGGTTAATGAGTGTTTATCTTCCATTTCCAACTTGTTATATTTCATATACACCCGAGAGATGTGAGTATCCAAACACCCCATGTGAGGTGCTAGTATGTAATTTTCGTGCTTGTTATGACTTTTGCGGGGCTTATATGTGTTGTGGATTGTTCTAAACCAATGCTTCATGACCCCTAACTTATAAATTAATTGGCTAAAAGCACATTTGCTTGAGGACAAGCAAATACCAAGTGTAGGGATATTTGATAAGGTTTTAAAATGTACCTTTTTGAGGGGTCATTTAAGCCCTTATTTGATCACTTTTGTATCCGTTATTACTTAATATCGTTCCTTTTCACTTTTTAGGTATCTCGAAGGCAAAATGCTGGAATGACACTTATTCGGACGAAAAGGCGCGAATATACGAAGAAAATGGCCAAAGTCAAGAATCGAGACACTCAGGCTGCTGGAACTGAAGGGGACGGCGTCAGGTGTTATATGCGACGCCGTCGCATCACGTTTGTGACGGCTCAGTAGCCAAATTGCTTATTTACAAGTGACGGTGTCAGGTTTTAAAAGAGTAGGTCGTCGCAACTCAGACGACCTAGATTTGATCCAGACGACGTCAGAGACTGAAGGGGACGGCGTCACAAGCATAAGGTGACGCCGGCGCAAGACTAACGTGGCCAAGACGAAACCCTAATGACGGCGACATGACGGCGTCACAAATCAAAGGGTGACGCCGTCGCATATGTAATCATATATATAGAATCCGAATTTTTTAGTTTTCAGTGTGTAGTCTTTTGGAGTAAAAACCTAAACCTAACCAAGGCTGTTTCGTACAGTATTTTAGGGTTCCAAACCCTATCTTACATCAAGATAAGTGTTTTACTTCATTAATTTAATTATGTCTTCATTTACTTGTGTGTATGCTTGCATGTTCCCCATGTCTGGCTAATTTACTTGTGTGTTTGCTTAGGGAATATGAAACTTAACTATTGAATATTGATTGGTTGTCTCTCATCTTAATTGTTAATGATCTAGTAATGCGATAGGTCATCCGTTGTGTAGTTAATGCTTGATTAATCTTTGTGAACCTTAGTTTATAATACCTAGAGTTGTTGTAGGCTAAACCATCCAAAGAGTACCTTAGAGTTAAAGTTTATAAATCCTAGAGATTTTGTAGGCGATACCCTTTGGTAGTTTCAAAGAGTTAGGGATAAACGCATACCCTACGACCTTAGACACATAACGCGATTAAGGTTAAGGACGTGACAATTCAACCATCAATAGGAGATAATTAAGGAGTAATAAAACCTAAGTAAACACATCTTTAAATCATCATACGAGCACATAATAATTAGACATAGACTACATACACCACTAGATTAGATAATTAGATAAGTAGAGTAATCGGTTGAAATACCAACCCCCAAATCAAAACCCCGAGATTCGTACCTTTCCATTTCCTAAAAAACATAATAAGATAAAAAAAATAATCTTCCTCAACCCCAACCTTAGCGTAGTAACTTCTCACTAGTATTCCTATTCCCCTAGAGACCGATATCAATTTCCGTGGCTTACCCTAATACTACACTACAACGATTAGGTTCACTGCCTAGGGTAAAACTTGCTCGATGAAAAGGAAGTTCCTTTGACCCCGAACGACGCGTGTAGCGTTATCATCCACCTCCACTACCATCCTTTGGTACAATTGAGCGAATAGCTCATAAGTCTCCATGTCCATCCTTTGACCCAAACGCCCCGTTAGGGCCTCAACCTCGTCTTTTCCATCCTATTCACCATGACATTCATGGACCTTTGTATGGGGATCATGCCCTACCTCCAACATCCATGTCTCCTCATATAGAGGACATCGATGAATCCATGTGCGAAGATCACCCACATTCTAAAGCGGAGATATAAGCCGAGCTAAACCATCTCCACAACTTCTCCAATATGGTGGACTCTCACCTTAGTGAAACCATGCAAATGCAAAATGCTTTGCTAGCCTCCCTAATCACCACTCCAACCACCAACACCATCAACTCCACCATTACACCACCATAAAATCATGAACCATATTACCCTCCTAGACACGGTTGCTCAAATTCTGAGCGGACCGCCCACATTAGAGAACGGACCCGGGTGATGGTCCATGAGCTTCAAGATGAAATGAGGTTCATCCTCAACCACATCCTAGAGCGAATCAATGCTCTTGCTCATCCATCACATCAATAAGAGGTTCCTCGTTTATCTTTTAAATTCTAAGTCATTTTTTATTTTTCTAGGATTTTCTCTCTATTTTTCTAATTTTCTATGATTGTCTTTTTTAAAATTTTTAGGATTTTCTTTATGTACTAACACATCATTGTGTTCCATTTCATGATTTTCATATCATGAAAATTTTAACAAGTGAATGGTGTTTCTTATATTGTTGTTGATTGTTACATGGTGATTGGAAATGCTTATATACTTGTGATGATGCTTATTACTAACATCTTTTTTGTAGCTTTTTCACAATCCATGTATCTTTCTCTTGGCACCTAAATTTAGGGGGAGCAATGGCCAAGGGGTAGATAATGGCTCAGGCTCATTACATATTCTGCCTCGCCTCTTCTTTTTGTTTCGACAAAAAGGGGGAGAAATATTATAGAACTTAGACTTTGACTTTCTTAAAACGTCAACTGCATACTTTTACTTTTTAAAAAATCAACATCATACTTTCACTTGTGAAAAGTCAAAATTGGACAAACTAGTCATAAGATAAAATAAACTTTTTATTATCATCTTTATCTAACTCACTAGTTATTTCAAGTTCTAAAATTATGTTTTGTCCTCAACAAAAAGGGGGAGATTGTTAATACAAATATCATCATTAAACGTTATTTATATTTTATGATCTTTACCTAAGTTTTGTTAACGGCAAAATTAAATATAATTTTTATAAAGCTCAAAGCTTGTCAAGTTTAATAGATATAAAAACAAGCTTTTCCTCAAATAATATCTTTATCACTCAAGCATTTACATTTTGATTAATCATATTTTTGATATGCCTTTAAACCATAATGTATGTTAACATTTTTAGATCAAGCATGTTTTGGTTTCTTAAAATCAAAACATTACATATGTATTTACATTTAACATATTTCTAAAAATAAAAAAACAACATATGACATCATGTGATGTATCATTGAAATATCTTGAGGATTTCACTAGATATTTTGTGTAGATTTGGACTCTACATATCTTACACAATCTTGGATCGATTTGGTTGACTTTGGTAAGATTTTTGTAATATTGTTGTCAGACCCCGGCGACACCAAAATATTAGACGGGCGAAACCCTTTTATGGGGTCTGTGGTCCGTGGTGACTGTTGTACATTTTGGCTATAAATAGCAAGCCAAACCAAGTTGTTTTCTTATCCCTTTCTAGCATAATCACATACATTCCTTCTCTCTAACATTTCTAACTCAGTTTCATGTCATAATAGTGATCCTCTTTTGTAGCAAAGAAGATCAAGGCATATTCAAGCTTCAAAAAATAGTTGGAAGTCTTGCTTGTTTTATTGTTGTATGATCTAGTCTTGTTCATACATCATTGTTGTACCAAACCATCATAAACTTGTGAGTGTGAGTGGTTAGTATTTTAGTCCATAAAATACATTGTGTGTGGGAGTGGTTGTACCATTGGAAAAGAACTCGACATCTAGCTTAGTGTCGGAAATAGTGTGTAAGCAAAGTGTAAAGGTTTCTCCGCCGGTGAAAGGAGCTTGTTGACTAGTGAAGTTAAACTCTCGAGTGTGAGACTCGGGGAGTGGAGTAGGGCAAGGAAAAAGAGTCCTTGTAGACCGAACCACTATAAACAACTTGTCGTGGTTTGATTGTTTCTTTCCTTATTTACTCTTTATATATATTGCTTGCATATAGCTTATTATTCACTAATATATCTAAGATCAATATCAATTGATCTTTCAATAAGTTTCAAAACAAAGTTTTTAATCGGTAAACTATTCAACCCCCCTTCTAGTTTTCCATAATTATTATTATTATTATTATTATTATTATTATTATTATTATTATTATTATTATTATTATTATTATTATTATTATTATTATTATTATTATTATTATTATTATTATGATTATTACTATTATTATTATTTTTTTTTTTATTTGTTTTTAATTATAATTCAACACTTTATTAAAAACTCAAAGGATTTACAAAAAATTAGTGGGAAGCCGAGAAACCAACTGGACCCCCACACCTCTAGCAATAACAAAACCAATCCTATTAAAAATATGAACCGCAACACGTGCCCCAATATCTTGAGTCATAGAGAATCGTCGAATGCACTTTAGGAAGGTTACAGCATCCTTCTCAAGTTCTCCAAAAGTAGAAAAAGAAAATGGGAGAAACCCATATCCAATATCCGCACATTTAGCATCGTACTTGACACGTTTACGTTGTGCGGCATCAATGACCGCACGCCCTGGCATAAAATCAGTCATCCCAGATTGCGTCAAGGGCGACGATCCCGTAAGATCAACACATACATCACGCCCACTATCCCAAGAGTAAAGTAATATATCAGCTGGTGGTAAGGATCTGTCCCTATCTCCAGAAAGCCCAATATCCACCTCCTTACGAGCCGAAATTCCGGACCGAGAACATATATCAACAAGAACATCACGCACAAGGTTATGCCAATGTTTAATGCTAACAATACCCGCACACGAAACAGCGTGATCCCCATAAATATCTCCAGAAAAAACCTTAGAACAGGCTGAACACGGTACCTGAACAGTGAAAAGAGGAACACCCAACCGATATCATAGCACACAACGATAAGCCCTAGCACTCATAGTTTGTCACAGTCCAGATATCGGAGCCACCCTAAGCCAATCCGAAGTATGATCCTCCTTTAGTGAACTCCATAACGCCATCTGTCTAGGAGAAAGATGGAATGTAGATTCAACAGTTTTGGTAACCCGATCGAAATATATATCTGCCAATTTCTTCATAAGTTTGGGGGCAGCGACCTCGTTAGGGTTACTCAAAAGGTCAATATCCATATTCACATTAAAAGTACATAGAGCATCATCAAAAGAGGGACCAGCAGTTACAATACCAGAACTATGGAGAAGCTTAGTCTGTAGGCTAGCAGATTGAAGTCTAGAAGCAACGAAAGCATAGTTCACGACATCACCTGCAGAATATACACCAAGCCCCCCAAAAGCAAAGGGTAGGTTGGCGAGTCTCCACTGCCAATCACCAAAACCAGGCCCAGAAGCAGTGACAATTCGCTCCAAAGAAGAACGAAGTGCCGCATCAAAAGAAACCTGAGCATACTCAAAGACCCGAGGGGAACATGTGCACATAGAAAAATATAACTTGGAAATACCAGCACATGTACGGAGTAGCAACAACTCGCATTGAGGATCATTAAGTTTGGCAACAGCATCCATAAGTTCAATAGTTTTAGCAACCCTTTTCAGAACAAGCTTACTGCCAAACTCAAAATCCACACTAACAGGTCCACCCAATAATTTAACACCGTGTAAGGGACGAGAAATATTGGGGGGAAAAACACCGGCAAATATGCTTCTGGGGTCTTCTTGTGGCAAAAAAACTTCAGTTTTATCAACATTGAGGTGTAAGCCACGACAAGGTCCATCCATCATAATCAACTCTAAAACCTTACCCACAACCAAGGTATCACCAATAATAGTGCCATCATCCAGATACCATGCTTGAAAGGAAAGGTCAAAAGAATCTCTAATCTAACATGCCAGGGGTTGTAACACTAAAGCAAAAAGAAGAGGACCAAGTGGATCACCTTGTTGCACACCTTGATGAGACCAAAGAGTATGCTCAACATAATATAATCTGGCAGGACTGAAGTAGCAGAATTCCACCCACCGTGAAATAGCCGGGAAATGAAGCCGAACCTCACGCAACATAACAGCCCGATCTACCATGTTGAAAGCGTTTTTGAAATCAACCAACAACATAGACAGACCAAAATCACCCCCACGATCCTCAACCAACCGATTCACAACATGAAGAATAGCCTCCCCTCCCCCCGATACCCCAACACCAAATTGTAAATCATCTAAATAACTGTCTGAAGAGTGGCCAATCATGGAAGCACAAACCTTGGAAACCAAATGCCTCCAAACAGTCCCAACAACAATAGGGTGGATACCCCCTCCTAGTTTGACTAAGGGTGTGAGAGGAGCACTAGCAATGTACTCACCCAGCGCCTTCGGGAATTTACCAGCAAGAAAAAGGTTCACCACTTGGGTAATAGAAGCGACCAACTCATCAGAAATAGCCACAGCTGCACCATTTAAACAATCCAAAAGGTGTTGGGCACGCAACCCATCCCTCCCACAAGAAGTACCACGAGGGAAACTCTTGATCATGTTAAGAATCGTAGAAGGAGATGTGGTAAGGTGATGAAGATCAATAGTTATATCAGGAAAAAAAGGAGCAGACTGGAAAGGGTGCTTAGCTTTTAAGTCCTCAAGAGTAGAAACATCATAAGGTGCAATACCAGAAGACGAAAGAACTCTGAACGCAGCAGTATAATGACCATCACAAATCTTCCTCTTACATTGCTTGACATTGCGGTCACCCAAATCCAAGCTACCGTCATCAATATCAGACCATAATCAGGGGTACCCCATGCATGAATAGCATTAAAAATATACTCTTCCTGGCGTTAACGCTTAGTGCCCGACCTACACTCTTGATTACTCCTCGGGCAAAAGGTTTTAAGTAGACAAATAGGCAGGACTAACAAACCAACCCAGCAAGAAATGTCATCAGGCGTGCAGATCACCTTATCAAGAGCTCTTTTCAAAACACGAGAGAACTCCAACCGACATTTGGGAGGGATGGATTTGACAGTCCGCAACCCCTTAGAGAATAAAGTATCAAGAAGAGGTAAATCAAAACCACCAGGCTCGTCCAAAGCCAAATCCTCAACAAGGGCTACATGTGAGGGAACCTGTGGTTTGGTGAGATCATATAACATGAACCGAACAACACCATCACCACAATCAGGAGGAGACACAAAATCCGACCCCGTACCATGACGACACTTAGTCTGGAAGGTATGCGTTTTGAAACAACCACCACACAACCACAAACCCATACGCTTAAGAGTAACCTCAGACCTTTCGAAAATAGCCAAATCCGACAAAAGAGACTGCCTAGTGACAGCTTGAGCCTCAACACTAAAGTGCTGATCACAGAAATGCGTTATCAAAGAGGTTTTAGTGAGACCATTTCCACCACCATCCCTACATCCATTAAGGCCAACAAAAGGACAGTGAAATCTTGCAGCAGGCATGGGAACAAAACAAAACCACAACTCCTTGTAACCAAACCTCAAGTAAAGAAACACCAAAAGGGATAACCAAAAATAACCAACAATCGTAACCATGCAAATAAAGGCTTCCAACAGCAAGGAAACCCAACAGTTACAACCAAACACTATGAGCAGTCCAAAAAGTATCCAAAACAACCAAGCACGAAACTTGTATTAGGAGAGGCAAAACGCTCGTAGCTAAGACCAAAACCAAGCAACCACTGCAGCAAACGAAACCTAAACACAGCGTATATGATCACAACGAAACCTACAATCTATGTTTAAGAAAACGTAACCACAACAGCAAAATGCAATGCCACGATATTAACCCCTGAAACAGCCTCGATGTAGGGCAACCTGGTAGCGTTTGGGAGGACAAGTAATGGTGTGGCAGAACTAAAGGGGAACCCAACAAACAATCACCAAGCCAATTGCAGTGAAGCCACGAAAACAGTACAAGGGTTTCAAGAACGAAACCCTAAAAAGAAAGAACGATCTAGGCAAAAAACCCTAAGGAGTATGTACGAAAACCCAATCACAAGAACATGATTAGATCACAAAACAAACCTATTCAAACGAGGGTGTTGAATGGACGAACTGAAATCCCATAAGATCAAGACGGTCTGATGAATGGCAATTCGCCCCTACACATGAGAGAAAAACGTTTTATTATTATTATTATTATATATATATATATATATATATATATATATATATATATATATATTTTTAATTATAAATCACACTTTTATTAAAAACTCATAGGATTACAAAAGATTATTATTATTATTATTATTATTATTATTATTATTATTATTTATTTTTTATTTTTTTATTATAAATCATCACTTTATAAAAACTCATAGGATTTACAAAAAATTAGTGGGAAGCCGAGAAACTAACTGGGCCCCTACACCTCTAGCAATAGCAAAACCAATCATATTAAAAATATGAACCGCAGCACGTGCCCCAATGTCTTGAGTCATAGAGAATCGTCGAATACGCTTTAGTAAGGTTATTGCATCCTTCTCAAGTTCTCCAAAAGAAGAGAATGAAAAGGGGAGAAACCCATATCCAATATCCGCACATTTAGCATCGTACTTGACACGTTTACGTTGTGCGGCATCAATAACCACACGCCCTGGCATAAAATCAGTCATCCCAGATTGCGTCAAGGGCGACGATCCCGTAAGATCAATACATACAGCACGCCCACCATCCCAAGAGTAAAGTAATATATCAGCCGGTCGTAAGGATTTGTCTCTATCTCCATAAAGCCCAATATCCACCTCCTTACGAGCTGAAATTCCGGACCGAGAACATCACTTTATTAGAAACTCAAAGGATTTACAAGAAGTTAGTGGGAAGCCGAGATACTAACTGGGCTCCCACTCCTTTAGCTATAGAAAAGCTAATCCTACTAAAGATATGAGAAGCAGCACGTGCTCCAATGTCTTGGGTCATCGAGAACTTTCGGATTCGCTTCAGTAAGGTCACAACATCCTTCTCAAGTTCCCCAAAAGAATAGAATGAGAAGGGGAGAAACCCATATCCAATATCCGTGCACTTGGCCTCATACTTGACGCGTTTACGTTGTGCGACCACAGACACCGCACGACCAGGCACAAAATCAACCATGCCAGTTTGCGTCAAGGGCGAAGACCCAGTCAAATCAACACATACATCAAGCCCTTCATCCCATGAGTAGAGCAAAATATTAGTTGGACATAAGGGTTTGTCCCTTTCTCCACTAATCCCGATGTCAACTTCTTTGCGAGCTGAAATCCGCGATCGAGAACAGATGTCAACCAAGGTATCACGCACCACGTTATGCCGATGTTTAATACCAATAATGCCAGCACACGAAACATCATGGTCCCCATAAATAACCCCAGTAAAGATCCTTGAACAAGCTGGGCACGGCATCTGGATAGAAAATAAAGGAACACCCAATCGGTAACATAACACACAACGATAGGTCCTAGCATTCATAGTCTGCCCTAACCCAGAGATCGGAACCACCCTAATCCAGTCAGAAGTATGGTCCTCCATCTGAGATTTCCATAAAGCCATTTGTCAAGTAGATAAAGAAAATGAGGATTCAGCCGTTTGAGTAACACGCGTGAAATATATATCTGCTAGTTTCATAAGTTTGGGGGCAGCGATCTCACTTGGATTACTCAAAAGATCAATTTCCATTTTCACATTAAAAGAACATAAAGCATCATCAAAGGAAGGTCCAGGAGTTACAATACCAGAATGTCGGAGAAGCTTAGTCTGCTAGCTAGCAGATTGGAGTCTTGACGCAAGAAATGCATAGTTCAAGACATCACCTGCCGAGTAAACACCGAGCCCCCCAAACACAAAGGGTAAGGTGGCAAGCCTCCATTGCCAATCACCAAAACCAGGCCCAGAAGCAGTGACAATACGCTCCAAGGAGGAACGAAGTGCCGCATCAAAAGAACTCTGAGCACGCTCAAAGACCTGGGGAGAACCATAAAAAATTATTATTATTATTATTATTATTGTTTTTTTTTTTTTTTTTTTTTTTTTTTTTTTTTTAAATCAGACTTTTATTAAAAACTCAAAGGATTACAAAAGATTAGTGGGGAGCCTCAAAACCAACTGAGCCCCCACACCTCTAGCAATGGTAAAACCAATCCTATTAAAAATATGAACTGCTGCACGCGCTCCAATGTCCTGGGTCATAGAGAATCGTCGAATACGCTTAAGTAAGGTGACTGCATCTTTCTCAAGTTCTCCAAAAGAAGAAAAGGAGAAGGGGAGAAACCCATATCCAATATCCGCACATTTAGCATCGTACTTGACCCGTTTACGCTGTGCAGCATCACTGATCGCTCGCCCTGGAATAAAATCCATCAACCCGGAATGCGTCAAAGGCGACGAACCCGTAAGATCAACACATACGTCACGTCCGCTATCCCAAGAGTAGAGTAATATGTCAGCAGGTCGCAAGGATCTGTCCCTATCTCCAAAAAGCCCAATATCCACCTCATTGCAAGCCGAAATCCCTGACCGAGAGCATATATCAACAAAAACATCGCGCACAAGGTTGTGACGATGTTTAATGCCCACAATACCCGCACATGAAACAGTGTGATCCCCGTAAATATCGCCAGGAAAAACCTTAGAACAAGCAGAACACGGTACCTGAACAGTGAAAAGAGGAACACCCAAACGATAACACAGTACACAACGATAATTATTATTATTATTATTATTTTATTATTATTATTTTATTATTATTATTATTATTATTTTATTATTATTATTATTTTATTATTATTATTATTATTATTATTATTATTATTATTATTATTATTATTATTATTATTATTATTATTATTATTATTATTATTATTATTATTATTATTATTATAATTATTTTAATTATTATTATAATTATTATTATTATTATTATTATTTTATAAAAACATCACTTTATTAGAAAATCATAGGGAATTACAAGAAATTAGTGGGGAGCCGAGAAACTAACTGGGCTCCCACTCCTCTAGCAATAGCAAAACGAACCCTACTAAAAATGTAGTTAGCACCACGCGCGCCAATATCTTGTGTGACCGAGAACTTTCGGATACGCTTCAGCAGGGTCACCGCCTCCTTCTCGAGTTCACCAAAAGAAGAGAAAGAGAAGGGGATGAACCCATATCCAATATCAGCGCATTTGGTTTCGTACTTGACACGTTTGCGCTGTGAAGCTTCAATTACGGCACGCCCTGCCACAAAGTCAGTCATACCAGCTTGCGTCAGGGGTGATGACCCAGTGAGATCAACACATACATCAAGGCCTCTCTCCCACGAGTAAAGTAACAAGTCAGCCGGGCGTAAGTGTTGGTCTCTCTCTCCGCAGAGCCCGATATCAACTTCTTTACGAGCCTAAACCCCTACCCGGGAGCAGATATCAGCGACAGTATCACGCACCACATTATGTCGATGTTTAATACCAATAATACATGCGTATGATACGGCATGATCCCCATAGATATCACCCGTAAAAACCTTGGAACAAGCAGAGCACAGTATCTGAGTGGAGAAACCTTATTATTATTATTATTATTATTATTATTATTATTATTATTATTATTATTATTATTATTATTATTATTATTATTATTATTATTATTATTTTATTTATTTATTATTATTATTTTTTATTGAACCATACAAAATTTACATAAAGCTGGAAAGGAGTCTAAACATATACGACAATATGAAAATTTTCCATACAACCATATGCTTCTTGTTTAGTTTCTGATGCAAGCATCTTACCATGTACTAAATTACCATATGGCCATATGCTCTATATTTTTAGATTTTATAAAAAAAAAAACATACAACCATATGCTAAAATATCATATGGCCAAGCATCAATGTTAAAAAAAACTATATTTTTGCATTTTACTATATTTTCGGAAAACCATCAGTTTCCATCGCAATTTAACTTTCATAACATGATTGTTCAAAACACAAGTTTAACATCTAATACACGCGGAAGTATCACTATAAAAAATGTGGGTGTTAACCCAAACGCTCCGTTTCGACCCATAACTAAATAACTTGGTTTATAACATACACAAGTTAAACACATTTGAAACCATTTGAGTATCCAAAATACATCACTTTATGAAGACACTTGAGGATTTCTCTTGCTTCATAGCATGGTTACATTATTTGTTGAGTCAATTTCTGACTTAATTATCTTGTACAAGTATTTGAAACATTAAATCAACCTAAGTTAAGGATAGCTGATCACGTCAGAGATCCAACTCTCTCTCTCTCTCTGATAGAGTCAACACGTAAACCGAAGAGCAAAGTTTACCTTTGACTAAAAGATCAACACAACTTATTATCATCAGCTATCCAAATGACTCATAGGTGGAACACCTTTGAGAGAACCTCAGAGAATTCAGAGTGAAAGAACACTGAATGGAAGAAACAACTGTTTAACATGACTCACTTAGTGTTCACATATATGAGGATAAACACCTCAGATATGTTGTATATGTTCTCAGCTACAACAATCTTGCTTTGCAAAATACAAATTCCAAAACTGAATGAAAACTTTGTAACCTGGTATGACAGTCAGCTATAACAAAAGGCAGAGAAGTGACAAACCCTTGAGATCTCAAGGACTGAAAACTTCCCTTAGGTCTCTAAAGAATGATTATCATCTTAAGCCATGCAGACTAACCAGTTGCACTTATCAGATACACTCTGTTGAATCACTCCTAACTAGTATTTCAAGTGTTAGTCATTAATATGTAATAGGTTGCTTAATTAGGCTTTTATGTTAGTAATTAAGGCTAGGCTCATGTTAGTATGTAATAGGTTCCTTCCCCGCAAGACTTGATTCGCATATTATGCAAACCCCATCACTCCAATCCAAACATCATGTACACACGGGATATTCTAGAAGAGTACAAGCCCCTTGCACTCATCCTACGTGAAAATGTTTGGAGCCTTAGGGGAAATCGAGAAATCCTTCTCGCTTGCTGTGCTCACATAATGTATTGTTTGCTAACACAACAACCATACAATCTCGCCTACTTCTTTGCAAGGCGAATTGTAAATCTTCAAGGGTCCAAGAACAAACTTATCCCTTATGGAATGTTCTTGACGCGCCTTTATCATAATCTCATGTACCATCATCCTCAATTTCAAAGTCCGTTGTACGTACTTGTAAACAAGATGATGGAACCTCTAAACACATCCCTCATGAAGACGTTCTTCATTCCCGAATCGGAAAACACTCATCAACCATTTGATGATCCTTCTAGCGAAAACGCTCAAGGAACTTAGTAGTCTTTCAAATAGGATCAATCCTTTTGTACTCGTGCTTTATCAATGTAATCCAATTTCCTTCATGAAATAAAACATCTTACATTCGATATCTTAGTGTTAGAATCTCTTAAACTAACCTTGGATTATAATGCATTTTCAAGATCATTGCATACCTTTAGTAAAGGTTCTGGTTAGCAGATGGTCGGATCCCAAAGTTTGTGCTAGACGGATCCCTACACTTAGGGAACCGTGGGATCCGACAAACAGAAAATGCAATTGCAATCATTGTATTTCAAACATTTCCTTAGAACACCTCACACTAAGCTTGAAATAGTGTCTTAAGGCAAATTAAGTCCTTATTAAGTTAAGTAGATCCCTCCTACACACACATAACTCACCTAGGTCACACTCAAAAACACTTGTAGATCTATCGTTTCACTTAAATCCATTATGTTAATACAAATAAGCCGTAAAAACGTTTATTTATATTTTACGATCTTCTAATGTTTTGTCGATAACAAAAGTAAAATCATATTAACGAAACAAATAAAATACGTAAATGGTTTGAACTAATAGTTTTCTAACACACTTACGTTTTCACATAAAACACTATAACAAGATTAAGTGATTTTATATTTTAGATACACATGTACAACAACTAGTGTTTACATATTGGCTTAACAAGTTTAAGTAACTCTATGAGTTAGATACATATGTACAACAACTAGTGTTTACATATTGGGTTAATACATACTTATATTAAGTACACTAAAATGGGTAAAAACAAGTATATACTAAAATGGGTAAAAGCAAGTATATACTAAATAGATAAAAACTAGCAAATGATTTTTGACCCATAACCCATGGTTTAATATATACCACTTACACAAGTTCAATGTATCCTTAAGGTACATTGTATCTAGATTGAAAACCATGGATCAACCCATAACCCATGACCCATGACCCATAACCCAAAATACCCATGGGCAAAGAGGAGCGGACCACGGATCCCTAGCTTTATGCTAGCCGGATCCCAAGTGGAAGGGATCCGTGGGATCCGAGGAAACAGTAGTGAATTTCCTCTATAAATAGAGAGCCATTTCTTCCTTTCTAATCATCCCTTTACACACATACTTCCCCCAAGTATTCTAACCCTCTAACCTCAGATCCAAGAGATCTATGTAGTCTTTGTCTTTTCTTCTAGGTTCCTCTTAAAGGAAAGATCACCACTTCTTGAAGACGTGCAAGCTCAAGTCCATGAGTTGCCATGCTTCGTCATCATCAAGACAACAAAGGTTCTCTTGTTGATAGATCTACATTTCTCCATAAATGTTGGGTTGAAGGCATTAGTGAAGAATGCCGAAAGTGTCAAGATGAAAGCATTAGTGAAAGGTGCTCATCATCCGTGTCAAAGCATTAGTGAAGAATGCTAAAGGTGTCAAGACGAAGGCATTAGTGAAGGGTGCCAAACGTTGTGTCAAAGGCATTAGTGAAGGATGCCGATGAATCAAATCAAGTAGCATTTGGGAAGAATGCTTAGGTCGTATAATCGATGAGGTGCATCGTTATACATATAAGTATTTGTTTATTTACAAGGATGGTGATATCCTTGATGGTGTTGTAACAAGGAGTAGATCTCCTTGAGATTAGGTGTTGTGTCGTGAAGGTGTAGTTCACCTAAGGTGTGAAAGAACTAGGTACTTAGCCTAGTACCTAATAAAGGGTAGGCGACGTTGTGATAGGATTAGTTCTCCTAAGGTGTGAAAGAACTCGGTGGTTAGCCTAGCACCGTATAAAGGGTAGGCGACGTTGTGTTAGGTGTGGTTCGCCTTGGTGTGAAAGAACTCGGTATTTAGCTTTGTACCGGAAAAAGGTTAAGCGAAGTTGTGAAGGCTTCTCCGCCATAAGGAGTTGGTGTAGTGTTTACGAACTCTCGAGTAGGTGACTCAGGGAGTGGAGTAGGGCAAAGAAGGTGTCCTTGTAGCCGAACCACTATAAATACTTGTGTCGTGGTGATGTGCTTCTTACTCTTTATCTTTCATTATATGCTTATATATCTATCTATCAACGTCCAACATAAACAACCAAATAGATTGACATAAGTCGATCTAAATATTTAAAAGGAAGTTTTAAATTGGTAAAACTATTCAACCCCCCCTTCTAGTTTTCCACAATTGGCATCAGAGCTTCGTTACCAAGTTTCTTAGAGTATGTTGTACTTTAAAAACTTGATACGATCCATGTATGTTTGAAAACTACAAAGAAGGATTATTTTTTTCATAATTTAAAAAAAAAAATTATATTGTTTATTGTTGGACAATGATAGAATGCTCTAACATTTTTTTAAGCATTATCCATACTTGGATTTGGAACTACCAAAAAGATCATGAAGAATTCATCTCAATTGTTCCTCTCGCAAAAAGAATGTTTAAGTATCCTTACAACATTAATCTGGAGATTCCAAGAAACATCTAAGTATTTCTTTTCCTTAAAAGAATATTTGGCAAATGTATGATTTTTAATTACTTATCTTTATTTGTTATTATTAGTATCTTGATTGCATGTCTTAGTAGTAATAACTCTAGTAATTATACTTTTATAGTAATGTTCTATTTAGTGTTCTCCGATTTTGTTTTGTAGATTTTTTTACCAACTCATAATAATGATATCTAGTTATATGATAACATCAATCATTATTCACCACAAAGGATTTATTGACATCTCATGCACATCAATAAATATCCATGTGAAACTTCTTATATTATAATAAAATGGGATTTTATTATAATGTTTGAAAAGCTTCCCAAGAATCACGACTAATTCTTAAAAAAGGGAACCTTGTCTAATAGGAATAGCATTTAATCATCAAAACCTCAAACCACAAGTTTTAGAACATTAACACCAAAATACTAGGTATTTTAGAACTCCCAAACCAAAGTTATCAAGGAATTTCTTGAGCTGACTTTTACTGTCATGCCGGATCCTTAAGTTTATACTAGACGGATCCCAAATGAGAGGGATCCGCGGGATCCGTGCAACAAAAGACAGTATAAGCTAAAAATGATCACTGTGGATGTTTCACCATCACTCATTTCACAGACTCATGAACAAAAACTCTGTTACTGTTCATAGGAGCTAATTGATCATTTTTCTCAAGCCTAACAATCACGTGTGTAAGTTTAATCTTCACTACATTGTTAATCTAATTCCTTGATTCTTAGAATTACAATTACTTCATCTTTAAGAGTTGGGTTCAAATGGGTTTACCATTATTTGTCATCACATTGTTTTCTAAGATAATCTAAATCAAAGATTTAACATTGTTAATACAAATTAAACACATTTCTTGAACCCAACAAAGATGATGAGAGCAAAATTGTGATGAAACCCTCTAGGTTACTATTCACCATTAACACCACATTGTGGTTACATTGTTTAGGAACATCATGCCAAGCAACAAGCAACAAGATTACCAAGACACCACTCACTACATTCCCATGTACCATAGGAAAAATGGATTAAATCCGGACGATAGGAAAGCTTTTAAGTTACTTGAAAGGAGACTCTTTCATGAAGGTAGAGTTGTTGATCCATCATTTCTTGCAAATACCGACATGATGGAAGTATTTGGAACTATTGGGTTTAATTGTTTATTGGATATAAACGAGCAAATTTGCCCGGTCTTTGTGCTTGAGTTTTACAAGACTATGGGTATAATTTGAAATGATGATGGGTCCATCTCAATTGAATTTACCATTAATGGACATAAGTACACTCTTTCACTTGTGGAGCTTGGAAGAATTCTAGGGGTAACATATGATGGCGTTTGTATATACTCAAATGAATGGTCGTTGGAACAACTACACTCAATGGTTGATCACCATGATATCTACCACACCTTGATCCCAGAAGCAACCACGGTGAGGGACACCGTATTTATGCCAAGAGCATCACCATCAAGAGTCACAAGAAAGTCAAAAGTGATCTATAGGGATCCTTTTCAAATGGAGCTTTCTGAAATGTATGGGTTATATAAGAAATGGGAAGTTGTGATAAGAGAAAATGTGGTATGTCTAGTAGGAAACAAGGATCACCCCAATGCTTGCCTAAGCTTCATGATATATTGTCTAGTGACCAATACTAGATTCAACCTTGCCTACTACATGGTCAAAAGAATGGCAAGTGTGAGAAGCATGGACAAGATGGTACTCCCGTATGCAATGCTTCTAACCCGTCTTGCCAAATTCATCTTTTCATTAGATCCTTCCCCACAATCCCTTGATCATAACTTTTACAATAAGGTCATGGTTCCACTAACCGAGGGTAGAACAACAAGGTTCATGGTAGAAGGCAAAAGGCCACATCCACCCACGGATTCCTCGGACGAAAGAGAGAGGTAAGAAGAAGGTGAAGGTGAAGGGAGTAGTAGCAACCCACTTGAGAATATTGATCTTGACCCTTTGGACTACATTAACCAATTGCCAAACATCCCTAATGAATCGCCCGAATGGCAACAAACCAAGGGAATCTTCAAATGCTTCGCCAATTTCTTGAGGAAGAAGAAGTGAAGATGGTTTGATAAAGGACGGGTGAAGAAAGGTAAAGTCCTAAGGCTTAAGTACTTGATGAACAATTTCAAAACAATGGTTTGTAAACAATTTTAACTATGCTTGTAGTATGTAGGTATTGCCATATCTTGGCACTAAACACTCTAGCTTAGGTATTTGAAAATGAGATTTTACGACCTCTTGGCATGGTCGTCGTCACTCATTCTAGGAACTCGAGTGTTTCCTTCTTTGATACAAGTTTTATTAGTTATATTCTTGCACTTAGTCTACTTAGAAACAACTAAGAAAAGCATTTTCTATAATATGCATAGTTGCACATTTCCTGTAAGCCTTCTGATCTACAGATTGGCGGATCCCAGATTTTCAACTGGCCGGATCCCTCCCATAAGGGAACCGTGGGATCCGTATGCAACTGATGTGAAAAACAGATGTAGCTCCATCAAAATAGTCCACTAGAACACTTCCAACTAGTCAAAACTCACCATAATTCCGCTCCAACACTCACACATTATCCATCACATTTGATAGCACTTAGTTTGATATGTCCTTCAATTTTAGCAAATTGATCTCAATCTCCTTTGACTCAAAATTAGAGCCAAAAATAAGTTTCTTTTTATTTTTATAGATCTATTCTAGGACATCATCTGACTTTTAGGACTTAGTATCATCATTTTTCTCACAACATATTGAAAGGAAACCTTGACAAATAGATAGTTAGATTACCCAAGGTAAGTGTTCTTAGTCTAACCATCATTAAGTACCATTACTTGTTATGGTTGAGGATTTGAGATATCCAATAGCTATAAACTTCAAAGTTAAGTCAAAACCTCGAAATCCATCACTTAAAACCTTACAAAGGCATGATTACTTCATTTAGAACCTGTCTGATAGCCGGATCCCTGGTCTATAACCAGGCGGATCCCTACTGAGAGGGATCCGCGGGATCCGTACATACAGAAAGAATAACGATTAGCCTCCTTAATTCAAATTCAAGTTACCTTTTTCTCTAACCACCTTTAAGCATTCATTAATTACCTTCCTAGAGCTAATCAAAATCTCAAGAGCATGCTTAATCCTCTAAGTGGTCAAGGATTTAATTTCCTATTTCAAATTTTCCTTTATAACCAAACACACCTTAGGACTAAGTCACCACTCTTAATCACATCTCAAAAATCAGAAATTTGAAGCTCACATTAGCACCTTCATCACCATGACTAAAGCTCTTAGCAACAACTCCTCAAACATAGGATCATCCAAAAGAAAGGGTCAAATGATCCATGAAATTTCATCCACCGAAACATCCCCTATTAGAGATAATGACTCTAGAATCCCACCTCATCAAACCCATCCAACAAAAGCTAAGAGAACCGCAAGGATTAGCATCAAATCCTTCCAACTAGAAAAGGGATCATCTAGTTCCAAACCTAACATGGATAGTTCTAGCAAGCCATCAAAACCTTCATTCATTGAGAATGGACTACACTCATTGAATGAGCCTCTTCCGCATCCAAACATATATTCATTGTTTCATTCATCTCCAAGAACCTCCCATTCACCAACCTTTTCATTGAATCGGGAACCACCTACAACACCAACTAGCCCATCATGGGAAACAAGGAACAACCTTGATCATATGGAAGAAGCTCCATTACCACCCTCATTTTTAGAACCTCTACCTACTTCTCAAAATGAAGACCCTCAAACACACATTGAGCCCCCTCAAAACATCCTTTTTCCTTCGGGGCCAAACCAAGACAATACTTGCCCAAATTGTCTAAAAACTCAAGGACTTGTTCAAGAAGTACGAAATGAGATACATTTCATGTTCAATCATCTTCTTGCAAAGTTGGATCAATTCAACAAGTCCACCCATCCCTAGACTTAAGCACTTTGTCACATTCTAAATCCCGAAATAAGATTAGTATTAGTAGTACTTATATGGCTATAGTTCATTCTCTTAGTTTTTAGAGATTTGGTTGTGTATCTCTTGTTTTATTGAATGAATACTTTTATGTCATGATTATTATATGTGTTGTGCTTGTATTATTGTACACTTATCTCATTGACATTTCTTCACTGCTGAAGAAACTGTAACAGATAGCCGGATCCCTTCCTGATAACTGGACGGATCCCTCCTTGAAGGGAACCGTGGGATCCGTGGTACAGAAGCACAAATTTCTACTAACTTGAGTCTCTTTTGCAGGAAATTATGCACTATACTCTTGTTTTTCTAACCTTTACTTTGTAGATTTTCAAAATAACACATGAAGATTTTGACACCATAAAAGCTAGGGGGAGCTTTGTGTCAAACATTATTGCAAAATCATTTGCAACTTAATCCATTTTTGGATTACACTTCATGTTACCCCATTGCAACTTTGCAATATTCGAGGGGGAGCACGTTTTCGTCACTTAGACGAACCATTTGCAAACTTAATTGCAAACACAAGTAGCTTATTTTACATTATGTTCTTGACGCCCTTTTTCAAAGGGATGGACTCGTCAAGGGGGAGTTAAGACAAGTACCATTCCCGTCACTTGCTCTCGTTACATCTTTTATAATTTTTCTTATAAAAATTGTGTTAGTTTCCTCAAACACTTTTTGTTTCGACAAAAAGGGGGAGAAGAAAGTAAAAACTACAAATTCAAACGTTTACAAATTTTAGCTTTTCCTTAAAATAATTTTATGTTTTGTCATCAACAAAAAGGGGGAAATTGTTAATACAAATAAGCCGTAAAAACGTTTATTTATATTTTACGATCTTCTAATGTTTTGTCGATAACAAAAGTAAAATCATATTAACGAAACAAATAAAATACGTAAATGGTTTGAACTAATTGTTTTCTAACATACTTACGTTTTCACATAAAACACTATAACAAGATTAAGTGATTTTATATTTTAGATACACATGTACAACAACTAGTGTTTACATATTGGCTTAACAAGTTTAAGTAACTCTATGAGTTAGATACATATGTACAACAACTAGTGTTTACATATTGGGTTAATACATACTTATATTAAGTACACTAAAATGGGTAAAAACAAGTATATACTAAAATGGGTAAAAGCAAGTATATACTAAATAGATAAAAACTAGCAAATGGTTTTTGACCCATAACCCATGGTTTTATATATACCACTTACACAAGTTCAATGTATCCTTAAGGTACATTGTATCTAGATTGAAAACCATGGATCAACCCATAACCCATGACCCATGACCCATAACCCAAAATACCCATGGGCAAAGAGGAGCGGACCACGGATCCCTAGCTTTGTGCTAGCCGGATCCCAAGTGGAAGGGATCCGTGGGATCCGGGGAAACAGTAGTGAATTTCCTCTATAAATAGAGAGCCATTTCTTCCTTTCTAATCATCCCTTTACACACATACTTCCCCCAAGTATTCTAACCCTCTAACCTCAGATCCAAGAGATCTATGTAGTCTTTGTCTTTTGTTTTTGTGTGACCTTCTAGGTTCCTCTTAAAGGAAAGATCACCACTTCTTGAAGACGTGCAAGCTCAAGTCCATGAGTTGCCATGATTCGTCATCATCAAGACAACAAAGGTTCTCTTGTTGATAGATCTACCTTTCTCCATAAATGTTGGGTTGAAGGCATTAGTGAAGAATGCCGAAAGTGTCAAGATGAAAGCATTAGTGAAAGGTGCTCATCATCCGTGTCAAAGCATTAGTGAAGAATGCTAAAGGTGTCAAGACGAAGGCATTAATGAAGGGTGCCAAACGTTGTGTCAAAGGCATTAGTGAAGGATGCCGATGAATCAAATCAAGTAGCATTTGGGAAGAATGCTTAGGTCGTATAATCGATGAGGTGCATCGTTATACATATAAGTATTTGTTTATTTACAAGGATGGTGATATCCTTGATGGTGTTGTAACAAGGAGTAGATCTCCTTGAGATTAGGTGTTGTGTCGTGAAGGTGTAGTTCACCTAAGGTGTGAAAGAACTAGGTACTTAGCCTAGTACCTAATAAAGGGTAGGCGACGTTGTGATATGATTAGTTCTCCTAAGGTGTGAAAGAACTCGGTGGTTAGCCTAGCACCATATAAAGGGTAGGCGACGTTGTGTTAGGTGTGGTTCGCCTTGGTGTGAAAGAACTCGGTATTTAGCTTTGTACCGGAAAAAGGTTAAGCGACGTTGTGAAGGCTTCTCCGCCATAAGGAGTTGGTGTAGTGTTTACGAACTCTCGAGTAGGTGACTCGGGGAGTGGAGTAGGGCAAGGAAGGTGTCCTTGTAGCCGAACCACTATAAATACTTGTGTCGTGGTGATGTGCTTCTTACTCTTTATCTTTCATTATATGCTTATATATCTATCTATCAACGTCCAACATAAACAACCAAATAGATTGACATAAGCCGATCTAAATATTTAAAAGGAAGTTTTAAATTGGTAAAACTATTCAACCCCCCCTTCTAGTTTTCCACACATTACTCTTCCGCTCTTAAGCTCATACATCATTTTCACATGATCCCTCATATCTAAACGTTGGAACTCTTTTATTGCAAAATCATCCTTACCTAAAAATTGGTCGAAATTGATCAAATTCTAGTTTTTCCATCTTAAGCCTTTAGGATATTCTCCAAAGCATTAATCTAAGTCACTATCTGATCTCTAGGATCATTTATCTTCAATTGACACTCTCATCTTTAGTGTCATCCTTGTTCATTCATTGGTACTCATGAAAGTTCCAATTTCTTCCATAAAAGGCAATCATTAGCTACATCACTCATTGCCTTCAAGTACTTAAGCACCCTTTCATTTAAGACACTTAGGAGGACTGAAAAACTCAAGATGATATAGATCTTAGACCTTAGAAACATCATTTCTACTCTTTCATAGCTGCTGAGAGCCGGATCCTTAGGATTAGCCTAGACGGATCCCTCTAAGGAGGGAACCGTGGGATCTGAATGACAGATTATGTCAACTCTAGCTAAAACAATCATTTCAATCTCATCTTCCTAACTTAAACACTCAATCTCATCTTAAATGAGTTCCTAGATTAGTACAAACTTTGAAGTTGACTCTTGTGCATGTTAAACATCACATTCCAATGAATTTTAGTGGCTTAAGGCTTGAATGCACTTGCCAAATCTCTTACTTTATAAACCACATTGTTAGGACTTCCATAGTCATCACCTTCATCCTCATTTTGAGCAATTAAGAAAACCTTACAAACTTCTTGAAATCATCTCATCATGAGGAAAACTCCAAGTAGTAACTTATCCACCAAAGAACCACCCAAGAAAATTGCTCGTGTTGTACACGAAATCTCTTCAACCGAATCATCTCCGGTCAAGCCAACAAATGCAAGGATCTCTTCTCAACCAATCAAACCTATTCCTAAAAGGATAGTACCCACAAAGCTACCTATGCCAAACACCACCATACCTCCTAAGCCAAACAATATCATCTTCACTAAACCATCACCATTGGTTCCTATAGCTATCTCTTTTACATCTCCACTATCATCACCACACCTCTAAAATTTAGAGGATTTGCCTCCTAGGCCGTCTCATCCTCCTTCGCCGACAACATTCTCCTCATTAGGAGGAATAATGGTACAAAATCAAGGTGTTGAGTCAACATTAGTCCAACTTCCTTTTCGCCGTTTCCATCATATAATCCCTGTTGGATTATGAGAAATAGTCAAAGTCAACCACCTGACCATATGGAAGTTGACACTTCTCTACCACCACCATCATTCTTGGTCCAGCCATTCTCAAATGCGCCTCCACTAATCCCTCCCTCGTTTGAAGCTCCACAAGCCGCTTCACTTGATCCTTCGCATCAAGCCATTTCATTTCTTCCACCACCACTACCTAGCCATGACAAAGATTGTTATCATTGTCAACATGTTGAAATTTGATACATGAAGTACGAGAAGACCAACGTTTCATATTCTATCATCTCCTCGAACGTTTCGACGAGATTAAACCTAAACAAACTTGAGCTAAAAGATTTTAGTGGTGTCCTAGTATCAAGCATTAGTTGGTCTAGAAATTCCGAGTCATGTATCGTTTATTTTCTTAGTTTTTAGAGTCATGTATATCATAACTCTAGTTTTATTAAATGAAATTACATGCTACTTGCTATATTTCTGAGTATATGATTATGTTGTATAATACATATCTCACATTGGTGATAAGATTATTTGTTATACCACTATTTACTGAATTTATTCATCAGTCAGACGGATCCCTTTAATTTTCCTAGACGGATCCCTACTAGGAGAGAACCGTGGGATCCGTGATACAGTAAACTATTTTTCTACTAACTTGGGCCACATTTACAGGAAATTGTGAATTATACTTGCTTTCTAACCTTTGTTTTGTAGTTATTCAATTTACACTTGAAGACTTTGACACCCTAAAGCTAGGGGGAGCTTTGTGTCAAAGCAATACATTGCAAATTACTTGCAATATTAGGATTACATTTCTTGACATCCCTTTGCATAATTGCAATCATCAAGGGGGAGCACATTCGTTACATAGAAATCTTTTGCAAACTTAGTTGCAAAACAAACTAGCTTAGTATTACTTTCTTGACGCCCTTATATAGGGATGGACTCGTCAAGGGGTAGTTAAGACGAGATCCTTTCCCGTTACTTGCTCTCTAATTCTTCTTTTCTACTTTTCACACGTTTTTCTTAAAAGTATTGCGTTAGTTTTCTTTCGAAGCTCATTTTGTTTCGACAAAAAGGGGGAGAAGAAAGTAAAAACTACAAATTCAAACTTTTATGAATTTTAGCTTTTCCTTAAAATAATTTTATGTTTTGTCATCAACAAAAAGGGGGAGATTGTTAATACAAATAAGCCGTAAAAACGTTTATTTATATTTTACGATATTCTAATGTTTTGTCGATAACAAACGTAAAATCATTTTAACGAAACAAATAAAATACGTAAATGGTTTGAACTAATAGTTTTTAACATATTCACATTTTCACATAAAACACTAAAACACGTATAAGTGATTTTATGATTTAATATTACATATGTACAACAACTAGTGTTTACATATTTGTGTAAAATATACACATAACTAGTATGTAGTATATTGGGTAATATAAATGGGTAGAAACTTAAGTATCATAACCCATTGACCAAATACATTGAATGTAGTTGGGTACAACCTAAAGCCCATGACCCATGGAGCTTGACTCATAACCCATTGCATGACATCATGCTTATATCATATATGGATAATATCCATAACCCATGGTTTTGACCCATACCCATGTGACTAGGTGCATTGCACTCAAGAGATACATTGTATCTAGCTAAAGACCCATGGATCAACCCATGACCCATAACCAAAATACCCATGGGTAAAGAGGAGCGTCCCGCGAATCCCTAGGTTTAAGCTAGACGGATCCCTTGTGGGAGGGATCCGTGGGATCCGGGGAACAGTAGAATTTTTTCTCTATAAATAGTGAGCCATTTCTTCATTGTTTCTCACCCTTTTCCAACATACTTTCCCCTTGAGTTAAAAACTCTCTAACCTCAGATCCAAGAGATCTATGTTTGTAGTTTTGTTTTTGTGTGATCTTCTAGGTTCCTCTTAAAGGCGAGATCACCACTTTTGAAGTCGAGCAAGCTCAAGTCAATGAGTTGCCATGCTTCCTCATCATCAAGTCTACTAAAGTCTTCTTGTTGATGATTGTTTTTCTTTTCTAAGAAGTGTTGAAGACATTTGTGAAAGGTGTCTCAAGTGTCAAGACGAAGATATTAGTGAAGGGTATCTATCTTCTATATCATAAGCACTTGTGGTGGGTGCTTAGAAGTCAAGACTAGAAGCACTAGTGAAGGGTGCTTAGAAGTCAAGACACAAGACATTAGTGAAGGGTGTCTTGAAGATCTAGTTAAAGGCATTAGTGAAAGGTGCCTTAGATGTACATTCGATATGGTGTGTTTTGATGTACAAGATAGATTAGTACTAGATCCAAGGATATTGATATCCTTGATGATGTTGTAAAAAGGAGTTGATCTCCTTTGGGATTAGTCGTTGGTGTGGTGTTGGGTAGTAGTTCCTCCATTGCAATGGAACTAGGTGCTTAGCCTTGTACCTAATAAAGGGTAGGCGACGTTGTGTAGGTGTGGTTCACCTTGGTGTGAAAGAACTAGGTACTTAGCCCAGTACCTGATAAAGGGTAGGCGACGTTGTGTAGGTGTGGTTCACCTTGGTGTGAAAGAACTAGGTACTTATCCTAGTACCTGATAAAGGGTAGGCGACGTTGTGTAGGTGTGGTTCACCTTGGAGTGAAAGAACCTGGTGGTTAGCCTAGCACCGGAAAAAGGGTAGGAGACGTTGTGAAGGCTTCTCCGCCATAAAGAGTTGGTGTAGTGATTAGGAACTCTCGAATAGGTGACTCGGGGAGTGGAGTAGGGCAAGTAAGGTGTCATTGTAGCCGAACCACTATAAATACTCGCGTTGTGGCTTTGTGCTTCTTACTCTTATCTTTACATTACTTACATATATATGTTTGTTATCAACAACACACACATCCAAATAGATTGACATAAGTCGATCTAAATAGTTTAAAAGGAAGTTTTAATTGGCAAAACTATTCAACCCCCCCCCCTTCTAGTTTCCCACACTATGCATAACCTTTCATTATTATCGTGTGATATTGTGTTCATCCCTCCTTCTTCATCTCATCTACATACTTGTGTTTACTTATGGTGACCTAACAGTGGTATCATACGCCATCTAGTTGGGTGAAACGTATTGTTTTTGAAGTTTTAGTTTTGTACGCGTAAGTTTGGTTCGCTATACACTTTTCATACACATAAAGCTTTGATTTTTACACTTGTAAACTTAAGATTCTTATGAGTTAAGGTTTATTTAGTGTGAAAGTTTCTGTTTTTTTGCAAAAAGTTACAAACTTTACGTGTTTACATTTGTTTTTAAGCTTGGTTTTGAAACGTGTACTTGGTTTACGCGTAAGGTTGAAAGTATCTTTGGATCATCAAGTTTCAAACTTTTGTGTTATTTTGGTGATTTTGAAGCTGTTTCATCATTAAAATCATGTTTACAAACCGTTTTAGTGCATAAAAATCAAGCTTGGTAAATTTCTTTGTTTTTACGCCTAACTAAACCATAGTTTTACGCCTAATCTCTACGCATAAGTCATTCTTAAGCCTAACAGTTTCTTACGCGTAAGAAATTTCTTCATTGATCTTCGAAGCTGTTGGTTTACTCAGTGTTTTCTTGCTTGGATAAGCCTGAAAACACTTCGACTTGTGGATATCTTTTACACTTGGATAAGTGTAAAGGATTTTTGGGTAAAACCCTAAGTTTACGCTTAAGCTCTAAAGTTTACAAGTAAACACTCTAAGCCTAAGAATATCTTACGCGTAAGGTTCTTACTTATAAACATTAACTTTACACATAAGCTTACGCTTAAACGTAAATCTTACGTGTAAGAAGTATTTACGCCTAAGCATTTGCTTACGCGTAAAAGGAAGTTACGCGTAAAGGATCACAGTCTACGCCTAAGCCTGGTTTATGCCTAAGTATACTTCATCAACAAACATGAAGTTTCATTTAACTTCAAAGATCCATCATCAACACAAGTTTCAAGATGTCTCAACCACCATACTCTAACTACTTTCCTCATGAGTATCCTCAACAACAACAACAACAACGAAAACTACAACAATATCCTCTACATAAATTTCAACAACCATCACAAGTGTACTTTCCTCAAGGAGCACAAACTCTTCCACCACAAATCCCTCAACCAAATCCTCGTCAATAATATCAACATTGTAACTACTTCCAATATCAGTTTCCAACTAAGTATGCTATGAATGTCACAATGCGGAAGCAACCTTCTTGGTTTGCAAAGATGTGTGAAGCTTTAAGTAGCCAATAATCTATTCAGGAAGCTGGATCCCTTGATAGACCTCCAATGCTCACTCCCGGTAACTATGATCAATGGGTGATAAGGTTTTTTAGGATTTGTGATCTCAAGAAACCACATGGTAAGTTTTTGAAGAAAGTCATCCTTAAAGGTTCTTTTCAAAGGCCTACTAACACTATACCCAGAGATCCAAATGCTACTCCACCAAGAGATGATGTTACCAACATTCTCAGAGTAGATCAACTCACTACTGAACAACTTCTTCACTTAGAAGCTGATGAAATTGCAATGCAATATATACTTTTGGGATTACCCAATCCGATACTTCATAGTGTTGATGCTCAGAAGAATGCCAAAGCTATGTGGGAATACATTCATCTCTTAATGGAAGGCACTGAACTCAATCAAGAAGACATGAAATCCAAAATCTACTTATCATATGAGAATTCATGATTGAACCAGGGGAATCATTAGAGTCATACTATCATCGGTTCTCAGACATCATCAATGACTTGGACAAACACAACATCATTATGCCAAGGATTGCAATCAACACAGAATTCCTCAGCTGTCATGGTCCGGATTGGGAGAAGTATGTCACATTCATCCGTCAAGCTAAGAATCTTCATCAAGCAACGTACGGATTGTTGTATGACTATTTGAAGCACCATCAAAAGGAAGTAGACAAAGACATAATCATCCGTGGAGTCCTTGCTTCTCCAACTCTCCCGGATAATCAAACTCTTCCTTTGTATAATCAAGCATGTTATCCTCAATTTCCAAACTTGCCAACTATCTTCACAAATCCACCACAACAAACTGCTCAGATTACACCATATGATCCATCACAGCAAGCACAAGAAACTCGGCTAGTTCCTTACAACAACAATAATACTGATTCAGCACTCTATAGTGAAACTCCAGATGAGGATATTGAGGCCTTCGATGCATTGAATCAAGGATTTTTAATGATTGCTAGAGCCTTTGGGAGATTTTCTAACAAATCCAACAATCGCATTCGTACCTCATCAAACACAAGAAATCAAGCTGTTGTTAACAATGGAAGAGTTGAGGTTCAAAACCGTGGAAATGGTCGTCAAATGGGTAGTGGTCAAGGGTTTAATGCTAATGGAAGGAATAACATGGGTGCTCCACAACAACGGGTTCAAATGGTTGATTAGGGAAATGCTTAGACTGGGGTTAACGGTCTTCGATGCTACAATTGCAACGAGAAGGGTCATCTGGCTAATGCTTGCCCAAAGCCAAGAACAAGAGGTAGCGCTTATCACAAGGAGGCTTTACTCTTTGCTCTCAAGGATGGAGCTAGTGGAACTCTTACCAACAAGGAACAGAGCTTCATGGCTAATGCAGAATCTAATGATGACATGGAGGACTTGCAAGCTAACGCAGCTGTCATGTTAATGGCAAACATGCAAGAGCTCCACATGAGTGACACAGGCCCAGTGTAGACACTGATGTCTTGTCTTAAGTACCGGATTCTAACATATGTCTTATACATGATCTGATATCTCCGCATGCATCTGTATCCGATGAGGCACAGAGTGTTCAACATGAGTCTTCTACATCTAATCACGAAGAGAATCAAATGGCTCCCGTAGTTACATTTTGTTGATCCCAGTTGAGCAAACGATCCTTTATAGAAGCTGGCTTAAACTAAAACAAGCTATTAAATACTATGCAGAATTTAATGTTTAATCTTAAGAAGAATACTTTGATTATCACCCAACACCTCAATATTTTATTAATACGAATACTCCGAATAGTATTAGGGTTTTACAACCTTAAAGTGTATCGACTTTAGATATAACTAATACGTATATCTAACTCTAACCTAGGACCTCCTTTTATAGGCTAAGGAGTCCTATACAATCTACATAATGTATTCTACAAGATAAATATAATTATCATACTTATCTAAATACAATTCAACCTACTCAAGACCTTCTAGAATATTGCAAGTTAAACCAACACAACTAACTAGCAGTGCTTTGATTACATTAGCAGTGGATCCATGTTTCTACTAGCAATGGTATGTCTTGAGCAGTGGTTCCAGTCTTCTAGCCGTGGTTTCCTTTGTGCTGGCAGTGGTTTAATAACCTAAAACGCAACACATTTGATGATCAAGATGACCTCATGGTTAATATTGACAATCAAGTTGACTCCTTTGTTATATTTGAGGATCTAAGTAATGATCATGTGGAGACTCAAGTTGAACAAAATAAGCCTTTGTCTAATCCAGATCCTGGGCTCATGACCTTATTTCAGACCACCCAAGCTCACTTAGAGAAGTGCAATTAGATTAATAAGAATCTTAATGCTAAGATTGCACTGTTAACTAAGGATAATGAATGCTATAAATTACAACTCAACAATTTTGAAACAAAAGAGAAATGTGAATACAGTTTTGACGTCGCTTTTGAAAAATCATACCAAAATGAAAAATCTTTGAAAATACAGATACGTGATCTAGTCAAATCCAAGAATGTATTGCTTTCTCAAATAGAACAACAAAAATTTGATCATCAACTACAAATTAACACTCTTACCTCGGAAACTCAAAAAGCCAAGTCTGAGTTGTTAACATGTCAAAAACAGTTTTCTGAGTACAAAAAACATTCAAGGACGAGAATAGATCAGTATCTTGATGAAACTGTCGATTTACAAAACAAAATCAAAGAGTTTTGAATTATTGTTTATAAACATGGTGAGTCAATCACGACAATTCAAAAGTTTTCTTTTAAACCAAATCCAGATGGATATGGACCAATTCTTGCTGATTACAAACCAAGTTTTTCACACAGAGCATTCAAACCAAATCCTCAAGTATACAGTGCAGAACATAGAATTGATGATTCAATTATGAGTGTTGTTGAATATAATCGTGACGAGGAATCAGATGCTGATGTTGAGAGTCAATTAAAAATGGAAAATGTTGAATATAACAAACCATTAGATTACTCAAAAATCATACCTTTTGTTAAACAACAGGATAATACTAACACACCTTGGGTTATCACACCAATTACTGATTCCTCTTCTGATGTTGGTTCTCGAAACAATGTTGCACAAATTAATGGTACTTTAGCTTCCCTCAATGAAATAAAACCATTACCCGAAATATATCAAATTCTTAAATATTTTGATACATTCATGTCTGACATCAAACTTTTGGAACATGAAATCGAAGTTAATTATGAAATAAAAGCTGGACATTTTCAATCGCCACATGCGCGAAATCAAAGAGATATTTTTCAGAAAAGACTTTTACCCCATTTCCGAAATTTATAAATGTGTACAATATATTGGGAAAGGGATCTTCAAAAGGACATTGGACTTATGAAAGCCGTTTTCAAGAAAACAGAACATTGATTTCAAATACTAAACAGAAAAAGAAAATATTAAGAAATCATGTTGATCGAATCTTGGAAGATGTTATCTGTGCTGATACCATAAATGTTGTGTTGTTACATACTGTTGCATATGCCTTTAATTATATTGCTGTTGATTCTGTTGATTATGTTGATAATGTTGAGAATGTCGATAATGCGCCTCAAATCGAGTCTTTGAAAGTTGAAAATGAGCGTCTGTTAAATGAGCTTTCGAATGCAAAACGTCGTCTTCAATGGTGTCAACAAGACTGTCAAAATCGAGAACTTGCTTTACAAAATAAAATTGTAACAACCTGCATTTTCGGGTTACTTTTCATTTTTTTTAAAATTTACTATTCAATTTTACTATTCACTTTCACTATTCATCCTGTAAAAAATTTTATTTCACATTCTAGTAAGTTAATTTATTTTAGTAATAACCTGAGAGTTTGACAATCGTTAGACCATCTTCGCAAAAGTTATTAAGAAAACATCGTGTTAAAGTTTCGTTTTGGTCGGAGCACCATTTAAACATCCCGCGCATAACGAAAATCATCTCTGACAATTTTCCTCACATCAGAATAATTTTTAGATCACTCATAATCAATTAGAGAATTTTTAAGATTTCATTTAAATGTTACCAAATAAACCTTGAGCCGTACGAGACTAAACTTACTTTTTAAACAATTCTACTTAGACCCAGACTTAACCATTCCTGCACTGTGTTTTCTAAGATGTTTTGACACTTTCACATTTTTTGAGAAAATTCAAACATATTTCCCTCCTCCTTTGACCATAAAGAAATTAACCTTGTATGTTCTATATTTTTGCTTAAATCGAGTAACTTTTAGACTTCACGTATAACTGTTAAGTTATCCCACGTATAATGAAAACCACATTTTGACATCTCATATCACTTATAGACTAATTTTAGTCTACTTTAAATAAATTTACGGTCATTTCCCTGAAATCTCGTCATTTTCTGATAAATTGCGAATTACGCGTTTTTGACCCGTGTTTCCAGCTTTAAGCAGCGGTTTTGCACCCAGTGAGACTTATCACTCATTTTATATTTTTATATAGAGTATAATGACGAGTTTCATCATTCCTGCAAGTTTCGTATTTTTATGATACCCGGTTTTACGTTTTATGGCTTAACAACTTACGGTTGGCATTTAACGGAACCAAATCATGCTCTAAACTCAAGATAATACCAAGACTTATCATCTAAGCCTAGTCACACCTTGTGACAGCCCATAAGGGGGATGAGTCACCTTGGTGGTGGCTTGATCCTAACCATGCTCCATTTTGATGGTTACATGTGTCCTAACTTAACCATAGTTAACATTTACCCAATATATGGTTAACCAAACTTACCCTCTTATCAATAACAAGTGAAAGACATCCCAAAAACCCTCATACACCTCTCTTGGTCATTCATATTATAAAAAAAACATACCTTCCATAATTTGATCCATAACTCCAAGTTTATGCTAAGAACTTTCAAGTAGCAAGTTACTACATCAAATCTCTAGCAAGTTTAACTGATCTTCTTGAGTTAAGATCCACTCATGTCACTTAGTACTTCATCACCAATCCTTCAATATTACAAGGGTGCCAAGGTGTAGAAAGCTAGCTCAATCCAAGGTCCTAAGTGTTCAATCAAAGTCCTATCCTTACTAGTTACTCCTTTCTTAATTGAAAGCCAAAAGTTGTAAGCAACTAATCACCACCGTCATCTCATGTTTATTATTCATAATCTTGACAATTTCATGCTATATATCGTAACTATGCTGATTCATGATGTACATATACTCAATCACATGTTTTAATTCACATATTGTCGTAAAAGCAACAAACTAGTAAACTAGTCATATTATACACATTTGAGACAATTAAAATCAGTTATATATGGACTTTATAACTTACATACTATTGTAGACAAGATAAAAAGGTAAACATATCAACTTGAATCACCCGAAACGGACAAACGAGTCAAAAGATACGGCCAAAAGAAGTTAGCGAAACCAAAACACCGAAACTGCCTAAAACAAGCTGTTAAGCAGCTGTCCATTTTGAAAGTGGCACTTCTGGTCCGAATCATCAAAAAGTTAAAACACGAAAGTTGTCTGGAACGACGTTTTCCTTTAGTATCAAAAATTGAAACTGCCCTATATCCTTGAATATCAAAAAAGATACGGGCCCTGAAAAAACTTAAATTGGCCATTATTCTTCAAAAACTGAAACTGCCCTATATATAGTCTCACGACTATACTTTTGTTACAACTAAAGGTAAACCAAGAGGCCTAATGGCCTTAAGCCAAGACCAAAACTACGGCTAAGGTAAAAGTTGAGTCTCAAGACCATGGTAGTCAAGACCAAAGCCACGACAAGGCCATGGCTAAAGCCTCAAGGCTTATTTACTCAAGACCGTTAACTAAGGTGTTAACCTTGGCAAATCAACACCAACACAAACCAAAGGACATAACTTTATATACTTACATTATCAAAATGACGGGAAGTTATAAACCACCAATATATTTCCAAATAACCAAACAGCCTAAGGATTTCACAACTTTCATTTTACTTTGAAAACGGCAAGAACCGAATTACGAAAAACAACTAAACCTACTTTACAAACCGTATAACCATATGACACTTATGATAAATAAACAAAACATATGTATTATCTACTAAGTGCTACCATACTAGGGAGCTTCATGTGAGGGGTTTCATTTGGGTAAACGGATTGACGAGTTGCTGGATTTACGAATTAAAGTATCCTAGCTCCTCCAACGTTTACTACATGACCTATGAATTGTGATGGGCGAAACGGTAGTACAATATATATAAACTAAACATGTTTTAACAACTAGACCATTTTTATAAACGACATACACAAATACCATGTACTACATCATGATCAATATAAAGACGTATATAGGCTTGTTATTTCTTTCGCATCATTATTTCAAACCTAAGTCGCAACATCCTATTCTAGGTTGCTTGTAGAAGTTCTCACGGCATATCCATCATTCTCATTATACATTTGATATCATTTACTCTGAGGTGAGTTCATAGCTCCACTTTCTATTACTTAATTGTTTTGCAAACCGTTGGGGGGGGATACATGCTATTTTTAAACTGAACACATTGCTTTGAAACTGTATGCTTATCTGAATGTATTATGTGCACTAAGTACCACTATTGCCAAACTTAAGTCCCTATTATCATGAACTATTAATCACGTGCGGGTGAACATGAATAATGTGGATAGATCTATCGGGATTGACGAATCCCGTTTGTTTGACCAAGTTCGGTAAACAAATGCACTCTATTTGAAGAACCATAGGTTTATTGGAAAATTACCTATTAGGGCAACTGTTTGACCAAGACCTGGCAAACTATTATATCAATTTCTATTGAAAAGTTGTTAACGTTTTTGGTATCATGAGCTTAGTGCAACAATAAAATCTGTTTTGTTTTCAAAACCTTGGTGTGAGTTAAATTAATTCACACTACCAAAATAATGTGTTCAACCATCAAACAAACTCTATTAATTTCACTCAACCTTTGTGTTGACAGTTTTAAGCATGTATTTCAGGTCCGTATTGTACGAGGCTGGCACGGAGGAGCACGGATACTCAAAAAGGCTATAAATTTTATTATCATTCGAAAACCCTTTTAATGTATTTTGTAAACCGTGAAACTACTGGGACCTCATTTTTGTAAACTCTGATATTTATATAAATCGAATGATAAATCTTTTAAAACGACTCCATTAGAGTTCTTTTTCTATTGTTATGACTGTTGTGCCATAAAGTAACACCTAGTTTGAATTACGTTGTGTATCACGAAGTTGGGGGTGTTACAGATTGGTATCAGAGCCTTAATTATAGAGAAACGGGTCAAATTGTGACCTAAACTATAACTACTTTTACAAACAAAAACATTTTATAGCCTTTCGTTCTCCGTGCCTTCCATCCTCCAGACGATTATGTGACTTTTAGGCATTTTAAGCTATACAAACATACTAGTATATTGATATATACACTCGACATAATTTCAATCATAAAAAATGTACTAAACATACCTGCGTATGCCTATTCTAAGGCATTACGGCACAATCATATTTTCCCAATCTCCCAATCATGCATCTACTTGTGCATTTTAGGATTACGAAACTTTATCTAAGACATTGTAACTGATTACAATGGTCTTTCCTACTTCCTAGACATTGTGAGATACAATGGTTTCATTTATTTTTCAAGACACTGTGAGATACAGTAGTCTCTATTACACTGTAAATCCTATAGTGGTCTATATTTCATCCTCAGACACTGTGAGTGAAACAGTGGTCTCATTTACTTTACAGACATTGCGAATTGCACAATAGTCTCTATTATTTCCTAGACATTGTGAATTGCACAATGGTCTTAACTATTTCTCAAACATTGTGAGTTGCACAATGGTCGCAACTATTTCTCAGACAATGTAAGTTGCACAATGGTCTCAAGTACTTCTTAGACATTGTGAGTTACACAATGGTCTAATTTACTTCGCAAACATTGTAAATTATACAATAGACTCAAGAAATTATTTTATAAAACCTTATATGATATTGTTTTACATGAAACCCGTCACAATCTATCAATTTCCCTAATTGAAATACAAGAAATGGGATTTCTAAAGGACAAACTGATTCATCATCTACAAAAGCTGAAGTTCAGCAACTTTCTCTCCATTCACGAATGTCCCATTTTGAAACCTTCATTGTTAAAAGTCCGTGATGCTAGCCAAGTATAGACTATTTTAGAATTACTTAAGATTTCCTTTCCACACGTTTCTACCCATACTATCTTCTATGCAATGGAATGTGAAAACATAGGTTACAAGTCTTTTATGGCTGGGACTTGCAACTGAATGGTTTGATATCGCCTTTGCTTAGTGGACAATTTCTTAAAAACTATGGACATATCACAAGTATACCTAATTTAGGTATTTGGAAAATTTATCGAACATCGGCTAAATATAGCCTAATCACCCATATTTAACCTAGGGACCATTGAACATAGTCTGATTAACTATGTTCGACGTAAATTTTTCAAACACTAAGAATGGTTATACAAGGTTATATTCAGGTTAATTTCCTACTTAAACTCGATAAACCACTAGAATTCATTAAAAGATCTAGAGACATGATAGTGTCTTACCACTTAGCGAGATCTTAATACTTAATTATGCTACCTAATTTCATTCTTGAAAGTTTTCATTTATGATGTTAGCCTCGCTTTTTATAAAGATAACGTCACCTACGTGAATTGGACTAGATGCGCAGTATACTTTGCCCATAGGGACTAGTATCGTTTAAGTGGCAAAGTTAGAGCCTATAAATACCCCTCATGACTCTCTATGAGGGGTGAGGTGAAGCATTAGGTTATTTGTTGTGTGTGTTTATCTTAATAAAACCTTGTGTTTTCTCCTCCCTCTCTCTAGTTTCTCTCTCTAGGAAGATGATGTTCTTCATCTTCTTCCACCAACCTAGGCCTCCAAAAACCACATAAATCTATAGTTTCCGGTCCTAACAAGTGGTATCAGAGCCAGGTTATCTTGTGTTGATTTATGTTGGTTTTTACACATGTTTTTTAACTGTTTTTGCGCTTTTTATGTGGTCGGAATTTTTTTTTCCGATTTGTGGGTATAACAGTTTTATTCATATTTTTGAGTATCCTTATTTTTTGGTCAAAAAAGTCCTGATCTTTCATGTTATCATTTGTCTTGGGTATATCTTATCCAAACAATCACTTTTATGCCTTTTTGTACCAAATAACGTGAAACATAAGTGGTCAAACCGTCATCTATTCATGGTCAAAAGACAAAAAGAAGCAGTTTTTAGGCTGTTTCTGGGTTTCATATGAAGATGGTCAGAATAAAGTGGTAGAAAAAACTCGCCGGAAAAAAGTCAAAGGGTCAAAACCCTTTTTCTACGCATAAGGGGAATCTACAGAGGTGTTACGCGTAGCTGTGAAGTTACGCGTAAGAAAAGTTACGCGTATGCTTTTACGCCTAAGCTTCTGGCTTTACGCCTAAGCAAGGTTACGCGTAAGGCTACGCATAAGCAATGGTATGCGTATGCCTACGCATAAGCAAGAAGTTACGCGTAAGAATTTAATGAGCAGAAAAGGAAAAATGTTACGCGTAAATAAGACCAAAACCACTTCGACCACAAAGACCATATACCATTTACAACCTCTTCGACCTCAGCCATAACCTCATCAATCTGAAAAACCAAAACCAACTTATCCTACATCTAGACTCACTTCAAAGGACCCTCACATCTCTCCCCATCTCTCATTCATTTCAAGACTCAAAAAGAAAAATTTCAAGTAATCTCAGACTCGATTCACGTTTTTTTTGTAATCTTTTAAAGATTATTTCAACGGAATCATTATCCTCATCGACCTCACTGCTATATTATCCGAATATTAAGTAAAGTAAAATAACAAGTATGTTAATTCACTTTCTTGGTTCGGTTTAGAACTTAAACGAAAATACAAACGAATTTACAACAATTACACCTACCCGAGACCATATTCTAATGATCTTGAAGTCATTTTCTCTGATTTCGTGATTCGGATTAAGTAGCACATGAAGACAAGGGTCAGATTAGGATGTATTTGTGTGTGGATGATTCGTTTATGATGTTGAAATATTGAGGAGATGAGATTTGTGAATGGGAGTTGTACTGCGTATTTTTTTCCAGATCTATTTGGGAGAGAAAATATGTGATGGGGGCGTATATTTGTGAGAAATATTAGGTTTAGGTCAAGTAAATGCTAGACTATCTCATACACGGTTATAAATATCTGTTTTGGATCGGGTACTAAAAAAGTTGGTGTGGGGCTTATGGAACTAATCTCAATTGGGATTTCGGCTTCTGTAATACAAACGGATCGGGCTTTATTATTCTGAAATTGGGCTGTCGTGATATATTTGTGGACTAGGATGAAATGGACTTACAAAGAAAAAATGGTTATCCGAATTTTTTGGTTACAAAACTTTGGATACATGTTTTATATTTGGATAATGAATGGTATTATTGGTATGGTAAATTTTCACGGAGGATACAAATTCACGGCTTGAACGAAGATGTGAAAAATGACTACGGAGTTTTTTTACGGTGTTATTGATGAGAAATTGAAGTGACGTTTCACGGGTGGACTTCTTTATCTTTGAGACGATGGTTGGTTGGATGCATGTCTCAAGATAACTTGTTGGAGCACATTATGAAATTTGAAAATCTGGTTATAACTGGTAAGGAGTTACGTTGTAGTGCTCACAGTGTGTAACCATCACTTTAAGGAGTTACGTTGTTGTGCTCAGTGTCACACGGCGTTGTGGATTGTTCAAAAATTTAGAACAAGCAGTAATTGACAAAGTTGAGATGTTTGCTTCCTTTACAAGTTAGTCGTATCGGGCTATCTCCATATGTGGTCATTACTATTAGCCGGTGAATTCAAAGGAGGTTCGATAAAAGGTTGGTGAGAGAAATGTATTGAGAGTATTTTTGCGACATATTCTCATAGAATTTTGATCAAGCTATGATGTTAATATTGCATCAAGAAATAGGTAATACGGCATGTACGCATCATTATGATGATTCCGATAGCTCGCAACCATCAGGAGGGAGAAGTTGGTATTTCATCTTCCGTGATTGGATTACGAAGGGATTTGTGCTTAAGACTGAAGAAGGAGAAGTAGTGTGTGTACATCGGGGTTTTTTACCAACTTGGATGCAATACTAAGTGAGTTATGTTGTTATGGTGTTCCCAGAACGACAACCATTGTGCTTCAAGAGTTTACTTTATCCGCTGCATGTTGGAAGAGTGTTGTCGGTTCAGGAGGGAGCAAAGAAAGAAAAAGGCTCACTAGTTAGGAGGGAGTAATAACCTAACTAGACCGTTACAGGTGAAGTTCAGAGCTACAAGGATTTGTGCCGTCAGTGCCAAAGATCAAATGCCGAGATCGTCGGTAGAAGAGAACTTCATGTTTGCCTCAGTATCGAGACTACAGAGACTTTGCGCTTCAAGAAAGTCAACATTGTTCATTACTTTTGTAATTTACTTTGTTTTGTATTTATAGGTCTCATTGTAACCATTCACGTGTAACGCTATCTTGGAGGGAGATTGTTAGCCTCGCTTTTTATAAAGATAACGTCACCTACGTGAATTGGACTAGATGCGTAGTATACTTTGCCCATAGGGACTAGTATCGTTTAAGTGGCAAAGTTAGAGCCTATAAATACCCCTTATGACTCTCCATGAGGGGTGAGGTGAATCATTAGGTTATTTGTATTGTGTGTGTTTATCAATATTATCCTTGTGTTTTCTCCTCCCTCTCTCTAGTCTCTCTCTCTAAAAAGGATGAAGATCTTCATCTTCTTCCACCAACCCCGACCTCCAAACCACATAAATCTATATGTTTTTCGATCCTACATATGAAATACTCCTAACTACTATCTTGGGATAGTCATCGAATCTTCTCGTCATTTTTTAGAAGTACTAGCCCGTTTAGGTTTCAAGGATATCATTCCGCCATAATCCTTTAAAATTCACTTTTGATTTTAAAGCAAACTTGACATCTCTACCGAAGAATAAATGGTAAACATACACTACACTCTCCTAATAATCAACATATAACTTCATTATCTAAACCCCATTATAAGTCAATATGTAAAACTTCACAGTATCACGTTTCTTTCAAACACTAGTAGACATAAACACTATACGATATAGCCTTCATGCCTAAACCACCTAAGACATGATCTACTTTGGAAATGGTTTGGATAACCACTTGCCACTATCAAGACTTTCCTACAAACGACAATTATCACATCATTATAAACCATTTCACATCAACAACATCTTATACATTTAGATTATCAACTTAAGCCACCACCAAAAACATAAAATACTACATAACACGTTCTATGACCAGAAACTTAAGAACGCAAAGATTAGAATTCGACGCATATACCCACATTTTCCTAGACAATTCAACATCGGATAACACAAACTGAATTCCGGGACGAAATTCCCATTATGGTGGTGAGACTGTAACAACCCGCATTTTCGGGTTACTTTTCATTTTTTTTTTAAAGTTGCTATTCACTTTCACTATTCATCCCGTAAAATTTTTATTTCACATTCTCGTAAGTTAATTTATTTTAGTAATAACCTGAGAGTTTGACAATCGTTAGATCATCTTCGCAAAAAGTTATAAAGAAAACATCGTCTTAAAGTTTCGTTTTGGTCGGAGCACCATTTTAACATCCCGCGCATAACGAAAATCAACTCTGACAATTTTCCTCACATCAGATTAATTTTTAGATCGCTCATAATCAATTAGAGAATTTTTAAGATTTCATTTAAATGTTACCAAATAAACCTTGAGCCGTACGAGACTAAACTAACGTTTTAAACAATTCTACTTAGACCCAGACTTAACCATTCTTGCAATGTGTGTTTCTAAGATGTTTTGACACTTTTACTTTTTTTTTGGAAAAGTCAAACATATTTCCTTCCTCCTATGACCATAAAGAAATTAACCTTGTACGTTCTACATTTTTGCTTAAATCGCGTAACTTTTAGACTTCACGTATAACTGTTAAGTTATCCCACGTATAACGAAGACCATATTTTGACATCTCATATCACTTATAGACTAATTTTAGTCTACTTTAAAAAAATTCACGGTCATTTCCCTAAAATCTTGTTCTTTTCAGATAAATTGCGAATTACGCGTTTTTGACCCGTGTTTCCAGCTTTAAGCAGCGTTTTTGCACCCAATGAGACTTATCACTCATTTTATATTTTTATATAGAGTATAATGATGAGTTTCATCATTCCTGCAAGTTTCGTATTTTTACGATACCCGGTTTTACGTTTTATGGCTAAACAACTAACGGAACCAAATCATGCTCTAAAGTCAAGATAATACCAAGACTTATCATCTAAGCCTAGTCACACCTTGTGACAGCCCATAAGGGGGATGAGTCACCTTGGTGGTGGCTTGATTCTAACCATGCTCTATTTTGATGGTTACATGTGTCCTAACTTAACCATGGTTAACATTTAACCCAATATATGGTTAACCAAACTTACCCTCCTATAAATAGCAAGTGAAAGACATCCCAAAAACCCTCATACACCTCTCTTAGTCGTTCATATCATATAACAAACATACCTTCCATAACTTGATCCATAACTCCAAGTTTATGATAAGAACTTTCAAGTAGCAAGTTACTACATCAAATCTCTAGCAAGTTTAAGTGATCTTCTTGAGTTAAGATCCACTCAAGTCTCTTAGTACTTCATCACCAATCCTTCAAGATTACAAGTGTGCCAAGGTGTAGAAAGCTAGCTCAATCCAAGGTCCTAAGTGTTCAATCAAAGTCCTATCCTTACTAGTTACTCCTTTCTTGATTGAAAGCCAAAAGTTGTGAGCAACTAATCACCACCATCATCTCATGTTTATTATTCATAATCTTGACAATTTCATGCTATATATATGGTTACTGTATTGATTCATGATGTACATATACTCAATCACATGTTTTAATTCACATATTGTCGTAAAAGTAACAAACTAGTAAACTAGTCATATTCTACACATTCGAGACCATGAAAACCAGTCACATATGGACTTTCTAACTTACATACTATTGTAGACAAGATAAAAAGGTAAACATAGCAACTTGCATCACCCGAAACGGACAAACAAGTCAAAAGATACGGCCAAAAGAAGTTAGAGAAACCAAAACATCGAAACTGCCTAAAACAAGCTGTTAAGCAGCTGTCCATTTTGAAAGTGGCACTTCTGGTCCGAATCATCAAAAAGTTAGAACACGAAAGTTGTCCGGAACGACGTTTTCCTTTTCCTTCATCGATGCTCGGCCCCTGTAAACGCTTAAATTGGCCATTATTCTTCAAAAAGTGAAACTGCCCTATATATAGTCTCACGACTATACTTTTGTCACAACTAAAGGCAAACCAAGAGGCCTAATGGCCTTAAGCCAAAACCACAGCCACGACTAAGGTCAAAGCTGAGTCTCAAGACCATGGTAGTCAAGACCAATGCCACGGCAAGGCCATGGCTAAAGCCTCAAGGCTTATTTACCCAAGACCGTTAACTAAGGTGTTAACCTTGGCAAATCAACACCAACACAAACCAAAGGACATAACTTTATATACTTACATTATAAAAATGACGAGAACTTATAAACCGCCAATATATTTGTTAATACAAATAAGCCGTAAAAACGTTTATTTATATTTTACGATATTCTAATATTTTGTCGATAACAAACGTAAAATCATTTTAACGAAATAAATAAAATACGTAAATAGTTTGAGCCAATAGTTTTCTAACACACTTACGTTTTCACATAAAGCACTAAAACAAGTATAAGTGATTTTATGATTTAGTAATACATATGTACAACAACTAGTGTTTACATATTGGGCAAATATATACATAACTAGTATGTACTATAAATGGGTAAAAACTACAACCCATGGTATTGACCCATAACCCATGGTATTGATCCCTACCCACTTGACTAGATACATTGCACTCATTAGATACATTGTATCTAAAGAGATACCCATGGATCAACCCATAACCTATGACCCATGACCCATAACCAAAATACCCATGGGCAAGGAGGAGCGTCCCACGGATCCCTAGCTTTACGCTAGACGGATCCCTTAAGGGAGGGATCCGTGGGATCCGGGGAACAGTAGGTATTTTCTCTCTATAAATAGTGAGCCATTTCTTCCTTTTTGCTTGCCACTCTCACACATACTTACCCCAAGTATTGTAACTCTCTAACCACTGATCCTAAGGGATCTTTCTATGTAGTTTGTCTTTTGTTTTTGTGTGATTCTCTAGGTTCCTCTTAAAGGCGAGATCACCACTTCTTGAAGTCGAGCAAGCTTAAGTCTATGAGTTGCCATGCTTTGTCATCATCAAGACTACTAAGGTTCTCTTGTTGATAGTTCTTTCTTCCTCCATAGATGTGTTGTGTTGAAGGCATTAGTGAAGGATGCCGAAAGAGTCAAGACGAGAGCATTAGTGAAAGGTGCTTAACGTCCGTATCAAAAGCATTAGTGAAGAATGCTAAAGGTGTCAAGACGAAGGCATTAGTGAAAGGTGCCAAGCGTTGTGTCAAGGGCATTGGTGAAGAATGCCTAAGAATCAAATCAAGTGGCATTAGTGAAGAATGCCAATGTCGTATAATCGATGAGGTGCATCGTTATACATATAGTAATAGTTTGTTTCCAAGGATGGTGATATCCTTGATGGTGTTGTAATAAGGAGTGGGTCTCCTTTGGGATTAGGTGTTATGTTGTGTTGGGTAGTAGTTCCTCTATTATAATGGAACTCGGTACTTAGCCTAGTACCGTATAAAGGGTAGGCGACGTTGTGATCGGTGTGGTTCACCTTGGTGTGAAAGAACCCGGTGGTTAGCCTAGTACCGGAAAAAGAGTAGGCGACGTTGTGAAGGCTTCTCCGCCATAAGGAGTTGGTGTCGTGTAGTTATTACGAACTCTCGAGTTGGTGACTCGGGGAGTGGAGTAGGGCAAGGAAGGTGTCCTTGTAGCCGAACCACTATAAATACTTGTGTCGTGGTTATGTGCTTCTTACTCTTTATATTTCATTATACGTTTGTATATCTATCTATCAACGTCCAACATAAACAACTAAATAGATTGACATAAGTTGATCTAAATATTTTAAAACGAAGTTTTAATTGGTAAAACTATTTAACCCCTTCTAGTTTTGCACAATTGGCATCAGAGCTTCGTTACCAAGTTTCTTAGAGTATGTTGTACTTTAAAAACTTGATACGATCCGTGTATGTTTGAAAACTACAAAGAAGGAAATATTTCAAAACATTTTTTTCTCTTTCATGTTGGACATTGATAGACCATTCTAACATATTTGTTTCAAGAAATCTTCATGCTAGGATCTATCCAAAACCTTCATCTCTATTCAAAGAATAATGAAGTCAACCTTCAAGAAAGGATCTAAAAGTAATCACAACCTACTTACTCTAAGTACAAAGGATTACTTTAAGAGCTCATGAAGTATTTTTGGTATAATGCCAAACCAAGAAGCATAGAGGTATGTTTACTTTTCATTAGCTAGCTTACATGAGTATGTTGATATCATAGTTCTTCCTGTTTAATAATTGCTAGTCCCTTTAAAGTCTCTCTTTTGTCACTTTCCCGACTTACTCATCATCGGGAATAGTATTCCTTTTGATTTCGTCAAACTAACACCGTCGTCACAAATGAATCCTTGATAATCAACTTATCAAAACCCGTCGACTAAAACAACTTTTCATTTGAAACCTCAAAACTATTTTTGTTTCATAAGCTAGTTTATAGCCTTGTACAAAAATAATGCCAAACAACCCTTTTTCTGTACACAGTAGCCTGATCCCTCTAGTTGTACTAGCCGAATCCCAAACACAAGGGATCCGAGGGAACCGTGGGACAAAAAACATCTATACGCATTTGAAAACCATCACTGATCATTTTCCCTCTCCCCACATAACACAAAAACGACTCAAGAACTGATTTCATCCTCATAGGACTCCATACCCTCAAGCATTCTTCTCTAGAACACCATTGTAAGTAATTACATTAACTTGTTCTAATTTTCATCATCCTCATCTTAGGGTTTATGGTTTCTTAATTTCCAATCAATTAATTTAATTAGGGTTTTCAAAATTAATTATTAAAAGGGGTTTTTAACACAATTAGGATTACATTGTGTTCACAACATTGTTAATACAAATCAAAACCGTAAACCCATCTCAACTAATTTTACCTAATTGGAATACTTATGTTTCTAGGGCCAATCATGCCTAAAGCTACTCAACAAGATCACCATGATACCGTCCATTACCTCACCCATTACTATCGAAAAGAAGGATTGACAAAAACCGACTGCAAAGTCTTCAAAAGACTTGAAAAACGACTTATCCACGAAGGTCGTGTAGTCAAGGAATGTTTCCATCAAAGTACTGACATTCGTCAAGTCTTCTCGGCAATCAACTTTGATTGTCTTCTTGACATAGATGAACAAATTTGTCCGGTTTTCATTTTTGAATTTTACAAAAGCATTAGGATCATTAGAAACACCGATGAAAGCATTTCAATCGCCTTCATCATCAACAAACAAAACTTCACTCTACCTCTCAACACATTCGCTCAAATCCTTCGCATTCCTTGTGAAGGAATTTATATGTATTCTCAAGATTGGGCAATATCTTGTCAATCCTTTGCTCTTGATCCCAACCCAATATACCATACTCCTCTTGATCAACCTGAAACCATCCGAGACACTATTTTCAAAGTAAGAGCCAACCAATCCCGTCTCAACCGAAACAAGAAGCTCATTCACCGTGATCCCTTTCAAATGGAAGTATTCGAAATGCATCCCATGTTTAGAAAATGGGAATAAATCCTTAGGGAAAACGTCATTAGCCTAGTTGGTAACAAGGATCATCCTAATGCATGTCTCGTGCAAATGATCTATTGTCTTATCCACCAAAAGCCATTTAATCTCGCCTATTACATGGTGAAGAGAATGGTCGGGGTATTCAAAGTTTCCAACATGGTACTCCCATATGGTATGCTCCTAACACGACTTTGTAAGTATGTTAGTGTATTGCAACCATCTCCTATCAACGATGATCATTTCTTTGCCGATCACGTCATGATACCTCTTACTAAACAACCTCCTAAACGGTTCATGGTCAATGGAAGAAAACCTAAAGCCCTCTCGGACTCCTTGGACGGAGAAGTAGAAGAAGATGAAGAAGAGTAAGATGTCGACCCCATAGCTAACATCGAATTGGAACCCTTTGATTACTATGAACAACTTCCAACTATTCCAAACAAGACCGCGGAATTCAAACAATTAAGGGGTATGATTCAAAACCTAGCTTATCACTTCACAAAGTTGGGAAAGAGGAAAAGAAAGGATTGACGAAAGAGACTATAGGGCTATGTTTAATTTGAGACATTTTGGTAATATGTGTGAATGACTATGTTTTAGCACTTTTGTTTGTATTAACTTGGATATTGTGATTTCTACCTTTATCTATGAGATATTTTATGTGATGACATGTTTATATCGTTGTTTAGTTTAATGGTTTTAGAATATATTGGTAGGTGCAAAATATGCACTTAATTCTGTGATGGTTCTGATCTGCAGATGCCGGATCCCTAGGATTAGCCTAGACAGATCCCTCCCTTGAGGGAACCGTGGGATCCGTGATAACAGATAAGCAATACAGCATCCCATACATCAAAATAGTTTACTAGATCACTTCACACTAGCTAAACATGAGATTCTAGAACTCAACTAAGTCTTCTTCAAGGATGAGAAAGCCTTAAACTCACTCATAGCTTACATAAGATCTTATTCAAAGTGCATTTTAATTTATTGACTCATCAAAACTCACCATATTTCCGCTTCAATACTCACAAATTGCTTTTCATTTTTCAAAACACTTAGGTGGACATATTGAACAATTTTAGGAAATTGTTTCTAGTCATCTTTATCTCAAAACGGGTCAAAAATTAGTTTTTCAATTCTTTTGATTTTTGAGGATTTTTCAAACTCCATCTCAAGCTAACATCTGATCTCTAGGATCATTTATTATGACTTGATACCATCAAAACTCTTATTGTTATCCTTGATCATCCATTGGTGATCACAAAGTCTCATTTTCCTTCCATAAAAGGCAATCATTAGCTATATCACTCATTGCTCTTGTTCATTCAAGTACACCCTCGTTTAAGATACTTAGGAGGTCTGAAACACTCAAGATGGTATAGGTTTTAGACCTTAGAAACATCATTTTTCTCCTTTCATAACTGCTGAGAGCCGGATCCCTAGGATTAGCCTAGACGGATCCCTCAAAGGAGGGAACCGTGGGATCCGGGTGACAGATTATGTCAATTCTAGCTAAATCAATCATTCCAAACCCATCTTACTAACTTGAATACTCCACCTCACCTTAATTAAGTCCCTAGATCAGTAAAACTCTGAATTTGACTCTTATGCATGTTAATCATCACATTCCTAAGAATCTTAGTGGCTTAAGTCTTAAATGCACTTGCCAAATTCTTCCCTTTATAAGTCATCTTGCTAGAACTCCTTAGTCATCAAACACAACATATTTCTTAGCAATTACAAACATCTTCCTTAGTCATTTCATCATGAGAAAATCTCCTAGTGCTAACTCATCCACCCAGGAACCACCCAAGAAACTTGCTAGGGTCATACACGAAGTTTCCTCCACCGAATCATCTCCGGTTAAGTCCACAAATGCTAGAATTTTCCCTACACCAAATAATCCAATCAAACTAATTCCCAAGAGGATTGTTCCCACAAGGACATCATCACCAAACTCTACTAAACCAAACACACCCTTTTTAACCCAACCAACATCATTGGTGCCTAGAGCCACATCATTTAACAAATCATAATCATCTCCATGATCCATAACCCATGACCCATGATCCAAAACCCATGGCCAAAAGGGAGCGTCCCATGAATCCCCAGTATTACATTGGACTGATCCCTCAAGTGAGGGATCTGTGGGATCCGTTGAACAGTAGATGTTTTTCTTCTATAAATAGTGAGCCATTTCTTCCTTTTGGGTGGCCACTCCCACACATACTTTCCCCAAGTATTGTAACCTTATAACCACAGATCCTAAGGGATCTTTCTATGTAGTTTGTCTTTTGTTTTTGTGTGATTCTCTAGGTTTCTCTTAAAGGCGAGATCACCACTTCTTGAAGTCGAGCAAGCTCAAGTCCATGAGTTGCCATGCTTCGTCATTATCAAGACAACTGAGGTTCTCTTGTTGATACTTCTTTCTTCCTCCATATAAGTATTGTGTCCAAGGCATTAGTGAAGGTTGCCGAAATAGTCATGACGAAAGCATTAGTGAAAGGTGCTTAACGTCCGTGTCAAAAGCATTAGTGAAGAATGCTAAAAAAGTCAAGACGAACGCATTAGTGAAAGGTGCCAAGCGTTCGTGTCAAGGGAAATAGTGAAAGATGCCTAGGAGTCAAATCAAGTGGCATTAGTGAAGGGTGCCAAGGTCGTATAATCGATGAGGTGCATCGTTATACAAATAGTGATAGTTTGTTTCCAAGGATATTGATATCCTTGATTGTGTTGTAATAAGGAGTGGATCTCCTTTGGGGTTAGGTGTCGTGTAGTGTTGGGTAGTAGTTCCTCCATTGTAATGGAACTCGGTACCTAGCCTATTATCGGATTAAGGGTAGGCGACGTTGTGATAGGTATGGTTCTCCTTTGTGAAAGAACCCGGTGGCTAGACTAGTACCGGAAAAAGAGTAGGCGACGTTGTGAAGGCTTCTCCACCATAAGGAATTGGTGTCGTGTACTGATTACGAACTCTCGAGTAGGTGACGCGGGGAGTGGAGTAGGGCAAGGAAGGTGTCCTTGTAGCCAAACCACTATAAATACTCGTTTCATGGTTATGTGCTTCTTACTCTTCATCTTTCATTACACATTTATATATCTATATATCAATGTCCAACATACACATCTAAATGGATTGACATAAGTCGATCTAAATATTTTAAAACGATCTAAATATTCCAAAATTAGCATCAGAGCTTCGTTACCAAGTTCTTAGAGTATGTTGTACTTTAAAAACTTGATACAATCTGTGTATCTTTGAAAACTAAAAAGAAGGATTTTTTAAGTCATGTTTTTAAATCATCATAGTGTTTAATGTTGGAAAATGATAGAACGTTCTAACATTTTCCTTGTTAAGAATTCTCCATACTTAGATTTGGGCATACCAAGAAGATCATGAAGAAATTCTCTAAATATTTCTTTTCGTAAAAATAATATTTAGCATAGTATTCCTCACACATGGATTTGGGGATCCTAAGAAGATCACAGAGAATTTCTCTAAATATTTCTTTTCTTAAAAAGAATATTTAGCAAAGGTATGATCTGAATTAATTTCAAGCTTTCTTTTATTTTATTAAAAGTCTTAGTAGTATGTTTACACTTTCTTAGTAATTACTATAGTAGTTATCTTAATTGAAATCATCATCAAGAATAGTATTCTTCGTTGATTTGTATAGACTACACTACAAATCTGTAATAATGATATCTCGGCTATTCGAGAGTCTTGACCATTATTCCTCACAAAAGAACTATTGACATTTCATCTATGACAATGAGTATCCATGTGAAATTTCTAATATTATGATAAAATGGGATTTTGTCATAATCTTTGAAAAACATCCCAAAGAATTGTGACTAATTCATAAAAAGGGAACCTTGTCAAATAGGATTAGTATTAAACCGTCAAAACCCCAAACCACAAGTTATAGAGCTTAAACATCAAACTCTAGGCCTTTTAAAACTCCCAGACCAAATTTATCAAGGAATGCTTAAGCTAAATTTTTGCTGTCATGCCGAATCCCTGAGTTTGAACTAGCCGGATCCCTAATGAGAGGGATCCGTGGGATCCGTGCAACAGAAGACAATATAAAATAGAAATGATCATTGTGGAACTTCCACTATCACTTTCCCTTCAAAGATTCACGAACAAAAACCCAATTACTGTTCACATGAGCAATTTGATCATTTCCTTCAAGCAAAACAATCTCTTGTGTAAGTATAATCTTCACTACATTGTTAATTTAATTCCTTGATTTCTAGGATTACAATTTTTCATCTTTAGAAGTTCGGTTCAAATGGGTTTGTCATAATTTGTTACCACATTGTTTTCTAAGATAATCTAAATCAAAGAATTAACATTGTTAATACAAATTAAACTCATTTCTTGAATTCTATAAAGATGATTTGAGCAAAATTGTGATCAAACCCTTTAGTCTACTATTCACAATTAATACCACATTGTGGTTTTGTTGTATAGGAAAAATCATGCCTAGTAACCGACAACAAGACTATCAAGATACCGCCCACTACATCCCAATGTATCATCGAAAGGATGGAATTAGCCCGAAAGATAGGAAAGCTTTCAAGTTTCTCGAAAAGTGACTTTTTCATGCAGGTCGTGTGGTAGAACCATCATTCCTTGCTAACACCGACATCCGACAAGTTTTTGAAACTATTGGCTTTGATTGTTTGTTGGACATAAACGAGCAAATTTTCCCGATGTTCATACTCGAGTTCTACAAAACAATGAGGATAGTTAGGAATGAGAACTAACTAGACCATCTCAATTGTCTTCATCATAAATGAGCATGAGTACACCCTTTCGCTTATGGAATTTGGAAGAATACTACATGTTCCATATCAAGGAGTTTGCATGTTTTCCAATGAGTGGTCTTTGGCGGAGCTACATGATATGGTTGATCATCATGAAGTCTACCACATGAGAATCCCGGAAGCAACCACGGTAAGGGATACCGTGTTCATGCAAAGGGCATCCCCATCGAGGGTTACTAGAAATTCCAAAGTGATCTATAGGGATCCATTCCAAATGGAGCTCTCTGAGATGTATGCTTTGTATAGGAAATGGGAAGTGGTAGTAAGGGAGAATGTGCTATGCTTAGGAGGGAACAAGGATCACCCCAATGCGTGCTTAAGTTTCATGATCTATTGCCTTGTGATCGAGACTCGCTTCAACCTTGCATATTACATGATTAAGAGAATGGCGAGCGTCAAAAGCATGGACAAAATGGTGCTCCCATATGCAATGCTCCTATCACCTCTTGCAAACTTCATATTTGCTTTAGATCCTTCTCCGTACTCCCTTGATCATAGCTTTTGCAACAAAGTTATGGTGTCGTTGACCGAGGGAAGAACTACAAGGTTTATGGTGGAAGGCAAAAGACCTCACCCACCAACGAATTCATCAGATGAACGGGAGAGACAAAGAGAAGGAGAAGGAAGTAGCAACCCCCTAGGCAACACCGATCTCGACCCTTTGGATTACATCAATCAATTGCCGGACATTCCTAGCCCATCACAAGAATGGCAACAAACCAAAGGGATCTTCAAGTGCTTCGCCAACTTCTTGAAGAAAAAGAAGTCGAGATGGTGAGATGAAGAGTGGAGGGGAGGATGAAGACGGGAAGTGACATGGAGGGAGATGGGAAGTAAGGTAAGGTCATAGGACCTTAATTTGTGAAAACAATTTAAAACAATGGTTTGTAACACCTTAACAATACTCATGTAGAGTAGGATGTAGTATGTAGGAATTGCCATAACTTGGCATTGAACATTTTAACTTAGGAACGAGTAGGATGAGATTTTACGACATCTTGAGATCATTCAAGTAGTCGTCGTCACTCATCTTTAGCTACCTTTAGTTCCCCCACACTTGCTATGATTCATACTTGTTGTTTTCTTGCATTTAATAATTGTAGAAATGACTAGGAGAAGCATTTCCTATGAAGTGAAAGTATTGCACAATTGCTGATAGCCTTCTGTTCTGCAGTAGCCGGATCCCAGAACTATAACTAGCCGGATCCCTCCAATGAGGGAACCGTGGGATCCGGGCAGACAAATACCAGATATAGATCATTATACATCAATATTATCCCCTTGATCACATCATGTTGGCCAAAAATGACTCTTTAAAACCACTTAAGGCTTCCTCAAGCAAAATAGGTCTCACATTCACCCGTAGATAACTTAGGATCAAATTCAAAGTGCCTTTGATTTATTAAACTCACAAGTATCCACTATATTTCCGCTCCAATGCTCACACATTATTCCTCACATCTCAAACACTTACTTTGATGTCTCTATCAATTTTAGCAACTTGATTTTAGCCACTCTTAACTCAAAATAGGCTTGAAACTAGTTTTTTATTTTTCTTTATTTTTTAGGATTTTCTCAAAATTCTCTTGAGCCATCATCTGATTTCTAGGACTTATTGCCATCATTTTTCCATTTCAAATCAAATGGTATCCTCTTCAAGCACTTAGTTAGACTTTCAAAAGTGCACTTTCCTACCCAAAACCATCATTAAGTATCCTCACTTCTTATGGTTGAGCATTTAAGACATCCACCACTCAAGACATCTAAGGAAAGTTAAAACCTCAAGATTCATAGGTACTAGACCTTACAAAAAGCATAATCATTTCAGCACATATATGTCTGACAGACGGATCCCTGGTTTATAACCAGACAGATCTGTAGTGAGAGGGATCTGTGGGATCCGTGTCTACCGAAAGACTTTAATCAGCTTTTTCCTTCAAATTTAAGCTACCTTTGGTAATCTAAACACATTTAGTTACCATTTAATGATTTCCTAAAGCTGAACAACATCTTAGTTGACCTTAGTGCATGCCTAATCCCCTTAGTAGTCATGAATTTAATTCCTTAATTCAAATTCATCCTTTATAAACCAAACACTCTTGAGGTTAAGTCATCACTCCTACCTAATTCTCAAAAATCAGTAGTTAGAAGCTCATATTGCATCTTCATCATCACTATAACTAAAGCACTTAGCAACAACTCTTCAACCAAAGGCTCATCCAAAAGGAATGTTCATATGATTCATGAGATTTCATCCACCGAATCATCTCCCGTAAGAGATAATAGTGCTAGAATCGCACCTCAACAAACCCTATCAACAATTGCAAAGAGAACCGCAAGAATTAGCGTTAGAACTTTTGGGGTAGAAAAGGGTTCATCAAGATCTAAACCTAACGTACCTAGTTCGAGCAAACCGTCTAAGCCTTCATTTATAGAGCATAGACTACACCCTTTGATCGAGCCTCTCTCTCACCTAAATATCTATTTATTAGAGCATTCATCACCGAGAACTTCACATTCACCAACCTTCTCGTTAAATAGGGAACCACCTACATTTGTTAAGTCTCCTCAAAACATCCAATCTCCGCCGGTTCCTAATCATGACAATAATTGCTCTAATTATCTAAACACCCAAGGACTTGTTCAAGAAGTACGAAATGAGTTGCATTTCATTTTTAATCATCTTCTTGCAAGATTGGACCAAATCAACAAGTCTACTCATCCTTAGACTCAAGCACATTGTTGCTTCTTAAGTTTTGGTCACTTGTTAGTATTAGTAGAATGTGTATTACGTGGCTAAATCATTCTCTTAGTTTTAGAGATTTGTTGTTATCTCTTATGTTTTATTGAATGATAGTTTATATGCCACATTGCTTTGAGTATATGGTTGTTGCTTGAATACATATCTCTCCTTGATGTTAAAATTATTTGGTACATCACCATTGCTGAAATCTTTCATCAGATAGACGAATCCATGGGATTTGCCTAGACGGATCCCTCCAAGGAGGGAACCGTGAGATCCGTGCAACAGAAGACCAATTTTCTACTAACTTGAGTCTTATTTGCAGGAAATCCGTGCAACCTTTGTTTTGTAGATTTTCAAAATACACATGAAGACCTTGACACCCTAAGCTAGGGAGAGCTTTGTATCAAACCATACATTGCAAAACCATTTGCACTTTAATCCTCATATGGATTACATTTCGCTACATCCCCTTGCAAAGTTGCAATCATCAAGGGCGAGCATTTTCGTCACTAAGACGAAACCATTTGTAAACATAGTTGCTGTTGGGTTTTAGGTTCCACTGATGGAATTACTCTAAGTATGGAACCACTGCTAGAGCAAAAGAAACCACGGCCAGAAGAAAGGAATCCACTGCTGAGTTAAACCACGGCTAGTAGTATTGTGTTACCACTGCTAATGTTTTGTAAACACTGCTAGTTAGATAAGTCGGTTTAATATTTTGTATTAGATAAATATGGAAAAGATATTTATCTTGTAGGTTACGTATTGTATATTGTAAAGGACTGCTTAGCCTATAAAAGGAGGTCTTAGGTTAGAGTTAGATATACATGTGTTAGATATATCTAAAGTCGATACACTTCAAGGTTGTAAAACCCTAATACTATTCAGAGTATTCGTTATTAATATAATTGAGGTGTTTAGTGATTTCTGTTGTTCTTCTTTTTAAGGTTAAGCATTATATTCCACGTAGTATTTAACAGGTTATTCTTTAAGTCAGTTTCTATTAAGGATCGTTTGCTCAACTGGGATCAACAAGTGGTATCAGAGCTTGTGATCTAGAAATTATGATCAAGAAGAAGTCAAGTTAACTTTAATTCAAGAAGAGTAAAGATGTCTGACGAAACTCATATGGTTACTGCATCAAAGGTACCCATGCTGAACCAGGGTGTGTATCAAGTATGGAGAATGCGAATGAGACAATATATTCGCATGATTGATTACAACATCTGGGAAGTTGTTGAGAAGGGTGATAAGTTACCCACTATGGGTCCTGATGGAATACCTGTTGGAATTGTTAGTGAATCTGACAAGGCACAGAGGAAATTGGAGATCAAAGCTCATAGTATTCTCAGTATGGGAATACCTAATGAATATGCATTGGACTTTGAATAATATGAGACTGCTAAGGAGTTAATGGATGCCATTGAAACAAGATTTACTGGTAATGAAGCTACTAGAAAATCCAGGAAAAATATGCTCAAACATCAGCTTGAAAACTTCAGAAGCTTGTCACCTGAATGAGCTGTGCATACTGTTGTATAGAGGAACAAAGATGACTTTGAGATGATGACTCTGGACAATCTCTACAACAACTTGAAGGTTTATGAGTTTGAAAAGAACATTGTTGTGTCATCTTCATCTGCACAAAACATTGCTTTTGTTTCTACAAACCACAAGAGTTTTCAAGAAGCATCCACTGCTGCTTATGGAATTTCCACTGCCATTGCTAATAATACCACTGTTAGTGATAATGTTAGTGATGGTGCCATATGTGCTTTTCTGGCTGATTTAACAACTAGTGTCACTGTGTTAAATCAAGATCTGGGTCAAATTGATCCTGATGATCTTGATGAAATCAATCTTCAGTGGCAAATGGAAATGTTGACATTGCAAGCTAGGAGATTTCTAAGGAGAACAGGCAGGCAAGTCAAGTATGATAGTCAAAAACATGCAGGGTTTGACAAAAGTAAGATGGAGTACTACAACTGCAAGAAGAAAGGGCATTTTGCTAGGGAATGTAGAGCTCCTAAAAGTATTGGTGAAAACTACAAGAAGGCTACTGAAGATCCAAAGCCTTCTTTAGCATTGGTTGCTCAGGATGGATTGGGTGATTATGACTGGAGTGATCAGATTGAAGAAGGTCCTAATGCAAATTTTCTTGCTAGTGAAGCTTCAAAAGAGCATAACTTTGCTCTCATGGCATATGCATCATCTTCTGGTTCAGACTATGAGGTATCTAATGAGTCAAATAATTCTATTCGTTCTTTTAAATCGTGTCAAGATAACTTAGAATCTCTTAAAGAAATTAATGAGAGTCTGAGAAAAGAGGTAGAAAGACTTTCATTAGATAACTTAGGATATAAAGTAGGTCTTGAGAATGTGGAAGAGAAACATAAGTTTTATATCAAATGTGAGTTTGAGTATGTAGATAAAATAAACATACTAGGTGGTGAAATTGATCTAAAATAAAGAGAAATTAAAATGCTTAAACAAAAACTTGGAGAAGCAGAAACTGTTAAACAGGAAGCCCTAGAAGATAGAGAGAAACATGTAGTCAGGGTTGCTAAAACACAATTTGCTTCTGATTTGGTTCATAAATCAATAGGGTGTCAATTAATGAAGAAGGGTTCTGGGATTGGATACAATAATGTGGCACCACCTTCTCTAATGAAACATGCACCACCAGGCACTGAATTGTCAGTTAGCAATGAGTTTAGTTTCAACAAACCTGTAGGTAAGATTAGTAAGTCTGAATCACCTAAGATATGTTCTGATAAGTCATCTGATGGTCCAATTATTGAAGATTGGGAATCAGATTCTGAGGAAGATAGGTCTAAATCAACACAGTCTGAGAAGGTAGAAAATGTTAAGTCTGTTGATTCTAAACAAGACAACCTTATGCCTAGATTTGGAGCACCAATTTATAGGAAAGTGGTAGACTATAATGAGATACCTAGGGAACAGATGAAAAGATACATACCTAGGGGTAATCAGAGAAACTTCAATGGCTTAATTTCAAACAGATTAGGAGATGAGTTTCAATGTGTTAAGAAGGCTTGTTTTAAATGTGGTAGTTTTGAGCATCTACAGAGAAACTTTTATAAAAATCAACCACAAGTTTGGAACCATTGGAGGAGGTTAAATCATCAAAACTTTTCAAAGAAAACAATACCTCATCCTAATAAAAATATGGTTCCCAGAGCAGTGCTAATGAAAAATGGAACTACAAAATCAATAATCACTGCTGCACCCAAATGGGTTCCAACCACTGCTAAGCACAATGTAAACACTGCTAAGCAAATTTTCACTGATAAGTAGAATATCACCCGTGAATCTAAACAAGTTTTAACTGTACCAAAGGTGATTACTGACACAGTGGTTGGAAACCATTTTTATGTTGTAAAGGCCTCAGCTAGCTGGCAATGGAAGCCTAAGACCAAGGTTTTACATAATGCCAGTAGTGCATCAATGGACCTAAAGAAATTTGATTATGTTGACGCACAGGGCAGACCCAAGTCAGTATTGGCTTGGGTCCACAAAAGGAACTAACTTGTTTAAATTCATGTGCAGGGCAAGCTACAAGAGGAGCTACAAGACAAAGGAATTTTTGATAGTGGTTGCTCTGGGCACATAACATGGGATGGGAGCAACCTTGAGGATTTTGAAGCTTATGATGGAGGACATGTGGCATTTGGAAATGATCCAAAAGGAGGAAAAATAGTTGGCAGAGGAACTATCAGAACTGGAAAGCTGGATTTTGAGAAGGTTTATTTGGTACAGGGACTGAAGTACAATCTATTCAGTGTTTCTCAAATATGTGATAAGAAAAACTGGGTACTTTTTGGGGAAACTGAGTGTGTGGTGTTGTCTCCTGATTTTAAAATGCCTGATGAGAAATTTGTGCAGTTAAGAGTACCTAGGAAAGAAAACATATACTGCTTTAACATGAAAGATGTAATTCCTAATAGGTCCTTAACTTGTTTGTTTGCTAAGGCATCAATTGATGAGTCAAAATTATGGCATAGAAGGCTAGGTCATCTTAATTTCAAAACAATCAATAAACTGGTAAAGGGCAACTTAGTGAGAGGGTTACCTTCTAAGGTTTTTGAATGTAAAGAACTTTGTGTGGCCTATCAGAAAGGAAAACAACATAGAGCCTCTTGTAAGACCAAGACTGTTAACACCATTACACAACCACTGTTTATAGTAGATTTTCTTGCGTATACTTTTTAGCTGCTAAGAGTGAAACTAGTGAGATCCTCAAGAGTTTCATTACTAAGATAGAAAATTAAGTAAACCATAAGGTCAAAGTAATCAGATGTGATAATGGAACTGAGTTTAAAAACGATGTGATGAATCAGTTCTTTGTGGCTAAGGGTATAGAAAGACAGTTTAGTGTTGCTAGGACACCACAACAGAATGGTGTAGCTAAAAGGAAAAATAGAACACTAATTGAGGCTGCTAGAATAATGTTGTCAGAATCAAAGTTACCAACTACCTTTTGGGCTGAAGCTGTAGGAACTGCATGTTATGTGCAGAATAGAAGCAAGGTAGTGAAGCCTCATAACAAGACCCCCTATGAGCTATTACATGATAGGAAGCCTATGATAGCTTTCCTAAAACCTTTTGGGTGTCCTGTTACTATCTTGAATACCATAGACTACCTAGGCAAATTTCTAGAAAAAGCAGATGATGGATACTTTCTTGGCTATTCTTTTAATAGCAAATCCTTTAGAGTATACAATAGGAGGACTATAATTGTTGAAGAAAACTTACATGTTAAGTTTAGTGAAGAGACTCCTAGTGTTGAGACAAAAGGACCAGAGTGGCCGTTTAACATTGATATACTAACAAAATCTATGAATTATGAGCCTATCATTGCATGTACATCCACTAATATTGATGCAGGTACTCAAAAGGATTCTGATAGAGAAGAAAATTCTAAGGAAGCTGATTCTCCAAAGGAATTCTATTTGCTTGAAAAGTGGAAAGCTTGTCTTGTCTCACCCATCATTGAAAAGAAGAGTCTCACTGATGATGATGGTTTGGATTCTGGAAGTAAGGGTGATCATCAACTAGATAAGGAAGAGTTGGTGAAAAATAACTCAATGTCAGTAGAAGAAATTGAAAAGCAGAAGAAAAATTCTGAAAGCACTGCTAAGCCAAGTTCTACCACTGCTAGTTCAAGTGAAACCCCGACTGCAAATTCTGATAGCAGTACTTACTTTGGAATCCCTGCCAAGCCACTATTTGGTGATGACGAGTATCCAACTGATCCTGATATGCCTCCTTTGGAAGAAATGGATAGTCCCACTGATGATGAAAATATGGATGACTTTTTCAACAATGCTGATATTACTAATTTGGAAATTGTCATTACAAAAAGTCCAATTCCTACCACCAGGGTGCATAAGAATCATCCTAAAGAACAAATTCTTAGAGATCTGAATACTCCAGTTCAAACAAAAAGCAAGGCTTTGAACACTAAAACCTTTCTTGAACAAGTTTTCTTTGCCAGATCACTTCACAAAAGGAACAGTCATCAAGATCTATAAAATTGTTTGTTTGCTTGTTTTTTGTCACAAAAGGATCCCAAAAGAGTTGAATAAGCATTAGGAGAAGAAGGTTGGATTGACTCCATGCAAGAGGAGCTGCTTCAATTTAAGCTTCAAGAAGTGTGGACATTGGTTGATCTTCCGAATGGTAAGAGGGCTATAGGAACTAAATGGGTATTCAGAAACAAAAGGGATGAAAGGGGTATTGTGGTGAGGAATAAATCAAGGTTGGTTGCTCAGGGATACACACAAACTGAAGGTTTTGATTATGATGAAGTATTTGCACCAGTTGCCAGAATTGAAGCTATAAGATTGTTTATGGCATATGCTTCATTCAAAAAATTTGTGGTGTATCGAATGGATGTTAAGAGTGCCTTTCTTTATGGTACTATTGATGAGGAGGTATATGTATGTCAACCTCTTAGTTTTGAAGATCCTAATAATCCTGATAAGGTCTATAGGGTGAAGAAGGCTATGTATGGTTTGCATCAAGCTCCAAGGGCATGGTATGAATGCCTTTCTACTTATTTGATGGACAATGGTTTCAAGAGGGGACTGATTGATAAGACCTTGTTCATAAGGAAGTGTGGAAAACTAGAAGGGGGGTTGAATAGTTTTGCTGATTTTAAGTTAGTTTCAAAAACTTTAGATTCGATGTTGTGTGAAATCGTATGGTTGAAGAAAAAGTATAGATCTAAGAGTAGCGAAAGTAAATAAAGTAAAGCAAGGGAAAGAAATGACAAAACCGATTTATAGTGGTTCGGCTACAAGGACACCTTCCTTGCCCTACTCCACTCCCCGAGTCACCTACTCGAGAGTTCAAGCACTATGTCAACAAACTCCTTCAACTTGGCGGAGAAGCCTACACAATGTCGCTTACACCTTTTTCCGGTACAAAGCTAAATACCGAGTCCGTAACACGGAGGACCAAACCAACACGACTATTACACAACAACTATGTGAAATATCAAGTACAAGATCTTTGCTACAGAAATCTTGTGGAGGAACAAATCAATCAAGGACCCCTTGCTTGGATGACTTGTAGTAAGCTCGTGATCTCGCCTTAGAGAAGGACCTATATGAGAATCACACTAGAAGAAAGAAGAACAACTCTCTTAGATCAAGTGATCTTTTGTTAGAAGAGAGTAGGAGTATATGAGAGATTTAGGAAGAAGGGGGGTGAAGATAAATGAAGAAATGGCTCTCTATTTATAGGCAAAACTTGCCACTATTGCACAGATCCCACGGATCCTTCCCTTAAGGGATTCGTCTAGTGTAAAGCTAAGGATCCGTGGGACGCTCCTCTTTGCCCATGAGTTTTTTGGTTATGGGTCATGGGTTATGGGTTGGTCCATGGGTATTGCATTAGATACAATGTATCTAATAGATGCAATGCATCTAGTCAAATGGGTATGGGTCAATACCATGGGTTATGGATATGCTCCATGGGTTGTGATTTTTACCCATCCTAATAAACTATTACATAAAATGATTTATTACAACAATTTGTATTAAGTGACTCTATGTAAATGCTTTACAAAAATAACATGTGTCCTTATAATTTTACTTATGATAACATTATATTTGTTATCAACAAAACACAAAGAGATCGCAAAATATTAATAAACGTTTTTACGGTTTATTTGTATTAACAATCTCCCCCTTTTTGTTGATGACAAAACATAATGTTATGATGAGTAAAACTTAAGATTAGATGTATGTTTTGAAAGCCAAGCATAAGTTTTACTTCTTCTCCCACTTTTTTTCGAAACAAAAAGTTAACCCAACGAAGAAATTAGATGTGGAAAAATAGTCCACGTATCGCTTACTCCCCCTTGACGGTAGTTCCCCCTAGTTTGGGGCGTCAAGTGAGAAAAAAAATCCTACAAAGAAAAGTTTAGTAGGAACATGCATAAGTAATCTTGTGATTGACGAGAATCAAAATTGGGAGCCAAGGTATGTAAACAAGGCCTTGTAATAAAACAACAAAATTTAGTGGTATTTATACCACATACAAGCGTGTAAAAGTAAGAACAAGACTTGTTCTAAAAAAAAGACTTAAAAAAATACTAAAAATAGAAATTAATAATAATGATTCCTTCCATGCTTGCATATTGATGCAATCCAGAATGAGGTTGAGTATGAATTGCATTTCTTCCCTAACTTCTATTGCAATATCCCTAGAGGATTGGCAATGTTCACAATGTAAGTGATGTGGGTAATGAGTGCGGAAATTTTCCGGGTTGTTTTGATTAGTGAGATGCGGAAGATGTGGTGTAAAAATAGGAAAATACGGATCAAATCTGGAATGTTTGGAAGTGGTGGTGGAAAAGAACCTAGATGTTCTTGTAGCTCAATGGGAGCTAAGGGTGGTGAGGTTTCAAGGTCTTCGAAAATTGTGTTTGGAGAAGTGGGAGGTGTCAAAAAGGCTATTTATTTTTGTTTTGTTTGTTGAGATCTTGTTGGAGTCTTAAGGAGTTCCAAAAGAGTGACTTTAGGTGGTGAGTTGATGGGTGATGAAGTTGGTGTACTTGTTGGTGATGAAGGAGGTGCTATAATGGAAGCATCTTGTGGTGAGTTAGTAGTTTGTGATAAGCCATTCGATGATGGTTTTGCTAAGCAACAAGGCCGGATGCTAATCCGTACGGATATCCTAGATTTTGATTGTGGTATTTTGGAAGGCGGGAGTGTTGGAATCACTCCTAAAATATATTTTAAGTGTTTGTAATTAACATGTAATAGGTTGCTTAATTAGGCTTTTATGTTTGTATTAAAGGCAAGGCTTATGTAGAAAGCCCATAAGCCTTGGCCCAAGCCCAATAAATAGTGGAAGAGACTAGATGTGTTGCCCTAGTCATCTTCCCTATAAATAGTCTTGTAAACCTTCCTTAGAAGGTTGGTTGTTCATTTCATTCAAATCCTACGCATACACCTTTCATATATTCATACGTGTTTTGTGTGTTTTGTTCAACCAATCTCTCTTTATCTCATTTCTAACATATTGATGCTTGTGTTGCAAACATGGGAACCTAACAGTGGTATCATTCGCCATCTAGTTGGGTGAAACTAATTTGTTTTTGAAGTTATTTGTTCTACGCGTGAGTTTTATGCTACAAACCTTTCACACGCTTTAAAACTATAAATTTTACACTTTAAAACTCAAGATTCTTGTACTTTAAGGTTTATTTTGTGTTAAAGTTTAAGTTTTTAGCATCAAGTTTCAAACTTTACGCGTGTAGAAGTGTTTTTAAGCTTGATTTGATTCGTATAGTATTTTCTAAGCGTAAGGTGAAAAGGTGTTTTGGATCATCAAGTTTCATACTTTTGTGTTATTTTGGTGATTTTGAAGCTACTTCATCCTAAAAATCAGGTTTCTAAACGTTTTTGTGCTTAAAAATCAGTTTTCGTTACATTTGGTACTTCCTACGCATAGTAAAACCCTAGTTTTACTCGTAAGCATTCAAAGTCTACGTGTAAGCTCTTCATCGTTTGATCTTCAGTGCTATTAGTTTACTCAGTGTTTTCTTGCTTGGATAAGCCTGAAAACACTTCGACTTTGGATATCTTTTACACTGGTATAAGTGTAAAGGATTTTTGGGCAAAATCCTAGTTTTCCACATAAGCTAGATCTTACACGTAGAATTCTTTATGCCTAAGTATTCTACTACTAAGCCTTTGGTTTACGCCTAAGCTAAGCTTTCCTTAAGTCTACGCGTAAGCTATTCCTACACGTAAGCTCTATTTTTACGCGTAAGTTGGTTTTCTACGAATAAGGTACTCTCTACGCTTAAGCTGGTTTCTACGCATAAGGTTACTTCATCAACTAAGTTTCATTCGACTACAAAGATCCATCATCAACACAAGTTTCAAGATGTCTCAACCACCATACTCTAGCTACTTTCCTTATATATATCCTCAACAACAACTCTATCAAAAATATCCTCCACCATCACCACAACAAATGCAACAATTTCAACAACAATTTCCTCAAGGAGCAATTCCACCACAAATGATTCAACCACCCCTAGTCTTCAAGTACAACCTTATACAAACTTTCAAAATCAACATCCATCCAAGTATGCTATGAAGGAACCGTCTTGGTTCGCAAAGATGTGTGAAGCTTTAAGTAGCCAACAATCCATTCATGAAGCTGGATCACTTGATAGACCTACAATGCTCACTCCCGGAAACTACGATCAATGGGTGATAAGGTTCTTTAGGTTTTGTGATCTAAAGAAACGACATGAAAAGTTCTTGAAGAAGGTCATCCTTGAAGGTCCATTTCAGATGCCTACTATCACTGTACCCGGAGATCCGAATGCTAATCCACCAAGAGATGATATCACCAACGTTGTCGGTCTTAATGAACTCACTACTGATCAACTTCTACACATGGAATCCGATGAACTTGCAATGCAATATGTCCTTTTGGGATTACCCAATCCAATACTTCGTAGTGTTGATGCTTGATTCGTGCCAAACCGTCAAGTTATATCACACAAGCTAGCCACTTGTGAATGGCTAACCGTAATAAACTTCAAACAGCTAAGACACCAATGCAATTAAGATCTAGAGGAGTATAGTGTTTCCCCAGGTCGTTATGTCCCAACGAGCTGTGCACTGAATCACCAAACGTATAGTGATCGAGAGAATTTGAATGGAAAAGGGTTATGATTGATACTAAATGATAAAGGAAATATGAAAGAAAATTAAAAAGATAAATTATGTTAAATAAACGCTATCACTATATTTAAACTGATGTTTTTTATTTTTCTTTTATAAAATTTAACTTAAAAACTACGTGACGTACAAAAGAAAATGTGAAATTGAAACAATATTAATCCTAAAAATATAAAAATGACATTTTTACAAACCTAATGATAAGAGAAAATTTTGAGAAAAAGAAAATTATTTTTAAATCTATTTATCTAATTATTATTAATTAAAAACTATTTTTACTTATTTAATAATACCCTAAAATACAAGAAAAAATGAAATAAACCTAGAAAAATGAAATTATGACTTGGAAAAATCTAAAATAACTAAAGAGAATTTTCAAAACTAATTTTGTATTTTTCTGATTATTTCTCTATTTTCAATGAATTAAAAACTATTTAAAACTAATTAAATTGCTAAAAATTACAAATTAAACTATGAAAAATCTGGAAAAATTATTTTTTTTTCTTTTTATATTTATCTTAACCTAGGAAAAATGAAAACTTATTTTTTTGAAGTTTTTCTGATTTAATTGTATTAAAAGCTAATTAAAAAGGCTTAAATACTGATTAAAATAAAGAAAAATAGCAAACAGTGCTAGAAAAATATGAAAAATTCAGGAAAAGTCTAAATTTATATTCTAAGTCTATGAAAAATATAAAAACGGTAGCTAAAGTGTGAGAATATGAGGCTGCAGTGAAAAGTGCTTATAAATAAGCACTTGAATTAAGCAAATGAAAACCAAAGACCACCAAATTATCACAGGAGCTATAAAAGGCTAAAACTACTCAAAAGCAACTAGTTATCACTATTCTAAACCTCTTAAGTGCAAACTAAACAGATTTGAGGATTTGAAATTAAGTGCAAAAACAGATTTGGGGTGCTACTTTGCAGCTTGAAATTAAGCTACTCAATTAGCTAAAACTCAAAACCAGAAGTTTGAACTTGAAGGAGACCTGGCTAGCTACCTATAAGCCAAAGATGAGCCTGAGATGAGCTAAACTGAGCTCTTGACAAGCTCTGCAAGAACCTATGAAAACTGCACTGGTGACTATGCCCTGTCACAGGGCATTTTTGACCAAATTGACAAGCTCATTTGGAGCTTTTACAAAATTACTAAAATTCAACAAAAATCATATTAAGAAACTAGACCAACTGAAGTTTTTAAACCCAAAGTTTCACTGGATTTGAACCAATAATGAAGCTATGAAAAATCACCCAAGTTGGGTACAAACTGAGATTTTCAACTGTTTTTGACTTTTGACAGTTTTGCAATTTTGACTTTAATGAACTTTGCTTCCAAATGACTGACTTAATATGATGTTTTATGGTAAAGTGGGACTAATGCAAGCTAACTCTACTAATTCTAAACCTATTTGCAAGATTTGAACCACTGATGCTAACAGTTATGAAAAATAGACAGATTTCAAGGTAGTTTTGACTTTTAAAGTTCTAGAGTGCAAAGATATGAACTAAATGACTCTAATTTATCTAAAGGTGACTCTATCAATTGAGTTTATTTACTGAGAAGCTATAAAACTCCAAGTACTAGTTTATGCCAAACAGTAGTTTAAAAGACTAAATTGCAAATGTAAACCACTCTAACTACTGAACTAGCTGAGACTAACACATAAACTGAATCAAAATGACCTAACAACAGCTTAATGAACAGCTAAGAACCAATTTTACTCACAGATTCAAGCTCAAACAACTTGTACAAACTATAACAGTTTATAGGGAAACCAAACTTACAAGTAATCCAGCTTGTTTGGAGCTTAACCAGAACCATAACTATACTAACTTAAGCTATTCCAACCCAATTCAAGCTCTGCAACACCCAATATCATCACCATTTCCAATTTAAGCTCCAGTTTGACTTTTGTTGACCAAGTGACAAATTTGCTTGAAAATGTCTTATAAGCTTACTCAAAGCTATAAACAGCTTTAAATAAGCTCAACTGAGTTATAAAGAAGCTTATTGAAGCCTGGCACTTAATACATTTGAAGCTGTTTTGAAATAGAGAAATATGAAAACATGAATCTTGATAAACTTTGAAATTAAACTTTGAAAAAGGTTACAATACAATAAACCAACTAAGTTTCATACAACAAAGCTTAAAATTACAACTTAGAACTTATTTTAAGACATGGAATTTAAAAACGACATACACATGAAAATGAAAACTAAGTACTACTCTTCTTCTTGCTTCTCTTTCTTCCTTTTATACACCAAAAGGTTTCCACTTGTCTTCTGATCAATTCCCACTAAAAATCTCAGCCATTGGATCACTTGGAAAGATATTGGCCATAGATGAGGTTTTGGCGCCAAAATGGTTGGGGTTTGAGTGCTTGGAAAGAGGAAGCATTTAATGCGTTTGGCTGTTAGGTTCTTGGAGGGGGAACAAAGCGTGGAGTAGGGGAGGAGTGATGTTGGTGTTGGTGGCTGGTTTTGCAGAAAAGCGAGAGAAAAAGAGAAGAAGAAGGGGGCGTTGTCAGTTTGGATTTTATTATATTAAAAAGGACGGGGTTCACGGCTTTGGCAGGGGTCAAGGCATATGGCAGGGGTCAAGGCATATGGCAGGGGTCAAAAAAGGTCCAAAGGGGTCATGGCTTGTTTTTAATACATAAGGACCATATTTGCAATTCACCAAAAGAACAAGGGACCAAGTCTGCCAATTCCTCAAAGTTGTTTCAAGGGTCACTTTTGCCAAGTTTCAATAGTACAAGGACCATAATGGACATTTTCAAACTTCCAAGGACTATTTTTGCCAAATTTGAAACTTGAAGGACCAAACTTGTAATTTCTCAAAACTTTTGACATTTTCCACCAAAGGACTAATTTTGACAACTTATGATTTTAAAAGGATCTTTGGTGACTTTTCTTTTGAAATAAGTGCTCAGGGACTATTTCTGACAACTTTTGAAACTTGGGGGACTGAAACTGCCAATTATGCAAACTTAGCTCATATTTCATCTGATTTTAAACATTTTGCATCTGAAACATATAAATTGCAATTTTGAGATATTTTCAGTATTTTGATGCATTTCTGAGCATTTTTAAGTGATTTGCAGTTAAGATTTGACCCAAAAATGATGAGTATTTACACACTCATCAATCCCACACACTAAACTATTGCTAGTCCCTAGCAATCTTTGAGAAAAACTTAATGGATTTGAATCTCTTTACCAAAAGCCATTACTTCTGGAGTAGCCAAATGTTTCAGTGCAAGTAAGAACTATGGTACACTGTTAACCATATGATTTTGAGCAAATCACCAGCTTCCAACGGATTTGATTTGTCTTTACCAGAAGCCGTTTGCTTCTGGACTAGCCAACTCTTAGATAATATATACTATCTTTGGTGAGCTGATTACCAATTATGGTTTTCCAACTGCCTTTACCACAAGCCATAAACTTGCGGGCTAGCCAACTCTTCACTAATTAAAGATATGGTGAGCTGAACACCATACAATTTTGGGCAAATTGCAAGGCGTCAACGGATTTGAGATATCTTTACCAAGAGCCGTTTGCTCCTGGATTAGCCAATCCTTTTGTTTATTAGACATGGCGGACTGATAACCGTATGTTGAGTAAGTGCAGAACACTTACTCCAAAAATAATTTTGGCCAAAAATGGGGGAATTGGGTGGTATAATTACATGATAAAATTCGTGAGAATTCCCCCCCACACTAGAAATGAATATTGCCCTCAATATTCAAAGTACCGGCGGTTATGCCGAAACAAAGAACGTAAAAGGGAAATACTACGGCCATTATTTGATTTTTTTTTTTTTTTTTTTTTGAAACTTTATATACAACAGCGGGGGGTAACTCCCCCACACTAGGGTGGTAGAAAGTAGAAAGAAGTCAGAAATATGGGTGAAAACCCATATGGTGTGCTATTGTTTTTGATTCCCGAGTCGCTAGCTTGACTCGATCCCCGCATTCATTGGTTCATGGGGAAAGTTTGTAGATCCGGGACAACCATAGGAGGAATGTCCTCTCCAAAATAATGCTTCAACCGATGACCATTCACTTTAAAGTTTGGACCATCGGGTTGAGATAACTCAATGGTTCCATATGGGAATACTTTAGTGATGGTGAATGGTCCAGACCAGCGGGATTTTAGTTTTCCCGAGAAAATCTTCAATCTTGAATTAAAAAGAAGGACTCGATCACCGACGTTGAAAACGCGGTTCTTGATTTTTGAGTCATGAATCTTCTTTGTCTTTTCTTTATAGATCAAAGAGTTCTCGTATGCTTGATCACGGAGTTCATTTAATTCATTCATTTGAACTTTCCGATGATCACCAGCTGCCTGAATATCGAAGTTGGCATGTTTCAAGGCCCAGTATGCCTTGTGCTCAAGCTCAATCGGTAGATGACACGCCTTTCCGTACACAAGCTTGTATGGAGTACACCCGATGGGTGTTTTATAAGCTGTACGGAAGGCCCAGAGTGCGTCATCTAGCTTATCCGACCAAGAGGCACGGTTTTCCCCTACTGTCCTCTCCAAAATTCTTTTAATCCCTCGGTTGGAAACTTCCACTTGCCCACTTTTTTGGGGGTGATACGCAGTAGAGAGACGGTGAGTTACACCATACTTTTGCATGACTCTATCAAATTGGTCATTGCAGAAATGCGTACCACGATCACTGATTATAGCTCGTGGAGTTCCAAACCTAGCAAAAAGAGATTTTAAGAATTTCACAACAACTCGGGCATCGTTGGTAGGAAAAGCTTTCGCTTCAACCCATTTTGACAAATAGTCAACGGCCACGAGTATGTATTTGTTTCCTCGAGATGATGGAAATGGCCCCATAAAGTCAATGCCCCAGATGTCAAAAATCTCACACACTTGAATGGCGTTTTGCGGCATTTCATTTCTTTGTGAGATATTCCCGTGACGTTGACAAGCGTCACAGGTTTTGACAAATTCATGGGCATCCTGGTAAATCGTGGGCCAATAGAATCCGGAATCAAACACCTTCTTGGCGGTGTAGTTGGGGCTATGATGTCCCCCAGTAGGTCCAGAATGGCAAGCCTTGAGAATGTCATTGGCTTCCTGACCATACACACATCGCCTAATGACTTGATCCGCGCAAATTTTGAATAAGTAGGGGTCGTCCCAGAAGTAATGTTTTACATCTTTAAAGAATTTGTTTTTCTGTTGGGACGACATCCCTTTCACCACAAAGTTACCCGCATGGTAATTTGCAAAGTCAGCAAACCATGGGGTAGAAGAGTCTCCACGAAAAGAAACCACATTGAGTGTTTCAAGAGGAAATGTTTCATTTATTTCCTTTTTCTCGAACACATTCTGGTGAGGGTTTTCTAGACGGGACAGATGATCAGCAGCCAGGTTCTCAGCTCCTTTTTTATCACGTATAATGATATCAAATTCTTGTAGGAGGAGAACCCAACGGAGCAATCTCGGCTTTGCATCTTGTTTTGCAAAGAGATATTTGAGAGCCGAGTGATCCGTATACACCACGCATTTGGTCAAGATAAGGTATGGCCGAAACTTCTCAAACGCATACACCACAGCTAATAATTCTTTTTCTGTAGTGGTGTAATGGGTTTGAGCTTCAGTCATAGTCTTACTTGCGTAGTGGATAGGCTGAAAATGCTTGGTTTTTCGTTGCCCCAAGACTGCACCGATAGCAAAATCACTTGCATCGCACATGAGTTCAAAGGGTAAATCCCAGTCGGGGGCAACTAGAATGGGTGCTTCTGTAAGCTTTTTCTTTAATGTTTCAAAAGCTTCGATGCACTCAGGTGAGAAGATAAAAGGAGCATCTTTTTCAAGAAGATGGGTCATAGGCCGAGCGATTTTAGAAAAATCTTGTATGAATCTGCGATAAAACCCGGCATGACCTAGAAAACTCCTAATACCTTTGACGGTAGTAGGATGAGGCAATTTAGCAATAACATCAACTTTTGCTCTATCTACCTCAATCCCATTTTTGGAAATCTTATGGCCAAGGACTATGCCTTCTTTGACCATAAAGTGGCTCTTCTCCTAATTTAGACAAAGATTGGTGTCTTCACACCTTTTTAGCATTTTATCTAAATGGGAGAGGCATGTGTGAAACGAGTCCCCAATGACCGAGAAGTCATCCATAAACACCTCAATTGTTTCCCCGATCATGTCGTGGAAAATTGCCATCATACATCGTTGGAACGTGCCAGGAGTGTTACATAGGCCAAAAGGCATACGTCTGTAGGCAAAAGTTCCGTATGGGCAGGTGAATGTGGTCTTTTCTTGATCCAGCGGATCAATGGGGATCTGAAAATAACCCGAGAAACCATCAAGGAAACAATAGTATTCGTTCCCTGCTAATCTCTCAAGCATCTGATCCATGAAGGGTAGAGGAAAATGGTCTTTACGGGTGGCTTCATTTAACTTGCGATAGTCAATACACACACGCCATCCCGTAACCAATCGAGTTGGAATTAACTCGTTTTCTTCATTTGTGACAACAGTTATGCCACCCTTTTTTGGAACACAGTGGATGGGACTGACCCAAGGACTATCAGAGATCGGGTAAATTAAACCGGCATCAAGAAGTTTGAGAACCTCTTGTTTGATAACCTCATGAATCTTAGGATTCACCCATCTCTGATGTTGGACTGCTAGTTTGAAGTCATCCTCCATCAAGATTTTGTGAGTACAAAACTCAGGGTTGATACCCTTGTTAGGAATTAGAAATTCCAGGTATTAAAGAGTCGGTCACCTCAAGTATATGTAATCGTTAGAAAGCTCGTAGTCGTAGTTCTTTTAAGTTAAGTAGTATTTAGTTAAGTAACACCGTGGAGGACGGACGGGTCTTTACCCACTGTATGCCTGATCCACAGCCCGATGTGTGGCGTTTTATGTAAGACTATAAATACTCTCTACCTCCCAAGGTAGAGAGTTGGAGCTCATAATAATATCTTTCACTTTCTCTCACTAAGTTCCCTAAACCTCTAACTTTCTCTCTCTAGAATTCCATTCATACGCCACTTTGTGTTATGGTTTGATGTGTATGTGAAAACTAATATCCTACAATTGGTATCAGAGCCATGGTTAGATCATATCTTACACATCTTTGGATTTCTAGTGGTTTTTAGGTGGTTTTTGAGTTTGAAAAAGTTTAGTGGTTTTTGCATCATTTGGTTGATTTCTTGTGTTAAAGTTTGAATTTTGTTAGTACTTTTATGTTTAGAATCATCACAAGTGTTTAGGTTTTCGTTTGGTAAGCTTGAATCATCTTGGTTGGGTTGTTTTTGGATTGAAAAGTGATGTTTATATGGTTTTTTCTTGCTAGCGACTTAGCTCACGGATTACTTTCTTCGTAGCGACTTGCTTTACAAATTTATAGCGAGTTACAGGTTTAGACCTAGCGAGTTAGATCTAGCGAGTTACAGTACAAGTAGTGGACTCTCCACTACGGGTAGCGACTTGGTGGTAGCGACTTGGTCCGTAGCGAGTTGCTCTTTAGCGACTTGTATCTTTAGCGACTTGAGTAGCGAATTGCTGCCAAAATTTTGCTAGCGACTTGAGGCTTAGCGAGTTACTACTTAGCGACTTGCATTTGCCTAGCGACTTGGGACTGTAGTGACTTAGTGGTGTAGCGAATTAAGTGTTAGCGACTTGGTGCATTATCTTCTAGCGACTTGGGTGATTGCTTACGGTTTTCTCTTGATTTATTAAAATCCCGTGAAAGAATCTATTTCTCGGTTTAATCATAGAGTTATAAAATCCCGTATTATCTGTTAACATGTCTACCAACGTTCCTACTATCATCTCCACTGTTGCAGAGGATGTTCAAGCAGCTGGGTCAGATACTCGTCCACCCATGCTTGACAGAACTGACTACGATTCTTGGGCTCAACGAATCAGACTGTACTGCCTTGGAAAGGAAAATGGTGTCAACATTCTCAAATCCATTGATGAAGGACCATATCGATTTGAGACGACTAGAGACATACTTGATACTAATGAAGATGGTACTCCTGTTTACGGAATGGACAGACCTAAAATGTATGATGAGCTTGATGATAAGGATAAAAAGAGATTCGATGCAGATATCAGGGCTTCAAACATTGTTCTTCAAGGTCTTCCTAAAGACATCTACAAGCTGATCAATCATAACACTGATGCAAAGGCAGTTTGGGATAATGTTAAGATGCTTCTCTCAGGTTCAGAATTAACTATGGAAGACATAGAATCCCAACTCTATGACGAATTTGAACACTTCAAAATGAAACCAGATGAGAATGTCTATGAGTATTATGTGAGATTTCATAAGTTAGTGAATGACATGAGGAACATCAGAATGACTATGCCTAACATTCAGCTGAACTCAAAATTTGTGAACAACATGAATCCCGAATGGCACAAGTTTGTCACCGCTGTGAAGCTCACTAAAGGATTGAAGAATACAAACTATGAGCAACTCTATGCCTTCCTTCTTCAGAATGAGAGACATGCTATGTTTGAAAAATTGATTCTCAATCAGTTCAAAACCAACCAGGGAGAGACAAGCTCGTCTAATGACTCAACTGCCTTCTACTCAAACATCGGAATCACAACCAAAGCATCACAAGTCATACCCTTGGGCAATGGTAATCACAAACTCATTCCTGATCCTATGTTCAAACAAGCTGATGCTGATGCACACGTGGGTAACTTCATTAATCAACTAGCTCTTCTGATTAGTCAAAACATGAATTCTCTCCCACAAACCAACAACAACCTCAGAACATCATCTAACCCACACAATCAAGCCACTGTTAAAGATGGAAGGATCGTGGTGCAACCAGTTCAGGAAAGACAGTATGATCAGGGAAGAGGTGGAGATGGGAGAGGTTATGTTGGCAACCAGAATCGAGGAAGGAATGGTAACCAAGGTCAAGCTAAGCCAATCAAATGTTATAACTGTGGTGGTGAGGGACATATTGCAAGGAACTGCACATCTCCAAAGCGTCCACAGAATGCTGGTTACTTCAGAGATAAGATGCTGCTGGCACAAGCTCAGGACAATGGTGCTGCTTTGGATGAAGAAGAATTGCTGTTTCTTGCTGAGGGCAATGCCAAGACCTATGATGCAGATGTGGATGAGCAGCCTATTCAGGAGATAGGTCACAATCGTCAGAATGCCTTTCAAGTAGCTGATTGTGATGCATACGACTCTGATGTGGATGATGGACCTACGGCACACACAATTTTTATGGCTAGAATTTCTCCAATGGTTTCTCCCAAGGTCTCTTCTTCACCACTAGCTGGCTCATCCCAAGACAAGCTCATCTTAGAGGTATTAAAACTATACGATAATGCTGATGTGCAACAAATGCATGACAAAGTACAATCAACTGAAACTATTGAATCAAATGTTGAAAATATGGGTAATATCGATATTATCCCATATGATCAATACGTGAAACAAAGTGAAAGTGAAGGTGTACCAAGTGATGCATCTTCTGCAGTCAACAATGACTATGTTTTTGATGAATACACTGCATGTGCCGCTGATGATTCTGTAATTTCTGAACTAAATGCCTATAAAGAACGTGTTGCTATTTATGAACAACGTGCAAAATTTGAGTTGACCACTCGTGAGCAGGAAATGGATGACCAAGTACATACAGTCATTAGAAAAAGTAACTTTAGAGAAGAAGTATTGAAACAAGAATTAAATTCCTTGCAAGAAAAACTTTCTAAAACAGCTAAGCAAAAACAAGAACTTCAAGAAAATGTGAAAATGCTTAAGCAAGAATTTAATGCAAAGGAATCAAAACTCTTGAGAGACTTTTCTAATATGAAAACTTTGAAAAACAAGCTTGAAAACAAGTTGTACGTACAAGGAAACACCATTCAGACTACTCACATGGTCACTAAACAAAGAGTTCTAAGCGATAAGCATAGTGTTCTCATTATAGATAAACCCAACCCTGAGTACGGAAAGATAGCAAAAGCAGCTCAAAGTGTGATCTATGATGGAAATGAGATTCTTAAACCTAGACAGAAACCTAGTTGCGTTGAGTGCACTGAGGAAGATAAGAAATCAGATGAAGTCACTAGGGAAAGGATGAACAAAAAATTAGATAACCCTAAATGCAAAGAGAAAAAAATAATTATCACTCCCCATGACTACAAGAAGGAAAACTGGATTTCCTTGAACATGTTTAAGCCTCAGACATTGTTGACTCCCGAACAAGTTTTCTGGAAAAAGGATTTAGATAAGCAGAAAGCTGAAAATATTGTTGAAACAAACCCCCCCTTTTGGAAAATGCCTAGAGCGACTGTGTATCCTCCTAATACACAAATGCATCTTGTTCCTAGAAAAATTGCCACTAAAAGCAAGACCTTAATTAGCCAATATGTTATATTTCAACTATTTGTTGATTTTGAGAAAACTTGCAAGAAAAGGATCACACCCACTGGTATAACGGAAGGTGAAAGGGGTTTTGAGCAAATGAAAGAATGTTATTTAACTGAGGTCATGCATTTCTTTAAACTTCTGAAAGATCACTTTGAGAGTCTTAAAAAGGGGATAGAAACTGATATCAAGGGAATGGAAAAGGAATTTGATGCAATGGTAGTTGAAGTTAGTGATTATGAGCGTGCACTAAAATATAATGAGATTGAGAGGAAGAACTTGCATACATTAAATGAGACTCTTATTACTGAATGTGTTGCTCAAGATATTTTTTTCACTGCTTCAAAATGCTCTATTAATGCTTCCAAATTTCATGAACTATCTGTTGCCCTGAAAGTCTCCCATGATCGTGTCATTGAGCTTGAAAAATCTAATTCTAAACTAAACGAGAAAATTGAACTGGATGATCACGACAATTTGGTTAAACATTTTTCTAAACTAGAAGTTGAGTATTTTAATTTACAACTAAAATATCAACATCTTAAAGAAAATGTCAAAACTTCAAATATCAAGACATCATCAGATGCTCCAGAGTTTGATGCACTTTTTCAAATTAACAAACGTGATGAACAGATTCAAGCTCAGTGCAACACGATCAGAAAGTTGAAAGCCCAAATCTCTCAATTAAAGGGTCAAACGAACAATATGACAGGCTCCCAAATGCCTCCTCCTCTAGATTCTCAAAATTCTCAAACGTTTCATCTTCAAAACCTAGTAAATGCTTTACAAAAGGAAAACGAAAGTTTTTTTGAAGAAAATGAAAAGGTTAAACGTCATTTTAATGAGTTATTTGAATCAATTAAAGTCACTCGTAACAAAAATAACGAACAAGTAGCTTCATTGCAAAAGGAAATTGAGAATCTGAAGAGTCAGGTAAAAGGGAAAATGCCAATGACCAATGGGGAGAATGTTGTATCAAAGGTTCACTCTTGTAATAAATATGCTTTGTCTGTGACTTATGTCCCTCCTCATCTAAGGAACAACAAACTTGCTATTCAAACATACTTCTCATCCCTTAAGGATTGCCTAGAATGTCTGCGTGAGATTGTTGAAGAGGATAAGTTAGAGAAACCTCATGATAATGCAATTGGACATGCATGCTTATATGCCAAACGATCTCAAGAAATCTTAGAATGCTTGATCACAATATGCCCAAAGTCATTAGGTGAGAGAGTTAATCCTTTGATACCATGCTCGATGCGTAATGCCAAGTATGATATGCATTCGATTCCCAATGTTTTGAATGAGAACCGTAGTGTGTCTTTAAGTAGTTCAGATTCCAGATCTGTCAATGCTAAGAAAGAGAACTCAAGTGTGCCTTCTAGGAGTACAAATCTCAGTACCTCTAGTTTTAAGAAAGTGAACCTTAGTGCAGCTGCATGTAGTTCAGATCCCAGCACATCTAAACAGGTGATGCAAAGAGTAGTAAAATCAACTAATGTTCCCATTCCCTCTACAGGAGTAATCAGTGACATTAAAGGGAGCAGGTCAAAGTCTCAAGACAATACAAGGAATGATAGGACCTCGCAAGCTAAGAATGTGCACTGGAAAAGAGTAGAAGAACAATCTAGGAACTTTAAGTTTGAATCGAATAAAATGAATCGTGTTGATTCTAGTATTAGCCATAGGCGTACAGTAATTAATTCGAATACTGATACTATTTGCAAACCTTGTACTGATGTCTGCTTGAATTCTGTTTCTAATCATGAATGTGGTGTTAATGTTCTGCCTAATGATGTTAATTGTCCTGTTAATATTGTTAATGCTAAAATTCATGCTAAGAAGGCTAAAAGGCAAAAACGAAAGAAAGTTAGAAAACAGTGAAAACCCACAGGAAGAACATTCAGTAAAATAGGCTTCTATTGGATACCTGTTGGTCATAAGACTAATCAGATAATGCCCACTAGAAAATGGATGCCTACTGGTAGAACTATTCCTTTAAGAAGTGATCACACTGTGAACAGGGCTAATACAGACACTAGTACTGCATCTATTCACAATGATTCCATTGCCTCACTTTCTGATATGAATACTTCTATTTCTGATGTGGGTGTTCCAACCATTGTAACTAACCAAATGGAACCCATTCTTGCATGGGGATCCTAATTATCCAGTTATCCATTCTTGTCTGTGTTCAACTGCAGATCGTTCAAATCGTTCTGTGGTACCTGGACTCAGGCTGTTCCAAGCATATGACTGGAGACCGGTCTCGGCTCATAAACTTCGTGAGCAAATTCATCGGGACTGTTAGATTCGGTAATGATCATTTTGGTGCTATTATGGGTTATGGATATTACGTTGTTGGTGATAGTGTCATCTCTAGAGTTTACTATGTGGAAGGTTTGGGTCATAATCTGTTCTCTGTTGGTCAATTCTGTGATTCTGATCTAGAAGTAGCCTTCAGAAAACATACCTGCTTTGTTAGAGATCTTAATGGTAAGGAACTGTTAAAAGGAACTCGTGGCTCAAATCTTTACACCATCTCTATCGATGACATGATGAGGGCTTCTCCAATCTGCTTGTTATCAAAGGCTTCAAAAACAAAGTCATGGTTATGGCATCGTCGTCTCAATCACTTGAACTTTGGCACCATCAACAATCTTTCCAGAAAAGACTTAGTTGTAGGTTTACCTAGACTAAAGTATGAAAAGGATCATCTTTGTTCAGCATGTCAATTGGGAAAAAGCAAGAAGTATGCCCATAAACCCAAACCTACTAACTCTGTCACAGAAGTTCTTCATATGATTCATATGGATTTATGTGGACCAATGAGGGTGCAGAATATCTTTGGGAAGAAATATGTGTTAGTTGTGGTTGATGATTACTCTAGATTCACCTGGGTCAAGTTCTTAAGGACAAAGGATGAAACTCCTGATATCATCATCAAACTCATCAAACAGCTGCAGGTTCGACTAAACAAAACTGTCAGAATTATCAGAACAGACAATGGAACTGAGTTTGTCAACAAACAACTTAGTGAATTCTATGAAAGCGTTGGAATCAGCCATCAAAGAAGTGTTCCACGAACCCCTCAACAGAACGGTGTAGTTGAAAGACGAAATCGTACTCTTGTTAAAGCCGCTAGAACAATGCTGATCTACTCAAAGGTTCCAATGTTTCTCTGGGCTGAAGCAATTGCCACTGCATGCTACACACAAAATCGTTCCCTGATTCACACTGTTCATGGAAAAACTCCATATGAACTTGTCCACAACAGAAAACCTAATCTATCTTTCCTTCGTGTGTTTGGTGCATTGTGCTATCCAACTAATGAGGGTCAAGACTTAGGCAAACTTAGGGCTAAAGCTGACATTGGAGTATTTGTAGGATATGCATCAAACAAAAAGGGATACCGAATCTACAACAAAAGAACCCGAAATATCATGGAAACAATTCACGTTACGTTTGATGAGATGACCGGTCAAATGGCTCCTGGACACTCAAGCTCAGGACCCGCACTTCAAAACAGTCCCATTGGTTCATCCCTTGTTCCAAACTCTTCTCAAGAAACTCCATATGTACCTCCATCTGAAGATGATGTAAAGAAATTGTTTGATCCTATGTTTAATGAACTGTATGATTCAATTACTAATGAGGTGTTGATCCCTACAACAGAGGATGCTCATATTCCAGTGAATGAAGTCAATCCCTCAGTCTCAATATCTTTAAGTCAAGAAGCACCTGCTGCTGATCCTTCAGTCTCATCAACAAATCATCATTCTTCAAATGTACATCATGGAAATGTTTCTGGCATCAATGATGAAGTTAATCCCTTTGCTACTCCTGAAGATGCTCCATTTGAAAACATATTTGCTACTCCTGAATCATCATCAGAACCATCTTCTTCAGGAGACATCGACTCAGCTACCTCAGTTCCTCAACAACTGCCACATGAACACCTCAGAAAATGGACTCACGATCATCCATTAGACAACATCATTGGAAATCCCTCTCGTCCTGTATCAACCCCGGAAACAACTCGCAACCGATGCCTTATGGTGCTTCTTCAACTCCGTACTATCTAAGATCGAACCAAAAGATGTTAAAACTGCCATGAATGAAGATAGCTGGTTCAATGCCATGCAAGATGAAATTCATGAGTTTGATCGTCTTGATGTATGGGAGTTAGTACATGCTCCAGACTGTGCTATGATTATAGCTCTTAAATGGATCTTCAAAGTGAAACTTGATGAGCATGGTGATGTGTTGAAGAACAAGGCTCGATTAGTTGCTAAAGGATACCGTCAAGAGGAGGGTATTGACTTTGAAGAATCTTTTGCTCCTGTTGCTCGAATCGAGGCAATCAGAATCTTTTTGGCTAATGCTGCTAGTAAGAACATGGTAGTCTATCAGATGGATGTGAAGACGGCATTTCTGAACGGAGATCTTAAAGAAGTCGTCTACGTCATCCAACCTGAAGGATTTGTGAATCAAGAGCATCCTACTCACGTTTATCGTCTGAAGAATGCTCTTTACGGTTTAAAGCAAGCTCCAAGGGCATGGTATGATACACTGTCAAAGTTTCTTCTATCAACCGGATTCAGCAAAGGAGCAGTTGATCCTACACTGTTCACCAGGAAGTCAGGCAAACATTTAACTCATGTTCAAATTTATGTTGATGATATTATTTTTGCCTCGACAGACCCAATGGAATGTGATCGTTTTTCTAATGAAATGAGTTCAAAATTTCAAATGTCAATGATGGGACAAATGTCATTTTTCTTGGGATTACAAATTTCACAAAGTCACGGAGGCATTTTCATAAATCAATCTAAATATGCAACTGAGATCTTAAAGAAATTTGGATTTGATTCAAGTGACCCTGTTGACACCCCCATGATTGATCGAACCAAACTAGATGAGGACCACTCAGGGATCATGATTGACCAAACGAAATATCGTAGTATGATTGGATCCCTGATGTACCTCACTGCTAGTAGACCAGACATCTTGTTCGCTGTTTGCATGTGTGCTAGATACCAGGCTAAGCCTACTAAAAAGCACCTTGAAGCAGTTAAACGGGTCTTTCGGTATCTCCAAGGAACCATCAATATGGGTCTTTGGTACCCGAAGGACACCGGTATGTCACTAACGGCCTATGCAGATGCTGATCATGCAGGTTGTCAAGATACACGTCGAAGTACATCTGGAGGTGCTCAGTTTTTGGGTGATAAGCTTGTGAGCTGGTCATCAAAGAAGCAAATGAGTACTTCTATTTCCTCTACAGAGGCTGAATACATAGCCATGTCATCTTGTTGTGCTCAAATCTTATGGATGAGATCTCAATTATCTGACTATGGCTTTGAATTCAACAAAATCCCTCTGTACTGTGATAATAAAAGTGCCATTGCTCTCTCATGCAACAATGTTCAACACTCAAGAGCAAAGCATATCAACATCCGACATCATTTCATCAGGGAACAAGTGGAAAAAGGTGTGGTGGAACTATATTTTGTGAGGTCTGAATATCAGTTAGCAGACATCTTCACCAAAGCTCTTCCAAGAGAACGTTTTGAGTTTATTCTTCCACGTCTTGGTTTGAAAAGCCTTCAACCAGAAACTCTCAAACGTCTTCAGGAGGAAGACGAGGAGTAAAGGTCTATCTTCATCTATCTCTTGTAAATATTTATTCGAAAAACAAAATACAAAATTATAAAACCTTCAAAAATCAAATAGAAAAATATAAAACTTTCAAAATCCATAAAAATTTGAAAAATCTTCAAAAAATATTGTCATTTTGTCATGTTTCTCACGATTCGATAATATCTACGGTCTTGATGTTGTCATTCAAAGAATGACACGGGACTTTAGATGTTGTTCGAATTTTTAAATAAAAAAAAAAAAAAAAAAAAAAAAAAATTGGGAGAAAGAGAAACATTGGTTTATTGTCTTTTTCAGGCAATAACCCGGTTTTAAAAGAAAGAACAGAGCCATGTTTTATCATGTTTTCAAAATTCCATGCTCTGATTCTATGAACATTTATCTGCTGAAAACTAAATGCTTTGAAAAATAACTCGGTCTCTAATTTTTGATAATCATCAGGACTTATTTGTCAAAATCTCTATCTCTCAATCAACAACCTATGTCATTGATTGAGGGGGAGAATGATTTCAATTAAATTAAAAAGTTATTTGGCATTAAATTGTTTTCAAAAGATGTACATGCATGTTTTATCAATGGAGTCGATCCTTATCAGTTCAAACGCTTTCATAATCAAGTCACAATTCTCCTTAAAAGCCTTCAAAATCAATTTAAATCTATAAGAGATCACAAATCTCAAATGATTTGATAATTGTGATCGGGGGAGAATGTGTGATTTAAATTGGATTTAAACTGATAATTCGGTAAATGGTTTTATAAGGATGTACATGCTGTCCTTCCCACATGTGACAAACGATTTCAAATTTTCAATGCACATGTTGAGGGGGAGCATCTATCTTAAACCTATGATTTGAAACGTGATCATTTATCTCAATGTGCAGGTTCCCTCTAGTATGTGCAAAACTCTCTTCTAATCTCGAGGCACATATTGAGGGGGAGCAAACTTATGAAAACCTCATCCTTCCCGGAAATGCTTTATCTTCTTGATTTGATCAGGGAAGTGATGTTGATATCTTTTAGAAAATGGTAATCAAATAAGTAAATTCTTCCTCTTGCCTCCATGTGCAAAACGATTTCAAACATTTGATGCACATGTTGAGGGGGAGCACCTGTTCTAAAACTATCAAAAACAACTCAGGCACAAAATGTTTTGATAATATATCACAAGTATCTGGATTGATTTTCAAATGGTTTTCAATTGGTTCCAATGGCAGATGAACAATACCAAATTGACCGACCAGCTTTACTTTATGTACGGTGATATAAGGATGATAAGGTTAGGTATGTGTTCCCATGATCCGCCAGAACCGGAGGGATCTACCCAGGGACAATCCACTAGTTAGTGTAGAAGTCCTTAGGTATGATGATAAAAGGAGAAAAGTGAGATATGGGAAGAGTGCGGACTGAGTCAGAGCAAGTACTGGAACATACCCAACAAGGTTCTTGCAATGAAGTCTCGGTAAGCACTGAAGGGGTTGAAGAATTAAAAAGAATTGAATGAGAAAAGGGTGAAAACAAATAGCCCTCCATTTATTCAACCTTAGGGCAGAAACCGGGTTCAACTCATATGCTACTGATGGTAACATCGGTATTGAAGATAAGACGTCATGGACCCAGTGACGCATTGCACTAAAACTTCCCAAACCACTCAAGTTCCTCTTAAAAGGACTTGTTTCATTCTCACGGGGAACCGACATTATCTATCGACCTTCTCTTAGAGATTGTTGATATTGAAGAAGGAGACCCTCTCCCTAGTCTCCGGCACAGGATCCAAATATGCACAAATTGAGTCTAGAGCCACGAGATCATCAATAAATCTCATTAGGACACTTTCAATGAAGTCTCTCTGTTTCACACAATGTGGAAAGAGAGATTATATCTTGAGTCCTACGCATTATCCTTGTGGTATTGCCAGAACATCTGAGTGATGTGTTTACATATTCACTATGAAGATGGAAAGCCTTCTGGAGCCAACATCAAACAAGTTCCTGGTAGGTGACATGTGAGATCTATTCTATAGACCAACCATGTGACAACTGAACAGAAACAATGGGGCGATTCAATCTCTTGAATCAATCCTGGTTCAGGTTATGGATTGACGGATACCTTTGAAAAACCGGTCTTTGTGCTTAAAAACTCTTTTCTTTAGCACATCGACCGAGTACTCATTTTTCAAACCAAAAGGTGTTTTTATGATTGATAATTGATTTTCAACAAAACCTTCGTTGTATTGCAAAAACAATTTCTATTGAGCAATATACGATTGTTTTTCAAATCTCTTTTCATCAATCAGTGGACTTAAATTCGCTGGTTCACTCACTCCGTGTTGTCTTCTTTGAGATGTTCCGGTTTGAGAACAGCTAGAGCAGCTGCGAAACCCTGTCAAGGAAATTCTTCGGAATTATACCTGATCACAGGCAGTACATGTACTGATCAACGGGGAACCGTGGGCCGTGTACCTCAATTCAACGAAAGTGATCAAAGACACTTTCGTGCGATTTATTGCTAACTGTTGTATGCAGGTACGCCCGACGTTTGCAGCTGATCAGAATGAAGCGGTCAATCCATAGCCGCATGCTCACTTAACACATTCATCTCAAAAGAAATCATGATTAGTGCATCAATGACTCTGATATTTTCACTCCATGCTTCTGCTACGCTGCTGCCAATATCATGAATCAACTAAAGCTTCCGCTACTCTGATGAGAAGATATCATGATCCAGAATGTGAGCATGTCGGTCCTAAAGTCACAACATCACATAATACCAACACCACAATGGATGTCTCAGAGATTTTTGATAGCTGATGATCTCAAATGCTGGCTCAAACTTATTATCACGTGGATCAGTAAAAGACCTCCACTTGGAATAACCAAACATGCAATGTGAAGAATCAATGACTACGAGCTTAGGAGCAAAGGACTACATCAAGAATGCAAGATCAATTGTTATTGTATTATCTAGTTGTATTCAATGTAATTTTGGTACATGATTGAGGTGACCTCCCTTAGGGGGAGATTGTTAGGAATTAGAAATTCCAGGTATTAAAGAGTCGGTCACCTCAAGTATATGTAATCGTTAGAAAGCTCGTAGTCGTAGTTCTTTTAAGTTAAGTAGTATTTAGTCAAGTAACACCGTGGAGGACGGACGGGTCTTTACCCACTGTATGCCTGATCCACAGCCCGATGTGTGGCGTTTTATGTAAGACTATAAATACTCTCTACCTCCCAAGGTAGAGAGTTGGAGCTCATAATAATATCTTTCACTTTCTCTCACTAAGTCCCCTAAACCTCTAACTTTCTCTCTCTAGAATTCCATTCATACGCCACTTTGTGTTATGGTTTGATGTGTATGTGAAAACTAATATCCTACAACCCTTAATGTCGGAGAGTTTCCAAGAAATTGCTTGCTTGTGTGACTTCAAGACCTTTATGAGAGCAGTTTTCTCCTCCTCAGTTAAGTCTTTAGCAATTATGACGGGTAATTTATCATCACCCTCCAAGAATGCATACTTGAGATGAGGAGGTAGGTCCTTAAGTTCAACCTCGGGAAATTCTTCAGTAGATGTTTGTACTGATTTGATTTCCTCAATTGTGATCTCTTTCGGAGGGAGTGAAGGTAATGGATCTTCATTTAACAATTGCTCAAGATAAAGGATATCTCCCTCCGAATCATAAACACCATCAATTCCAGGCGGAATTGATTCATCACTAGCAAGAAACTCATCGATCTCTTCTAGAAAGAAGTCACCTCCCTCAAACGGAGTGAGAGAGGTGGAAGAGTCGGCAATGATTGGTTGAGAAGATGTGGTGGAATCCCCACTCACAGAATTATGAAAATAACCAAGAAATTCTTGAGAGTACTCCTCTGAAGCAATATCAATTAAATCGATTCGATTAACCGATTCAGCATCATAGTTTGAGGAGTACCTCGAAGTTTGATCAAGGTTAAAGGTGACAGCTTCATTACCCACACGTAACGTGATTTCTTGCTCGAATACATCAATAAGAGCACGGCCCGTTCTCAGGAATCCTCGTCCAACAATGAGGGGAACCCGAGGATCGGCATCGAAATCAACAACCACAAAGTCAGCTGGAAAATGGAACTTTCCTACTTTCACGAATACATCCTCGGCGATGCCAAGGGGACGCGATATAGAGCGATCTGCAAGCTCAAGAGTCATGCAGGTAGGAATAAGTTCCGGAAGAGAGAGTTTCTTCCATACTGAATAAGGCATCGGATTGATGCTTGCACCAAGATCGGCGAGGGCAAAGCATTCAATCATCCCTGGAAAAACACAAGGAATAAGAAATTTTCCAGGATCTCCAAGCTTCTCGGGAAGCTTCTTTAACAGAACTGCTCAGCAGTTTTCGTTCAAAGGAGTTTTAGCCATTTCAAACAGTTTTTCCTTGTTGCTTAACATGTGTTTGAGAGTTGATGCAAACTTGGGCATCAGCATGATAACATCTGCAAAGCTTATGTCAAATGTAGTTCTTGGAAAATTTGAAAAAATTTCTCCATTTGATGACTGGCTTTTTCGCGGAGCTTTTGCTCATTTAAACGTGAGGGGTAAGGAATAGAAGTTTTGGATTTGGGGTTGTCAACTGGAGGTTCAAAAACAACTCCAGGTTTGGTTTTGGGTTTCGGGACAACCTGAGGATGGACATTGCTGGTACCTCCGTTATTAGTAGGAAGTTCCTTGTCCTTTGTCGCCTCAGGTTCACTTTCCACTACCTTCGGGAGAGAAGAAGAAGAGGTAGTAGGAATAGCGGGTCCATCATACGAAGCACCACTTCTGGTTGTGATCGCCTTTGCATCGCCCCTCGGATTAGCGATCGTGTTGCTAGGTAAAGTACCTGAGCCCGAGGGTCGATCATTAAAGATTTTGGAAATTTCCTTGATTATTGCCATGAAAATACCCTGGGTTGAAATTTTCC
>BPTQ01000006.1:273108249-273294217 GCA_019973895.1 Chrysanthemum seticuspe | reverse complement strand
CGTAGTTGAGAGTTTGTGTACAATTCGTTGTTCCTTTTTGACAAACTTTACCGATTTTGAGGAAACTTGCTCTTGACGAGTCGTCAAGACAATTTCTTCGAAGGGCTCTTCGAACCTCTAGGACCTTTTAAAGAAGAAGGAACACAAAAAGGTCCTTACTAACTTACGAAACGGGAACGGCTAGAACCACGTTCGTAGTTAGACTACGGAATAAGTCATACCTTCTTTGAAAGAGAAGGTCTTGAATAAGGATGGACGTACTGAGAACTCGAACGTCTAGCAAGATATAGCGCAGGAGAACCGTAGCGGCTCCTACATAGCAGTTCTCGTTCAAAGGAGTTTTAGCCATTTCAAACAGTTTTTCCTTGTTGCTTAACATGTGTTTGAGAGTTGATGCAAACTTGGGCATCAGCATGATAGCATCCGCAAAGCTTTACTTCCACTACCTTCGGGAGAGAAGAAGAAGAGGTAGTAGGAATAGCGGGTCCATCATACGAAGCACCACTTCTGGTTGTGATCGCCTTTGCATCGCCCCTCGGATTAGCGATCGTGTTGCTAGGTAAAGTACCTGAGCCCGAGGGTCGATCATTTAAAGACTTCTTAATGTCAGAAATCTGGCTAACCAAAAACCTGTTCATTTCCTCTTGGGATTTCATGAATTGCTTCAACAACTCATCAGATGATGGTCCAGTTGGAACAATGGCTTGATTTTGCACAGGAAAATTCTGGCCTCTATTGGATTAGGGCCTTGATTTTGGAAATTTCCTTGATTATTGCCATGAAAATACCCTGGGTTGAAATTTTCCTGACCTTGGTTTCTATTAAAATTTCCTTGGTGTTGGAAGTTTTGACTTTGATTTTGAAAACCGTTATTTTGACTAAAATTTCCTTGGTTTTGATTACGGTTTTGGTTTTGGTTGAAACCGGGTGGTCCAGGGTAGTGGTTAGGACGGTGGTTCGGGTCTATAGGAGCACGGTATTGGTTGCCTCCTGGATTAGAAATCCCGCCCACAGCATTTGCTTCAAAAGGGTTACCATCGGTGGCCATACAGTTGTAGTAGGCATTGGGGCCACCGCAAGTAACACAGACTTCCACTTTCTTAACTTCAGCAGGAGGTGAAGTTTGTGGAAAAGAAACTTTCTTTTGGTTGGAGAGAACCAAAGCTTGAATTGCTTCCGTGAGTTTGTCAATCTTAGCATCGGTGCTAGATTGACTCACGGGCGATGAAGTAGAAGGACCAACACTGACTTGGGAAACAACCGGTTTGCTTCGTGCAGTGCGGACTTTAGACTTGTTTTCAATTATCGTTAAAGCTTCTTTTACAGTTTTGCTCAAGAAATTTCCTCCAGCGGAGGAATTGAGAGAATCTTGATCAGATTGACTCACTCCATTATAGAAAGTATCGAGTTGCATCAACTCGGAGAAACCGTGGTGAGGACATTTGCGGAGCAACTCCTTAAAACGATCCCACGATTCACTGAAGGATTCATCAAACTTTTGTGTGAACTTAATGATTTCATTTTTAAGACTCGTGGTTTTGGAAGGTGGATAGAATTCATTCACAAATTTCTTCACCAGGTCTTCCCATGTTTCAATTGATTGAGGGGGTTGTTTTTTAAGCCAAATCCGGGCTTGCCCCTCAAGAGAAAATGGGAACAGAAGAAGCTTGACAGCATCTGTAGGGACATTCTTGTATTTGATGGTAGATGCAATCTTGTTAAACCATCGAATATGAGCATGAGGATCATCCCGCTCAAAACCATAGAATTGACTTGAGGTTACAAGATTCAGTAACCCGGTTTTGAGCTCAAAATTTTCAGCCACAATGGCTGGGATAACAATAGCATCTCCATACCCGTCGATGGGTTCCTGGAGAAGCTCACACATAGGACGTTCTTCCGCCATGATAACGGAAGTAGTGTGAGCAGTCCGGATCTCAGATCCGACTGATGGGGCAGAAAGTCTACGGGCACGCCTTCTTGGAATCTTGACAAGCTCACGAAATGGGCTTACAGATCTAGAAGAGCGAGTGCGCATACACTAGAGTTAACTCTAAGGAATCTCAGAGTTAAGGAAGAGAATTATGAAAGGAATTATGAAAATGGGGTAAGAAGAATCTTTTTGGGTTTTCTGGTTTTTTTAAAAAAATAGATATAACAACAAATCCAATTAAAACAATATCGAGGCAAAACAACAGTGAACTTAAACCAATAATCACAAGATGAATGGCTTCTTTGAAAAAGGTACACCACTCATAAGGACACAAAGGCAAGTTTTAATCTTTGGTTCGGGAACTTATTATGGTCGTACCCCCAGTTAGGTAGTACACTGCCTTGGTTTGCGGTGGTAATTTTTTATGTTGTTATTATTAAACAAAGAAAACGACAGATCTTTTTGTATTTTTATCTTTGATATATATATAGAAACAAAAGGAAAATATTTTTGTGTTTTATACGTTTTTGGATGTTTTTGGGTTTTTTTTTGGATTTTTTATAAGAAAAAATATATAGATATAGATAGATGGTATGAACAAAGAGTGAATATTCAAATCACTAATCTGCTAAACGGAAGATAATTAGCACAGCTCCCCGGTAGCGGCGCCAAAATTTGATTCGTGCCAAACCGTCAAGTTATATCACACAAGCTAGCCACTTGTGAATGGCTAACCGTAATAAACTTCATGTGACAACTCGCAATTTCAAGTCATTTCTCAAGTTTCACTATTTCATCATTTATCGTAAACTAGGTTTACGAGTTTCAAATTCGCGTAACCTTAATGGTTTAGCTGTGAATTCATGATCATATCATCACGGACATTTCATATGGACTAAGTTTAGTCTACATATCATTAGCATCATTTTCATCATGTTAGTTCATTCATGATTTTGCATTTCACATTAAACGCGTAAATTTCATATTAAATAAACGCTATCGCGTAAGTTATTATTTTGAACATTTAATCCGATACTTCCAAAAACTGTCCCGATATATTTTTATACTTACATTAAGTTCATAAAAATAATATTATGAGTTTACCCAGTGTTTTAAATTTATTTTGTATATAAATTGTTAAATTTATATTATTACGACGTTTTTCTTAAAAACTACACGATAATTATTATTTCACTCAAATTTTGCAAGAAATGTATTTTTACAATTTTTATGACCTCAATATATTTTACTTTGATCCGTTAAAATTTATTTTTAGCCAACGCTACCCTAAAAGCTCCAAAAATATATACAAGTTACAAGTTATCTTTACTTAATTCATTTTACTTACACCTTTATAATTAAAAAGAAAAATAAAATAAATAAATAAACTAGCTAACTCAAACCCACCCATCAACTTCCCTAAATTTGAGGATCTTGTCTTGCAAATATCTACATCTAGTACATTTATATTCATGTATACTTTATTTTTATTTACTTATACATTCCCTAGCCTTTATTTCCAAAAATTGCTACAAAATAATACTAGTAACTAACTTAGTTTGATATGAATTACTAGTTAGGAGACATGAACCGTAAATGAAGCAACACCCCCCCATTTCTTTCCCATATTTTCAGCCGAACATATTCAACCAAACATATTTGACATATTTTTCTACACCTAATAAGTACTAATATATTATTAAACTAAAATATCAAATTATATTTGTTATATATAGGAAGTACCTTTAGTTTAGTCACTCTTGTATGCTTAAAAAAATATATATATATGTAATTCCCTTCTTCATCAAACGTTTCTGTCAAGGGTGTAAGAGAAAAAAAAAAAGTAGATTTCTTGTTTGGTGCTTATTGGTGCTTAGTGGTGCTTATTTGGGTTAATATACACAAAAATATATATTGGGTAATTTGGAGTACTACTTGGGTTCACATTTCCTTGCTACTACCTTAAGTACATCATAATCAAGTAAACATCTCATATTCATGTTCATCTTTTATATTTATTTTGTGTTCATTTCATCATATTTAAGAAAAACATGCAAGTCATATTGATGTTTATACCACTTTTACATTGTTTTTAAGAGTTATACATATATAAGTCATCCTATAATTAATCCTTGTTATATACCACTCTTGATGATGTTTAGGAACCCATGACTCCCTAAGAAGGTGTATGGTAGGATTAGAATAGCTTCGGAGTTGTTTTGAAGGGATTGGAATAGGTTTAGCACGAGAAAAACTCATTTCGACAAGTCTTAAAAAGGGTCTGATCTTATTTTGTAAATCTGGAAAATCCGACAGTAGACATAAATTTTTGGCCTAGATATTTAGAAAATATACTTTAAAACGAAACCGTGGCCGCTTGAACGGATTAAAACGGAGTTATAACGAAGAAGTTATGAATTTTTCAAGTTTGACGACGAAATATATAAATATCCTGAAAATTTCAGCATGTTAATTTTAGTTTGTACGAGTCAAAAACGACTCTCAAGCGTTATAAATTATTTCGACTTATCAAAAATATATTAGTATACTTTGATACGAAGCTAAGGACGTATAATACGTAGAAAACGGATTTGTAGAACTTAAACTATACACGTTTTCACAAAATTGCCGTAACTTTATTAGTTAAGAAAAACTATATTATTTCTATTAGACAAGTGTTACGGTAAACAAGTGACCATATTGAAGGCTATTTTTAACATTGACGTAGAACTTTTTGTAAAGAGATGTCTTCTAATAAAAGTGAGATCACCAAGCATATTTTCCAAAATGACCAACCGTTTGTATAGCGGAGTTGTAATGAATTAACTACGGTTGCTTAAACTTTGCCGAAATTCACTTTTAAACTACATTTTGGACAAAATCACCATACTTAACCTATATTTTTCTCTATGAACGAGACCTCTAGGATAAAAACTTAAATGCCAAAACTTTGAGATTTTGATACAAACTTTCCAAAACCGTTGAGTTCGTTTCCTAACGTTCGACGTACACCATTTTACGACTAGCTTTTCGAGGCCATTTTAGTCACTTTCATGAAATTTCCAACGACATTATTTTACGACGAAAAGTTATAATATCACAATAAATCATTAATAAACTATTGTAGGATGACATTTTGACGTAAATACTTGCAAAGTAATTTAAGAATGGTCAAGACGTCAAAAGAGTATTTTTCGACGAAGAGTATTATTTTCAAAACTCACAAGTGGTATAAATAACATACGAATTGCATGCATAACATTACATCATAACTCATTACGTATCATATCATTCATAATAGGTCATTTTCGAGATTCACGCTACATTTCAGTGTATCCACTTTTGCCATCGCATTATTGTCCAAGTGAGTTCATAGCCCCACTTTTACTCTTTTAACTGTTTTACAAACTCTTGGGGGAGATACATGCTACATTTTTAATCGAACACAAATGCTTTGAACTGTATGCTATATCCGAATGTTTTATTGTCACTAAGTATTTGCCATGTTCGAAGTCCCTACATCATGCACCATTAGTCACTTGCGAGTGAGCGCGAATATTGTGAATAGGCCTATTGGAATTAACACTCCCGCTCTTATTGACCCAGTTAGGGGAAATCGAGCGCACTATATTTGAATCATTAAGGTAAATTGGCAAGTTTACCTATTAGGGCGGCGATGAAACGATGATTACCAATTTATATTGGTGCGATGTTTACGCTTTGGTTGTCATGAACTTAGTGAAATAAATACTGTTTTGTTTTCAACGATGAGTGTGAAACAATTTAACTCACACTACGATTATTGTGTTCAAACGAATTAATTAAACCTATGGATTTCACTCAACCTTTGTGTTGACCTTTTTAAGCATGTTTTATCTCAGGTATCTAAGGCATACACTTCATGGCATGCATGTGGACACATCATGGAGTCGCGGTGACGACTCGTCTCACTTGGGTTTTATGCACTTTAAAACATCGTTTGAATTGTAACAAACTTATTTCCGCACAAGTTGATTTTCATTTGGGACCTATACTTTGTAAACTCTGATTGTTTTATTAAATCAAACGATGTTCTTTTCAAACGACACTTTAGGTCGTTCAATATAACTGTGATTGTGATGCTATGACAGTCAATCCCCAGGAATTCCATTCCGCTGCAAAACAGGTAATTTGGGGGTGTGACACTTCAAACAGCTAAGACACCAATGCAATTAAGATCTAGAGGAGTATAGTGTTTCCCAGGTCGTTATGTCCCAACGAGCTGTGCACTGAATCACCAAACGTATAGTGATCGAGAGAATTTGAATGGAAAAGGGTTATGATTGATACTAAATGATAAAGGAAATATGAAAGAAAATTAAAAAGATAAATTATGTTAAATAAACGCTATCACTCTATTTAAACTGATGTTTTTGATTTTTCTTTTATAAAATTTAACTTAAAAACTACGTGACGTACAAAAGAAAATGTGAAATTGAAACAATATTAATCCTAAAAATATAAAAATGACATTTTTACAAACCTAATGATAAGAGAAAATTTTGAGAAAAAGAAAATTATTTTTAAATCTATTTATCTAATTATTATTAATTAAAAACTATTTTTACTTATTTAATAATACCCTAAAATACAAGAAAATATGAAATAAAGCTAGAAAAAAGAAATTATGACTTGGAAAAATCTAAAATAACTAAAGAGAATTTTCAAAACTAATTTTGTATTTTTCTGATTATTTCTCTATTTTCTATGAATTAAAAACTATTTAAAACTAATTAAATTGCTAAAAATTACAAATTAAACTATGAAAAATCTGGAAAAATTATTTTTTTGCTTTTTATATTTATCTTAACCTAGGAAAAATGAAAACTTATTTTTTTGAAGTTTTTCTGATTTAATTGTATTAAAAGCTAATTAAAAAGGCTTAAATACTGATTAAAATAAAGAAAAATAGCAAACAGTGCTAGAAAAATATGAAAAATTCAGGAAAAGTCTAAATTTATATTCTAAGTCTATGAAAAATATAAAAACGGTAGCTAAAGTGTGAGAATATGAGGCTGCAGTGAAAAGTGCTTATAAATAAGCACTTGAATTAAGCAAATGAAAACCAAAGACCACCAAATTATCACAGGAGCTATAAAAGGCTAAAACTACTCAAAAGCAACTAGTTATCACTATTCTAAACCTCTTAAGTGCAAACTAAACAGATTTGAGGATTTGAAATTAAGTGCAAAAACATATTTGGGGTGCTACTTTGCAGCTTGAAATTAAGCTACTCAATAAGCTAAAACTCAAAACCAGAAGTTTGAACTTGAAGGAGACCTGGCTAGCTACCTATAAGCCAAAGATGAGCCTGAGATGAGCTAAACTGAGCTCTTGACAAGCTCTGCAAGAACCTATGAAAACTGCACTGGTGACTATGCCCTGTCACAGGGCATTTTTGACCAAATTGACAAGCTCATTTGGAGCTTTTACAAAATTACTAAAATTCAAAAAAAATCATATTAAGAAACTAGACCACCTGAAGTTTTTAAGCCCAAAGTCTCACTGGATTTGAACCAATAATGAAGCTATGAAAAATCACCCAAGTTGGGTACAAACTGAGATTTTCAACTGTTTTTGACTTTTGACAGTTTTGCAATTTTGACTTTAATGAACTTTGCTTCCAAATGACTGACTTAATATGATGTTTTATGGTAAAGTGGGACTAATGCAAGCTAACTCTACTAATTCTAAACCTATTTGCAAGATTTGAACCACTGATGCTAACAGTTATGAAAAATAGACAGATTTCAAGGTAGTTTTGACTTTTAAAGTTCTAGAGTGCAAAGATATGAACTAAATGACTCTAATTTATCTAAAGGTGACTCTATCAATTGAGTTTATTTACTGAGAAGCTATAAAACTCCAAGTATTAGTTTATGCCAAACAGTAGTTTAAAAGACTAAATTGCAAATGTAAACCACTCTAACTACTGAACTAGCTGAGACTAACACATAAACTGAATCAAAATGACCTAACAACAGCTTAATGAACAGCTAAGAACCAATTTTACTCACAGATTCAAGCTCAAACAACTTGTACAAACTATAACAGTTTATAGGGAAACCAAACTTACAAGTAATCCAGCTTGTTTGGAGCTTAACCAGAACCATAACTATACTAACTTAAGCTATTCCAACCCAATTCAAGCTCTGCAACACCCAATGTCATCACCATTTCCAATTTAAGCTCCAGTTTGACTTTTGTTGACCAAGTGACAAATTTGCTTGAAAATGTCTTATAAGCTTACTCAAAGCTATAAACAGCTTTAAATAAGCTCAACTGAGTTATAAAGAAGCTTATTGAAGCCTGGCACTTAATACATTTGAAGCTGTTTTGAAATAGAGAAATATGAAAACATGAATCTTGATAAACTTTGAAATTAAACTTTGAAAAAGGTTACAATACAATAAACCAACTAAGTTTCATACAACAAAGCTTAAAATTACAACTTAGAACTTATTTTAAGACATGGAATTTAAAAATGACATACACATGAAAATGAAAACAAAGTACTACTCTTCTTCTTGCTTCTCTTTCTTCCTTTTATACACCAAAAGGCTTCCACTTGTCTTCTGATCAATTCCCACTAAAAATCTCAGCCATTGGATCACTTGGAAAGATATTGGCCATAGATGAGGTTTTGGCGCCAAAATGGTTTTAACAGCTGGGGGGGTTTGAGTGCCTGGCAAGAGGAAGCATTTAATGTGTTTGGCTGTTAGGTGCTTGGAGGGGGAACAAAGCGTGGAGTAGGGGAGGAGTGATGTTGGTGTTGGTGGTTGGTTTTGCAGAAAAGCGAGGGAAAAAGAGAAGAAGAAGGGGGCGTTGTCAGTTTGGATTTTATTATATTAAAAAGGACGGGGTTCACGGCTTTGGCAGGGGTCAAGGCATATGGCAGGGGTCAAAAAAGGTCCAAAGGGGTCATGGCTTGTTTTTAATACATAAGGACCATATTTGCAATTCACCAAAAGAACAAGGGACCAAGTCTGCCAATTCCTCAAAGTTGTTTCAAGGGTCACTTTTGCCAAGTTTCAATAGTACAAGGACCATAATGGACATTTTCAAACTTCCAAGGACTATTTTTGCCAAATTTGAAACTTGAAGGACCAAACTTGTAATTTCTCAAAACTTTTGACATTTTCCACCAAAGAACTAATTTTGACAACTTATGATTTTAAAAGGATCTTTGGTGACTTTTCTTTTGAAATAAGTGCTCAGGGACTATTTCTGACAACTTTTGAAACTTGGGGGACTGAAACTGCCAATTATGCAAACTTAGCTCATATTTCATCTGATTTTAAACATTTTGCATCTGAAACATATAAATTGCAATTTTGAGATATTTTCAGTATTTTGATGCATTTCTGAGCATTTTTAAGTGATTTGCAGTTCAGATTTGACCCAAAAATGATGAGTATTTACACACTCATCAATGCTCAGAAGACTGCTAAAGCAATGTGGGAGCATATTCATCTTTTAATGGAAGGCACATAACTCAATCAAGAAGACATGGAATCCAAAATCTACTTAGCATATGAACACTTCATGATTGAACCAGGGGAGACATTAGAGTCATATCATCATTGATTCTCAGACATCATCAATGACTTGGAAAAACATAACATCATTATGCCAAGAATTGCAGTCAACACTAAGTTCCTTACTAGTCTTGGTCCTGATTGGGAAAAGTATGTCATTTTCATCCGTCAAGCGAAGAATCTTCATCATGCTACATACGGATTGTTGTACGACTATTTGAAGCCCCACCAAAAGGAAGTTGACAAAGAAAGGATTATCCGTGGAGTCCCTGCTTCTCCTTCACTTCCGGATAATCAAACTCTAGCTTTGTGGGCTCAAACGTGTTATCCTCAATTCCCTACTTTGCAAAATGTATTCACAAATCCTCCACAACCAACTGCTACAATTACACCATATGATCCATCACAGCAACAATCCTAAGAAACTAAATTGGTTCCATACAACAACAACAATGATCAAGCACTTTACAGTGAATCTAATGAGGATGCAGAAGCTTTCGATGCATTGCAACAAGGGTTTGCCATGATTGCTAGAGCCTTCGGCCGATATTCCAATAAATCCAACAATCGCATTCGTACCTCATCAAACACAAGGAATCAAGTTGTTGTTAACAATGGACGTGTTGAAGTTCATAATCGTGGTAATGTTTTTCAGATGGGTAGTGGTCAAGGGTTTCATGCTAATGGAAGGAATAACATGGGTGCTCCACAACAACGGGCTCAAGTGGTTGAACAGTGAAATGCTCAGACTGGGGTTAATGGTCTTCGTTGTTATAACTGTAATGAGAAGGGTCATCTGGCTAATGCATGCCCAAAGCTGAGGACAAGAGGCAACGCTTATCACAAAGAGGCTTTACTCTTGGCTCTCAAGGATGAAGCTGGTGGCACTCTTACCAACAAGGAACAGAGCTTCATGGCAAATGCAGATTCTGATGATGACATTGAGGACTTGCAGGCTAATGCAGCAGTGATGTTAATGGAAAACATGCAAGAACTCCACACGAGTGACACAGGCCCAGTGTATGACACTGACGGCTTGTCTCAGGTACCGGATCAAACTATATTCATTACTGATATGATATATCCGCCAACATCTGCTTCCGACGAGGATCAGTGTGTTCAACATGATCCGTTTACATCTCATTCCGATGATAATCAAATAGATCCCGTAGTTATATTTGACGATCAAGATGACCTTATGGTTAATACTGATAATCAAGTTGACTCAGTGGTTATATTTGAGGATCTAAATAATGATTGTGTTACGACTCACGTTGAACAAGCTGAACCTGTGTCTAATCCAGATATTGAGCTCATGACCTTAATTCAGACCCAAGAATCTCGAATGGAAATGTGAAAAGACATCAATAAGAAATTACACGATAAAATTGCACTGTTGACTAAGGATAATGAATGCTTAAAGTTTCAACTCAATATTTTTCAAAAAAAAGAGAAACGTGAAAAAGGTTTTGAAGTCGCATTTTCTAAATCATACCAAAATGAAAAATCTTTGGAAAAACAGATATGTGATCTAGTTGCATCCAAGAATGCTTTGTTGTCTCAAATAGAACAACTAAAATATGATCATACACAACAACTTAACGCTCTCACTTCGGAAACTCAAAAAGCCAAGTTTGAGTTGTTAAGTTGTCAAAAACAGTTTTGTGAATACAAAAAGCATGCAAGGTAACAAATAGATGACTATCTTGAGGAAATAGTTGACTTACAAAACAAAATCAAAGAGTTTCAAAATGTTGTTTATAAACATGGTGAGTCAATCACAACTATTCAAAAGTTTACTTTCCAAAGTTTTCACATAGAGCATTCAAACCAAATCCTCAAGTTTACAGTGCAGAACATAGATTTGATGATTCCATTATAAGTGTTGTTGAATATAATTGTATGTTAGATGCAGAAGACGAGAGTCGGTCAAAATTAGAAAATGTTGTTTATAACAAACCATTTAACTATTCAAAAGCCATAACTTTCGTCGCACAACAGGATAATTCTAATACACCTTGGGTTATCACGCCTATTTCTAAGTCTTCTAATGTTGGTCCCCAACCCGATACTGCAGAAATTAATGGTCCTTTACCTTCACTCAGTGAAGTAAAAACATTACCCGAACGATGTCAAATTCTTAAATATTTTGAAACATTCATATCGGACATCAAACTTTTGGAACGTGAAATTGAAATCAATTCTAAAATAAAGAGATATTTTTCAGAAAAGAATTTTACCTCATGTCCGAAATTTGAAAATGTGTGCAATATATTGGGAAAGGGATTTTCACAAGCAGCTTGGACTTATGAAAACAGTTTTAGAGAAAACAGAAACATCGATTTAAAATACAAAACTTAAAAAGAAAATGTTAAGAAAAGATGTTGATCAACTCTTGGAAGATGTTAATCCAAAACTTGAGCAACTGGATGATGAAAACGTGTCTTTGAAGTGTCAAATTTCAAAATATGAACAAGAATTTTCAAAAGTTAAAACGGAATATGGCGTCATATTTGATTTACTCAAAAAGACTCGTGCTCAAGCGTCAAAAGATATTGATGATCATCTTGCATATACCAAAGATGTTTTACGACAAAATGAAAACACTCGTTCTGAAAATCAAGATTTTTTACACACTATCCATGATCTAAAAGCAGGGTTGGTAAAACTTAAGAAAGATAGGAATAGTAACACAAAAGTTATTGCACCAGCAATTCTTAGACTACCTAATGACACATCACAAGAAACTAATGTGCTTCCCTCTACTGAAACAGGAATAGTTGCCTCTTTTCCCAACGCTAGCACTTCACAGCTTAAGAGCACATCAAGGAAGAATAGGAAGTTTCGACATAAGAAAAGAACAATAAAGACCTCTGAAGTAGAAGAACACCTTAGGAATTTGAATAAGACTCAAGTTGCACCCACTTTAGACATTGCGTTAGACAAATGTAATAGAAAAAGTGATGTAACGAATGCTGAATCTTTAAGTACTTTAAATGTTATGTTTGAAGCTTCTTGTGTTGGTTGTCGTAAAAGCATGTTTTCTGGTTGACATGATAAATGTGTTGCTAATGCTATCTTATCTCGTAAGCGGAATAATAGAAAACGGAATACCTCTAGGCTCACTAATGCTTCTAAGTCTGTGCTAGGTAAACCAGCCTCTAGTGTTCCGGCTACGACATTGATGTACCCATAGAACCCCCCTTACCTCCTAGGAAGAACTTATCACCTAGTGCATTTACTAAGACCAAAGCTAAGACTAGTTGGAGATGGCATAAATGGTTACATAATACACTTGGCTTTAAATGGATACCTAAAATCATAAACATATGTGTTTCAACTATAACTGCATTGGAACCCTCTAACTCTTTGGGTTACACATCTACTTCTAGTCCATCTGTGTCGTCTGTGTGTAATGCAGGTGATACAGATGATCCTCTAGATTGTTGATAGCGGATGTTCCCGACACATGACAGGCAATCTTAAACTGTTATCAAACTTTTTTTCAAAGTTCATTGGTACTGTCAGGTTTGAGAATGATCACATCGCAGCTATCATGGGCTACGGAGATTACATCAATGGTAACATCGAAATTGTCAGGGTTTATTATGTGGAAGGCTTCGGTCACAATCTCTTCTTAGTTGGTCAATTTTGTGATGGAGATTTGGAAGTTGCTTTTCGGGAGAAAACTTGTTTCATTCGTGATCTACAAGGAAACGATCTTATGTCTGGAACCAACACATCAAGTCTTTACACAATTTATATGCAAGACATGATTGCTTCATCTCCCATATGTCTACTTTCAAAGGCAACATCTACAAAATCTTGGCTATGGCACCGGTGACTTTCACACTTAAACTTTCAAACCATAACCAATCTTGCACGTTACAAACTTGTTCAAGGTCTCCCAAGATTTCGGTATTCTAAAGATCACCTATGCTCAGCTTGTGAACAATGGAAAAGCACCGTGCTCACTTTCCTTCAAAGGTGGAACACAGCTCACAGCATGTGCTTCATCTTCTTCACATGGATTTATGTGGTCCGATGCATGTGCAGACAATTAACAGTGTCAGGTCACCATATTAGTAACACAAGCATCAATATGTAAGAAATAGAGAAAGAGAATGATCGGTTGAACAATAATCAAACACACACACACGTATGAATAAGACCGGTTATACGTAAAGAGTGAATGAGAGAATAAATTGAACAACCAACCCTCAAGTGAGGGTTATTACAAGGTATTTATAGGAGAGGGAGCTAGGGCAACACTCCTAGTCCCTTCCTTTCCTTATTGGACTTGGGCCTAGGCTTATGGGCCTTCTACATAAGCCTAAGCTAATAACAAACATAAAGGCCATAATTAAGCTAACTATTACATTTAATTACTAACACTTGAAATCATGTTTAGGAGTGATTCCAACAATCTCCCCCTAAGTGTTAGTGATTGAAAAATATGAACAGTGAAGGTGCTAATGTAATAGTAGCTTTGACGTCTTCTGACATTCTTCTTTCTTGTGAGAAGAATTGCCTTGATTCGAACAATCTCCCCAGTGTATAAAAATTTTCTTCTTTGAACAGTTCTGCTTTGACGTCATCATTATCTTTGTTCTTTGATCATTGTTCTTTGTGATGATAGTGATAGTATGTTGTAGTTGTCTGCATCAAATCTGCCTCAGGTCTGCTTCGTTGCTCCAGTATCTCCACGTCATTCTTCAACATGCTCACACGCTCTTTGAAGTTGGATTTCAGAACTGATGAAGTTCTTTAAGTCTTTAACTTTGTATATTCATTGACTTGATGAAGAATCATTCTGACTTTTGTGTTGCCTTATGAGAGAACTTCCATTAGTGTTGATGTTGGCATGAGCATGTGAAGACTCTGCACGATCATTCCGCTCCAGAGCTTCCATAAGAAGAAAACACAAGAAGGGTTAGTAATAAGCGGATTTCGGCACTTACAAGTTTGAACTTCGAGAGTGTTAACAGCATAGTGTGAAAACACAACTCTAATTCTCACAGAGGCCGTTCCTGAACTGGAGTCCCACAAGTGAGATAACGCGATGTACCGAAGTACATCTACAGTTCAGATGAGTCGCTGAGGTACACCGAAGCATCACCTCACGACTGTAGACCGTTTGAGACACACTAAGCGTAATCTACGGGGAGTTACCGAAGTGACCTGCTGTCAGGGCTGTTTGATGTTGAACCTGGCAGGAGTTTCCATTCAATCACTGAGGATCACAATTGTGAACCTCTCATAAATGTTCTCGACAGATTGCTAAGGTCTGTGAAGGACTCGATAACGTACCACTGATGTTCTTATTGTTGAACAACAAGTGATGAAATGTCAAGTGTACCTAAGAGATCTTCTGATGAATCTCGTGGCTCTAGACTCAAAAGTGCGTTTTGGTTTCCCTGAGCGGATACTAGGGAGAGGGTCTCCTTCTTCAATACCAGCAATCTCTAATAGAAAGTCGATAGATTATGTAGGGTTTCCTGTGAGAATGAAACAAGCATCTGTCGAGAGAAACTTGAGTGGCTAAGAAGGTTTAGTGCATGCGTCACTAGGTCCATGACGACTTTTAATCTTCAATACCGGCGTCATCAAGTGACAACCAGTAGCATATGAATTGAACCCGGTGTCTGCCCTAAGTTGAATAATTTGGAGGGCTATTTCTTTTCACCCTTTTCTTTGCATTTGTTTTTAATTCTTCAACTCCTTCTTTCTCCGATTCTCATTTTCTCCTTTTTATAATCATACCTAAGGACTTCTAATTCTAACTATTGGTAGTGTCCTTGGGTAGATCCCTCCGGCTCTGGCGGATCATAGGACGGTTATTCCTAACCTTAATCACCTTATAACTCCAAGGCCATAAAACCATTTTCATGAAAATCTCTCGAAGTGTTTGTGAATGAAAAAACATGTTTGAACACCTCAAGAGTTTTAGATTTTTGGAAATACTCCCCCTCCACATGTGCTTAAGAGTTTTGACAGAAATCTGCACAGTGAGGAAAGAGCTCGCACTTTTTGAATTGATCGACTCAAGATAGACAATTCCTTGCGAGACACTATTACGATGCATAGTTAAAGAGATACATTGTCAGATTTTAGGTGACAACTAGCTCTAATAACTACCTTGAATATGTGGACAACCCCGAGAGGTTGTCAAACCCGTCACAGTTCATGTCTATCAAGAGCTTCTCGAATAGGTACAATTTACTTGGATAAGTCATGGAAGACAAATCTTTTCAATGTAAGACTGTTCTGATCCCGTCAATTCATGGGTTGAAGTCTTTTCTCACGAGGATTCAATAGCAAAACACAACATATTTCTTATCACATATTTTTCTCCCCCTAAAAAATGGCATATAAATGTTATTTTTGAAGAAATGTTTAGAATAAATATGACCATTTTGAGTTTTGTGGGAAGATTGCACAAAGAACATTTTGTGAACAAAGTTTTTAAGTCAAATACTCCCCCTCAACAAGTGATATAAACGGTTGAGGTTTTGAAAAATCATAAGGGAAAGTACTTGTTCTTTTGATAAAAAAACCTTTGAAAATTGAAAGGTTTGATAGGTTTTACTCAAAAGTAAGAAGCTTTCGCTCCTTTAATAAGGATTGTGGCACTGAAGCGTACCACAGGGTCCTTTCATTACAAGAACGGGTTGTACACTGTTATGTGTGCACAAGCCATATTCATATATAATCACACATCCAAATAAATAGTGAAATAGAAATAGTTTAAGGGGTACCAGGAATTTCAGGTAGGTCGGCAAGAACTCCAGGAATGCGAACTGGGCGTTGATATCCTGTGAGAATAATGCGAGGACGACCACCTACGAAGCTTTCCAATGTTCTGAACTGGTCCCTTCGAAACAACCTTTCATCAATCCGTTTGATGATTCTCTTGACATCCCGTCTTTCCTGTGAATCCCATCTCTTTTGTGACCCAATGCCATGTTGAATCGCCTTTAACCGATAAGCTAGCCCATCCCTGACATGCTTCAATGTTGAATCACCAAACTTATAAAGCTCTGTACACGCCATCAAGCAATTGCGGTGTAGTTCACTGCGGTAGACTACTCCAAACGGTTTGCTGATGAGAGTGAATTGAGGAAGATGGTTGATGTCAGGAAGTTCTAGCTGAGGTCTGGTGAAGTTGACACGAGTCTGATACGACTCAACAGCAAGTTGTAAGTCTTCTACACGTTCCTGGATCACTATGCTTCTGATGAATATTAGCAAGGACTTGATGTATTCACGTTTAATTTTATTCGAGAATTGCCTCATTCTTCCCTGTACCTTGGTAAGATACAGATCTTCAATGTCGTTGAGAGACAAATTCTGAAAGTCCACTTCATAGAATGCATAGTCCCTTTCATCTTGTCTTTTGACCACAATATTCTTGAGGAAGGTGTAATCCCATTTAGACGAAAGAGCTACATGCTTAACAGCAACGATCCCTTGTGTACTATACACTTCATGTTGAGACCTTCGAACCTGGCAGCTTCTGTAGTAGATTCTTCGGCGTTCCGGCCAATGGTGAATCCCGTACATTGCATCGATGTCATACTCTTCTACTCTGTTGTTGAACATGTGGGTAGCCTTTTCCTCGATGGCTATGCAGTTAGAGTATATGGTTGCCGGGAACGGAAGTGTAAGTGATGTAGCGTATTTCTTTGACACATCACTACCGTGTAAAAGAAATTCCAGGTCATTGTTGAAAAAGTATCAAAATGGAATCTTAGGTTGATCTGGTTGACCAATGGTAGGTAGAGGTTTGGTCTAATCAGTGTAGTATGGAGCGTTGTCTTTGCGTGTGAAGTCAATGTTTGCTTCAGGGTTGAGCCAATCAATGTTGTTGGACATGGCTCGTGCTATATTTTCAAGATGATATTAAACTTCGATAGCACTTTTCGAGCTGTCTTTGAGCAGTTGAAAAGCTTCATTCTCGATTCGTTTCAACTCTGATTTCGTCATTTTTTTCACACGGAACTTTTCTTGATGTCACAATTCTCAATTTCCGGTCATTTTTCAAATTTATATTTCATTAACGTATATATTTCTTATTAAATAAACGCTATCGCACGATCATTTATTTCGAACATTTGATACGACACTTCCAAAAATAATCATAATATATTTTTATACTCATGTTAAGACTATAAAAATTATATTATTAGTTTAACCGATGTTTTCAATTTATTTTGTATATAAATTGTTATGTATAAATATTTACGACGGTTTTCGTAAATTCAACTCGATAAATATTTATTCACTCAATACTTGTGAGAAATGTATTTTTATAATTTTTATGACATCGTTATATTTTATTTTGTCCCGTTAAAATCGATTTCTAGCTAACGCTACATTTAATACTTAATTATATATACAATATATATATTATACTTGACATATAAAACATTGAATAAAAAAAAATGTAACATGTCCCTTTCCATTCAACCTTGTTGACACAAGGGATGACACACATCTTATTTCTAAAATATCTAAGACTACCAATTATACTTGCATACCTATTATAATATATTACTACTACACATACATAACATAATTTCAAGGTGTAATAAAAAAACTACTCTCTCTTTTTCATCTATTGCAACCGGCCATAAGGAGAAGAAGCAAGAAATCTATATTTTTGCAAGAGCAAGTTAATTACACAACCTTAGTATACTCTTAAGCAAGGTTTTGGAATAAAAACCTAGGGTATTTAGGATAAACCCTTGTTCTTTAAACCTCATCAATTAACTAGTTGCGGATAGAGATCTCACCTCATTTCAGTGTATCTACTTTTGTCATCATAATCATTGCATCAGGTGAGTTCGTAGCCCCACTTTTACTCGTTTAATTGTTTTATAAACTCTTTGGGGGAGATACATGCTCAACTACTTGCTTTTACTTTACACTTATATGATCTTAAATATCTTTTGTTTTACTCTATGTGCGCGTAAGTAGATTATGCCCGAACTAAATTGATCACTATGTTATGAACGCTATTATTTGAATCACTTTCCTTGATTTTGAACCCTTCGACATGTATATTTGAACTCTTTTAAATTGATTCGGACCCTTTAACATATAAGTGAACACTTTGGACTTGATTTGAACTTTTTGACATATAGTTGAACTCTTTTAACCTGTAAAGGACCCTTTTGATATATTTTCAACTTGTTTGACGTGATTTTGAACGCTTCGACTATCTTGAACCTTTTGATATTATTCGAGCTCTTTGACTGTTCTGAACTTTTGAACTCGACTTAAATCTTTGAACTTAATTACAAACTTTTGAACGGAACTCTTGAACTTAAATACAAACTTATGACTTGTTTGAACATATTGAACCGTACGTGTTATGACCTTGACCTAAAGTCTCCCTTGTTCGGAGCATCACTATAAATTCTTGCCTTATTGGTGGAGCGTTCTCAATAATTCTCGCCTTATCGGTGGAGTGTGCAAAGTCTCGCCTTGGTGGAGCGTTCTCAATAATTCTCGCCTTATCGGTGGAGTGTGCAAAGTCTCGCCTTATTGGTGGAGCGTTCTCAATAATTCTCGCCTAGGTGGTCGAGTGACAAAGGAGTCTCCCTTGTTGGAGCAGTGCAAAGACTCCCATGTTCGGAGCATCCCTGAATTATTATATACGTGGGTTATATTGTGAACTATTATGACATCGTACACTTGAACATAAACTAGACATATTTTGGCAGTAGGTTGTGAACACACAGGTTGCAAGTTTTGTATGGGCGGAACTTGGAACTGAGTGGATTTACAATGCCTTTGCTTTGTGGACTATTCTAAATGACCAAAAACTTAGTCTTTGTTGCATGAACGCTCTTTAAAAGCTTTACATGTTAAACAAACTCTATGAACTCACTCAACCATTGTGTTGACACTTTTAGCATGTTTTATCTCAGGTATCTAAGGCATTCACTTCATGGCATGCATGTTGACTTATCATAGAGTCGCGATGACGACGCGTCTCACATATATTTTATGCACTTAACTATCGTTTGATTCTAACAAACTCATTTTGGTATATTGGAAATATTTTGGGACCTATGTTTTGTAAACTCTGATTATTTTACTTAATCAAACGATATTTTCAAAACGACACTTTAGGTCGTTCGATATAACTGTAACTTTGATGCTATGACAGTCATCCCCCAGGAATTCCATTCCGCTGCAAAACAGGTAATTTGGGGGTGTGACAGATTGGTATCAGAGCATCGGTTATAGAGAACTAGGTTGCATCATTGACCCCAGACTATAACTACATCATCATAGCATCTCATCATATCATTATAAGTGCATACTCCTTATACATGCGGACTTATGACTCAACACCAAACATCATATGAGACGATTAGTCCAAGCATTGCATAGTTACTCCTAAATTATACATAGCCTGATCACCTATGTCTAATTCAGGAAGAATCATGCAATGAAGGGATTAGTAGTCTCATATGTGTAAGCAATTCCGTAATCGAGCCAAATTTTCAAAAGATTTTCTTCAAACCACTTGTTTCCAGTTTGATCCGAGCGACAGTTCTTGTTTGATGAGTTGCAAAGATCAAGCTAGAAACAAGTTGTTTCTCAAACCGATTTAGCCTAATCTCATGACAGTTCTTGTTTGATGAGTTGTGAGATTAAGTAAAAATCGGTTACCTAAAAGTCTTTTGAGGATTTTGCTCGAGAATGGGAAAGCTTGCCTCATAAAACCTAACCATAAGATAGCATGTCTTTAGAATTGGATATGGTCACGATAGCATGAGAACGTACCTAGTTAGACGAGGAACCCATATGCATGAGCATTGACATAATCATTTAGACCATATGCGAGCATAAACTTTTAGAACCCTTGTTGCAGTTCGGACTATAGTATCAATAATTGAATCACGAGGACGTGATTCCTCTGACAAGGGAAGAATGTCACAATTCTCAATTTCCGGTCATTTTTCAAATTTATATTTCATTAACGTATATATTTCTTATTAAATAAACGCTATCACACGATCATTTATTTCGAACATTTGATCCGACACTTCCAAAAATAATCATAATATATTTTTATATTCATTTTAAGACTATAAAAATTATATTATTAGTTTAACCGATGTTTTCAATTTATTTTGTATATAAATTGTTATGTATAAATATTTACGACGGTTTTCGTAAATTCAACTCGATAAATATTTATTCACTCAATACTTGTGAGAAATGTACTTTTATAATTTTTATGACATCGTTATATTTTATTTTGTCCCGTTAAAATTGATTTCTAGCTAACGCTACATTTAATACTTAATTATATATACAATATATATATTATACTTGACATATAAAACATTGAATAAAAAAAAATGTAACATGTCCCTTTCCATTCAACCTTGTCGACACAAGGGATGACACACATCTTATTTCTAAAATATCTAAGACTACCAATTATACTTGCATACCTATTATAATATATTACTACTACACATACATAACATAATTTCAAGGTGTAATAAAAAAACTACTCTCTCTTTTTCATCTATTGCAACCGGCCATAAGGAGAAGAAGCAAGAAATCTATATTTTTGCAAGAACAAGTTAATTACACAACCTTAGTATACTCTTAAGCAAGGTTTTGGAATAAAAACCTAGGGTATTTAGGATAAACACTTGTTCTTTAAACCTCATCAATTAACTAGTTGCGGATAGAGATCTCACCTCATTTCAGTGTATCTACTTTTTTCATCATAATCATTGCATCAGGTGAGTTCGTAGCCCCACTTTTACTCGTTTAATTGTTTTATAAACTCTTTGGGGGAGATACATGCTCAACTACTTGCTTTTACTTTACACTTATATGATCTTAAATATCTTTGGTTTCACTCTATGTGCGCGTAAGTAGATTATGCCCGAACTAAATTGATCACTATGTTATGAACGCTATTATTTGAATCTCTTTCCTTGATTTTGAACCCTTCGACATGTATATTTGAACTCTTTTAAATTGATTCGGACCCTTTAACATATAAGTGAACACTTTGGACTTGATTTGAACTTTTTGACATATAGTTGAACTCTTTTAACCTGTAAAGGACCCTTTTGATATATTTTCAACTTGTTTGACGTGATTTTGAACGCTTCGACTATCTTGAACCTTTTGATATTATTCGAGCTCTTTGACTGTTCTGAACTTTTGAACTCGACTTAAATCTTTGAACTTAATTACGAACTTTTGAACGGAACTCTGGAACTTAAATACAAACTTATGACTTGTTTGAACATATTGAACCGTACGTGTTATGACCTTGACTTAAAGTCTCCCTTGTTCGGAGCATCACTATAAAGTCTCGCCTTATAGGTGGAGCATTCTCAATAATTCTCGCCTTATCGGTGGAGTGTGCAAAGTCTCGCCTTATTGGTGGAGCGTTCTCAATAATTCTCGCCTTATCGGTGGAGTGTGCAAAGTCTCGCCTTATTGGTGGAGCGTTCTCAATAATTCTCGCCTTATCGGTGGAGTGTGCAAAGTCTCGCCTTATTGGTGGAGCGTTCTAAATAATTCTCGCCTAGGTGGTCGAGTGACAAAGGAGTCTCCCTTGTTGGAGCAGTGCAAAGACTCCCATGTTCGGAGCATCCCTGAATTATTATATACGTGGGTTATATTGTGAACTATTATGACATCGTACACTTGAACATAAACTAGACATATTTTGGTAGTGGGTTGTGAACACACTGGTTGCAAGTTTTGTATGGGCGGAACTTGGAACTGAGTGGATTTACAATGCCTTTGCTTTGTGGACTATTCTAAATGACCAAAAACTTAGTCTTTGTTGCATGAACGCTCTTTAAAAGCTTTACTAAACAAACTCTATGAACTCACTCAACCATTGTGTTGACACTTTTAGCATGTTTTATCTCAGGTATCTAAGGCATTCAGTTCATGGCATGCATGTGGACTTATCATAGAGTCGCGATGACGACGCGTCTCACATATATTTTATGCACTTAACTATCGTTTGATTGTAACAAACTCATTTTGGTATATTGGAAATATTTTGGGACCTATGTTTTGTAAACTCTGATTATTTTACTTAATCAAACGATATTTTCAAAACGACACTTTAGGTCGTTCGATATAACTGTAACTTTGATGTTATGACAGTCATCCCCCAGGAATTCCATTCCGCTGCAAAACAGGTAATTTGGGGGTGTGACACTTGAAGATACTTAGCATGCTCCAATGTACTCCCTTCTACCATATCTTGGTCATCAGTTAAGGCGGGTGTAGCAGCAACAAGTATGGAGAACCAATCATACTCGGTGTCGTCATCGTCAAGCCATGAGACGACATCAGCCTCAGGAGTCTTCTTCTTTTTCTTAGGCTTTGAAGAGGATGATGGTTTCTTTGTTGTTGAAGCGGGAGAGGTGGGTTGTTGTTGGGGCTTAAGGACTTCCTCATCGTCACCACCAATGTACTCAAAGTGATCACCGGTTTTCCCTTTCTGGGGTGGTAACTCAGAGTCCTGAGGTTTTTCAGTAGAGGAACGTGGAGGAGATCGTGGTTGAGCTGGAGTCCTTTGGGGTGGAGGTTGCATTGAAGATGATTCACCAGTTTTCTTCGGACGTTTAGGCTCTTTATATTTATCCTTATCTTCATCGTCTCTTGGACGCTTAGGCCTTTCAGCTTCTTCTCTGCATGCTGATTTAAGTTGGTATTCTAGCAATGCTTCAAACAATTTACCTTCGTAAGAGGCAAATATTGCAGATCGTTTAGACATTTGAGCTACCAGCCGGTTAACCAATTCAGCATCTGAGAAGATTATGAGATTAGTTGGATTGATGTTTACATGCATAGGTGTTGATCTCATAGTTTTCCTGGCCAATGCAATAGATTCGGATAGAGTTGTTTGGTAAACATCTCCTTTGTAACTCCAGGAATGATGTCAAGAAGGAACTTGTGAGTGTAACCTTTGATCATCTCGTTCATTTCCCCTTGAGGATCACGTTCCATGAACTTCTGGATGTACTCCCTTGTAGCTGACATCTTGTCATTCTCGTCATGAAGGTATTGTACCTGGTCAGCGAGAAAGTTCAGCTTTTTGTAAAGCACATCTTTCTTCCTTACCTGTTTGACAGCTTTAACGATTCTTTTCTTAGCTTGAGAGATCCAAGATGCCGTTGGCTTCTTCACTCTTTTGGATGGTGGTGGTGAAGAATGAGAGGATGAGTTTGATGATGAAGAGACATGAGGAGGTTCGGGGTCCTTAGGTGGTTCAGAAGTTTCCTCCTTAGAACATGTGGGACTGTCTAGAAGAAATTTATCATAAGCAGTTTCTTCATCTCCAGACTTAGCCGTTTCATCAGTCTTTGTTTCATCAGCAGGATTTTTCTCAGTCTTATCCATTGCTGGTTCCTCAATATCAAAGTTGATCGAATCCTCAATCTACTTTTGTTGTTGTTCGTGGGTGATGGTAGTACCAGTTCCCTTATCGGGTCGATTAACCGCATCAGGAACTGGTGTGGCTTGAGTGCCACCACTTGAACCTCCAGGGCCAAGAGTTTGATCTTTTATGAATTCATCGGCAAGATGTTTGAGTCTGAGGTTCTTCAACTTCTTTTCATAGTCTGTTTGCTAATGAAATGGTTCTTCTTCAGAGCTTTCCTTGTCATGCTCAAGCACTGGGGTTTTCCCTTTACCTTTGTCACCTGGTGGACTGGGAGGTTTAGCTACTGATGGGGTAACATCGGTTGCAGTTTCAGAGTAGAAGACTTCATCGTCTGATTCGGTATCTTCAGAGCTTTCATCCACTAGCTTTCTTTTCAGTTCAGACTTAGGAATGGGAATAGGAACAACTTCCTTAGAGGGAACTTTCCGTCTGTGTCCATGTTTCCTCTTAGGAAACTTCCTTTTACTCTCAGTGCTTGCAGCACTTCCTACACTTCATCTTCTGGTTTTCCTTGTAGGTGTGCCAGAAGATTTGTCATCGAGAAAACCAACTTTTCTTTCTTCAACTGCTACCAGATACCTTTTGTATATGTAGAACTTTTTAATTTCATCAGACATAAGGTGATCCAGCAACACAGCACCCTGTTTCTTCGTTGTTGATTCCTTGAATTTGACAGTTAGAGTAGGTTCAGTCAACATGTCGTGATTGTTGGGGTCATTGAGTCTCTTGGGGATATCAGGATTAAGCCCAAGTGCTCTTTGGATCAACAGTTTTGTATATCTGATATAAGGAATCTTTGAGCCAAGCTTTTTGAGGAATGACATCATGTCGTCCCATATCAGAGCTTCAATTTCGATGTGCTTCATGTTGATCAAAGCCCAAAAGATTTGTAGTTCCATGAGCTTGGGATGCTCATAGCCACTGTCACGACCGGAAAAAGATTTGGTGATGATGATGTAGAGAGTTCTCCAGGGTTGAGGAATATTCTTAAGAACCACGTATGAATGCTTAGTGATTACTCCTGTAGCTTCGTCATAACCAATGTCGATCATGAATTGTAGAACAGTCTTTTCAGTTGGTGCAGCAACGTAATCGGTAGGCTCGATGTCGGGAATGAGGAGAACAACCCTTAAGTCTGCAGGTGTGATGGTGACTTGTTTGTGGTTGAGAGTCACTGTCACAGCATTTTCTCCTTTGATCTTTTGCATTGTGTTCCAGAACTGATGAATATAGATGTCAGGCACTGTAGCAGAATTTGAGAGCATGTTCTGATAAGGATGATTCTTCAGAATATCCATAGCAATCAAGCAAGAAGACTCTGAGCAGGTGAGAGTATCAAAGTCAACACGAAGGTTGTTCTTTCCAATCTTCATCGGATAGCCATTAGGGAAGATATTAGCAACGGTGAGAACATTTGGTGCATCCATATTCTGCATTTGAGCATCCATGTTGTGATCTGAAATATATTTAGCCAAAAGAACCAACATATCGAAAGACATTATGTTAGTCAACATATGGTTTTATTGTCTAATTATTGAATGTGCTATGTCGATGATTGTTACGAGTCCAATGTCACTTGTTTGTCCAATAGTCCAATGACGTCATGATAAGTTTCGTGAGTTAGTTAACTTTAAGTTTTAAAGTCCATGTTATCACTTATTTTTCACAACATATTACACTTTTAAGCTTATTAGTGACATTATTGGTTTCGTGGCGTTATGATTTATTTATTTATAAGTTTGTACGCGTAACAATTCATGATTAAGGTTAAACAAGGCTTAGGCGTAGAAATGGCAAGCTTATGCGTAAACAGGAGTGATATACGCGTAAAAACGCAAGCTTATGCGTAGGTTCTTGACTTACGCGTAAGAAAAGGGGACCTTATGCGTAGAGCTTACGCGTAAGCGCATATAAAACCTTACGCGTAAGGCTTACTCTTAAGAGTAGACCTTATGCGTAGAGGTCACTGTTTACGCATATCCTTCACAGGATACGCGTAGTCCCTTATGTAGAACCTTACGCATAACAGTTACGCGTAAGATTACTCTTACGCATAACCTTCTACGCGTAAGGTGATCCTTATGCGTAGATTGCTAATAACCTTGATTCTGAATTTTCCCTTGTAACAAACCTGAAATAAGTTCATCATAGCATCAATATTAACGCACAAATTCATTCTATAACAGATTTAATCACAAACACTCATTCAAACAGTTATGCGAAAAACCCTTATGCGTAAAACTAAACCCTAAAGTTCATGAATTACGCCTAAGAAATTTAGCCATGGAAAATGCATCAAAGTTTTTCTGGTAGTTCTAAGAAGTCATGTGAGTGTTAAGACCAAGTTTTAACATCAAATTCTCAGTGAATCAAAAGTACCCAAATATCAAGAACGTTAAACCCTAATTTCTAATTATCAATCAATTAGTGTTTCTGGGTTGATTCTAAACATGGATATGATCAATTCATCTTGTAAACAACAACACATAACAATCTTTTTAACCAAAAACGTTCTCATTTGAAAACACCCAATTTGACGCACAAACCCTAATTCCCAATATCAATCAATTCGTGTATCTGGGTGTGTTTTAGTGATGAAAATGTAATCATTGAAGTTAGAAAAACGTTTTGAAACTATCATTTTAACCACAAACGCACAATCTTGATTATGTGTTCATACGCATATGCGTAGAACACAAAATCGACCATATACAAAAATCTAACCGTTGGATTCGTTTAAAAATCAAAACCAATGTTTAAAATCATGTTAGAAACATAAAATCACTTACAGTTTGATGATCAAAAACGCGGATTAGAAGAATGATTCTTAGGCGTAAGATTTTTTTGGTGAAAAATTAAATGTGAAGAGTTAATGAGGTTGGTGGGTAGTTTTGTTAAAATAAGTTTAAGCTTTTGACAGTTTTAGCCCCTCCACCTTTACCATTTACATCCAATGCCTTTAACTTCCATTTTGGTTACCAAACGAAGGATATCTTGAAAGAATTATGATGACACTCCCCCTCGACTTAAGAAATAATGAAAGTTTATAAATTTTAGTCCGAGGAGTGTCAGAAACCAGAAATGTGACCACCATTATTAAAGAAAACAACCGGGATAAGGTAACATGCAAGTACACGGTTATTTTGAAATAGTTAAGTATTTATTTTCTCCCCCTCAACACTTGATCGGAAAAATACTGAATTTTGAAAGATTTGAGTGTTGACGGAAGAATTGTACTTGCCATGTTTGAAGAAATATAGATAGAAGAATATTTTTGTTGTTTTATCTGATTTTATATTTTTATATTTTGTTTTTGAAAAATATTTACAAAAGAAGTTTTGGTGTTTGACTGGTTTTTAAGAATGTTTTAAGAGTTCATCCAGTTCCTCTTGAGTCAAACACCGCATACCAATCCGGTGGACCAACTCATTAAACCTAGCAGGAGCTAAGGCTTTGGTGAGAAGATCTGCCAATTGGTATTCTGTACCCACAAAGTATAATTCAACAGTACCCTGTTCCACGTGGTCCTTGATGAAATGATATCGAAGATCGATGTGCTTTGATTTGGAGTGTTGAACTGAGTTGCACGAGATCGCAATAGCACTCCGATTGTCGCAGTACATCGGGATTCTGTCAAATACGTAACCATAGTCTTTGAGTTGTGTTCTCATCCAAATAACTTGAGCACAACACGCCGACATGGCTACATATTCTGCTTCAGTTGAGGACAGTGATGTGCAATCCTGCTTCTTCGATTGCCATGACACCAGTTTATCACCAAGAAATTGTAGTGCTCCTAAAGTACTTTTCCGTGAATCTAAGCATCCTGCATGGTCAGCGTCTGAAAAGGCGATTAGTTCAAAACCAGAATCCTTTGGATACCAGATCCCCAAATTAATGGTTCCCTTGATGTATCGGAGGATTCGTTTAGCCTCAGAGAGGTGGGTTTCAGTTGGTCTCGACTGATAACGGGAGCAAAGATATACGGCAAAGACAATATCAGGTCTGCTAGCTGTTAGATACATGAGAGACCCAATAATACTATGGTATTTGGTAGGGTCCACCAATTTCCCATGTAAATCAGCGTCTAGCTTCTTGGTAGTAGCCATTGGTGTGGCATAGGTGTCACTGTTTTGCATTCCAAATTTGTTTAACAGTTCAAGGGCATATTTGGACTGACTCAAGAAAATACCACGGGGTGATTGATGAACTTGCAGTCCTAGAAAGAACGTAAGTTCACCCATCATGGACATTTCAAAATGTTTCTTCATTAGTTTTGCAAAAGCGATTGAGTACTTTTTATGTGTTGACCCAAAAATGGTGTCATCCACGTAAATTTGAACAATTAAGATATGTGCCCCGTGATATTGAATGAAAAGAGTTGGGTCGACCGAACCTTTGGTAAAATGATTGGCAATGAGGAAAGATGATAGCTTATCGTACCACGCCCGAGGAGCTTGTTTGAGACCATAAAGAGCTTTGTTCAGTTTGTAGACATGGTTCGGGAACTCGGGATCAACGAATCCTTCTGGTTGGCTGACATAAACCGTTTCTTTAAGTTGCCCATTCAGAAAAGCAGTTTTGACGTCCATCTAAAAGACCGTTATATTCATATGAGTCTCGAACGCGAGAAAGATCCGAACAGCCTCAAGACGAGCAACCGGAGCAAATGATTCTTCAAAATCAATCCCCTCTTCCTGTCGATAACCCTTAGCCACCAGACGTGACTTGTTTCTGATTATGTTCCCTTCAGCATCCAATTTGTTCTTCCAAATCCATTTGAGACCAATGACGTAAACCCCTGTTGGTCTTTCAACCAGTTACCATACTTCAATACGTTTGAATTGGTTGAGTTCTTCTTGCATGTATTCAATCCAGGTGTCTTTTGTCATTGCGTCTTTAATGTTTTTAGGTTCAGATTGGCAGACAGTGAGTGCATAAATGCAATGTTCACCATCTGTGTGAAGACGTTGTCTCGTAACGACTGGTTGATTTGGGTTGCCAATAATATTTTCCAGAGGGTGGTCTTTTGTCCATCGATGTGTAGAGGGTTGATGTTGGTATACATTGTGCATATTCTGAGGATTCAAATGGCTTGTAGATGATTCCGTGACATCAGGTGCAGCAGTCTCATTAGCAAACGGGTTAAAGAACGCATTTGGATCAAAATCTGCGAGTGGGGGTACATCATTCAGAACATCATTAGCTGGTTCTGTGTCGTTGGATGCAGTTTGTTCAACTGTTGTTGTAGAGTCAACTGGTGGTGCTTCTTCAACAGTAGTTGTTGTAGCAGGTGTATCAGGTATAAGAGTATTATCAGGTTGAGCAGCGGAAACATCAGATACACCTGGAGCACGTTCATCAATATCGTCACTGAACAGAGGAGCAAATAGTCTTTCCATTTGTTGACGAGTAAGCTGAGGGCTTGTTTCAGCTGATGATGGGGTTTGGGGGAAGTTTAAGCGGTTGTGACCGGGTTCCAAGCTGTTATACTCAGAAGCCATATCTGTAAGTTCATCAAAATTAGCATGAATCGTTTCCATAACCTGCTTTGTACGACGATTCCAGATCCGGAAACCTTTTGAATTCTCACAGTATCCAATAAATACTCCAATGTCAGCTTTGGCTTTGAGTTTTCCAAAGTCTTCACGATCATTATTTGGGTAGCAAAGAGATCCAAATACATGAAAGTTTTTGAGATTCGGTTTTCTGTTGTGGATAAGCTCGAAAGGTTTTTTGTTGTGGCGTTTTGTAATCATTTAACGGTTTTGAGTGTAGCATGCAGTTGATACAGCTTCTGCCCACAAGTAATCTGGAAGTTTAGCATCAATTAACATTGTTCTTGCAGCTTCCACTAACGTTTGGTTTCGTCTTTCAACAACTCCGTTTTGTTCTGGTGTCCGTGCAATAGATGTTTGATGCTCTATTCCCACTTTCTCATAAAATTCTCGAAGAGTTTGGTTCACAAATTCAGTTCCTTTGTCTGTTCTGATTTGGCGGACGGTGTTCCGGAGCTGAACTTGAATTTTTGTGAGAAAGGTGATGATCATTTGTGGAGCTTGGTGTTTGCTTCGAAGAAAGTAGACCCAAGTCCATCGTGAATAGTCATCAACAATTACTAAGATGTAGCGTTTGCCATTGATCGTTTGCACGCGCATCGGGCCACACAAATCCATGTGAAGAAGATGAAGCACATGCTAAGAGCTGTGTTCCACCTTTGAACGAAAATGAGCACGAGTGCTTTTCCCTTGTTCACAAGCTTAGCAAAGGTGATCTTTAGAATACCGGAATCGTGGGAGACTCTCAACAAGTTTGTGTCGAGCAAGGTTGGTGATGGTTTGAAAGTTTAGATGTGAGAGACGACGGTGCCATAGCCAGGATTTTATTGATGAAGCCTTTGATAGTAGACAGATAGGAGATGAAGCAACCATGTCTTGCATTGAGATTGTGTACAAACTAGAATTGCGAGAGCCAGACATAAGATCGTTTCCTTGTAGATCACGAATGAAGCAAGTTTTCTCTCGAAAAGCAACTTCTAAATCTCCATCACATAATTGACCTACTGAAAAGAGATTGTGACCGAGGCCTTCCACATAATAAACCCTGCTAATTTCGATATTACCATTGATATAATCTCCGTAGTCCATGATAGCTACGAAGTGATCATTCCCGAATCTGACAGTGCCAATGAACTTTGCAATAAAGTTTGATAACAGTATAAGATTGCCTGTCATGTGTCGGGAACATCCGCTATCAACAATCCAAAGGATGATCTGTATCACCTGCATTACACACATACGACACAGATGGAATAGAAGTAGATGTGGAACCCGAAATGTTAGAGGGTTCCGAAGAAGTTATAGTAGAAATACACACATCAATGACTTTAGGCATCCATTTAAATCCTAGTGTATTATGTATCCATTTCTGCCATCTCCAACTAGTATTTGCTTTAGTCTTAGTGAATGCACTAGGTGGTACTACTTTCTTTGGAGGTGATACTGGAACTACAGGGACATCAATGCGTTTCTTAGAATCTAAAGAGGGCGGTCTACCAAGCACAGACTTAGAATGATTAGTGGGCCTAGAGGTATTCCGATTCTTAGGATTCCTTAAACGAGAAATGATAGCTTTAGCAACACATTTGTCATGAAAATCAGAATTCATACTTTTACGACAAATAGCACAAGATGCATCAGACTGAATATCAAAAGTACTTAAAGGTTTAGCATTCGTTACATCACTTTTTCTATTACATTTGTCAGATGCAATATCTAAAGTAGGTGCAACGGGAGTCTTATTCAAAATACTAGGGTGTTCTTCTACTTCAGCATTCCTTATTGATATTTTCTTAGGTCGCAACTTCCTATTCTTCCTTGTATTGCTCCTAGGCTTTGAAGTGCGAACATTAGGAAAAGAGGCAATTATTCCTGTTTCAGTAGAGGGAACCACATTAGTATCTTGTGATTTGGCAGTAGGCATTCTAGGGTCACGATTACTAAGTGTTACATGTGCTATTCTCTTAATAACGGTAGGCGGAAGTTGTTCATACTTTCCTAACATTTCTCTTAACTTAAAGATAGTGTGCACCAATTCTTGATTTTCAGAACGAAGATTTCCAGAAAAATTCATGACTTCTCTAATGTGTGCAAGATAATGATCAAGTTCGTTTGATGCTTCATCACGAGTCTTTTTAAGTAAATCAAATATGACACCATATTCCTGTTTCACTTTTGCAAGTTCTTGTTCAAATTTTGAGATTTGACACTTCAACGACACGTTTTGATCATCCAGTTGCTCAAATTTTGGATTAAAAGTTTTGGGTTGCAACTGGTTGATTTTGTTTTGCAAAGCAAGTTCACGATTTTGACAATCTTTTTGACACCATTGAAGACGACGTTTTGCATTTGAAAGCTCATTTATCAATCGTTCATTTTCAACTTTTAAAGACTCGATCTGATGCACATTATCAGTATTCTCAACAATTACAACAGAATCAACAGTATCAGCAGAGATATAATCAGATGCATATGGCAAAGAATGCAATAACACAACATTATGGACATCAGCACAGATAACATCTTCCAAGAGTCGATCAACATCTTTTCGTAACATTTTCTTTTTACGTTTGGTGTTAGAAATAGATGTTTCTGTTTTCTCGAAAACGACTTTCATCAATCCAAGTTCCTTATGAAAGTCCCGTTCCCAGTACAATGCACAATTTTTCAAATTTTTAACATTGGGTAAAAGTCTTTTCTGAAAAATGTCTCTTTGTTCTCGCGCCAGAGGCGATTGAAAATGTTCAACTTTTATTTCAGAATGAAATTCAATCTCATGTTCTAAAAGTTTGAGGTCAGCCATGAAAAGGTCAAAATGTTGTCAGATTCAAAGACTCAACAACAAAGAAACAAGGTGCAGTTTTGCCTGACTGCCTTCTCACTGCTGACATTAAGAATCTTCAATCGTACTCACGTTATCAAGAAGCAGTAGCATCAGGAAAAGTTGGCTTCATTGATGAAAAGTCTTCCGCTTTACCAGTCAAGAAGACCAGGAGATCAGTCAGTGCTGGAAGTGCAGCAAGCACTGGGAGTACCCGAAAGTATCCAAAGAGAAATCATACCCTCAAAAGGAAAGTTCCATCAAAGGTTGCAATTCCTAATCCTCAACCGGCACATAAAATAATGGACAAAGACTCCGAGGATACTGAGACGGATGAGGAGGTTCACTACTCAGAGTCTGTTACGGATGAAACAACAACAGTTGAAAAACCATCGAGTCCCAAGACTGACAAGGGTAAAACTCCAGTAGAAGAGCAGGAAGAAGAAGAGAGTTCAGATGAAGAACCAAAGGATGAGGATAAAGACTACAGAAAAACACTGAAGAATCTCAGGCTACAACATGTTGCTAAGGAATTTAATCTTCAACGGACTAGAGGCCCTGGAGGTTCCAGTGGTGGCGCACTTACCATACCAATTCGTGATGCGGTTAATCACCCCGATAAATGAACTGGTCCCACCGCTAAGGAATCAACAGAACAGCAACAGCAAACCTATGAAGTCCCATTCACGTTTGAGGAGGAAGAAGAACAAGAACAGGAGGAGATGATCACAGACAAAGACGTTGAGGAAGCTGCCAAAGAAAAAGCTGAAGAGGAAGCTCGAGCTAAAGCAGCATAAGAGGCCAGGGTTAAGGCTGTAGAACAGGCTAAAGCTGAAAAAGAAGCTGATGATTATCTTCTAGATAATCCTGAACATAACCCGGAACAAAATTCTGAGCCACCAAATGACCCAGAGCCTTCTCATGACTCATCTTCGTCTGACTCATCGTCTCATTCATCACCACCACCATCCAAAGACACCACCACCATATCCGCATCCAGATCTATAAAGAAACCGACTGATACTTGGGCATCATGTGCAAAGACAAAGATTGTCAAAGCTATCAGACACGCAAGGAAGCGCAACGTTGTTAACAAGAAACTGAATTAGCTTGTAGACAGATTCAATCTACTTCAGAATGTGATAAACGAGTTTTCGGATGAAAGGGAACAGATTCAACAGTTTCTATATAGAGATATCCAAGGGGAAATGGACAAGACGGTCAGAGAATATACTCACAAGTTTCTTCTCGACACCATCCCAGGAGTGACAAGATAGATGTTTGCCAGACAACTCTATCCTGATCTCATGCGATTGGTCAAGCATACATTTTCAACTACTCCTATTGCTATGCAAATGAATCCAGTCACGCCGGATGTCTCCGATGATGAATTCATATCAAAGCTGGTATTGCAAATGTCTCAACGATCTGGCTCTTTCACTTCTGACGAAGCTAAACTATTTGAGGCATTGCTTGAATATCAACTCAAGACATCATGTAAAGAGTCAGCCAAAAAGGGTAAGCGACCAAGAGATGACGATGATGCGGACAAGGATTCGGAGCCTTAACGCAAGAAGAAAACTGATGAATCATCATCTATGCCTCCACCACCCCAAAGGACTTCCACCACTAGACGATCTCCTCAACGTCCTCCTACAACAGACAAACCTCAGGAATCCGAATCCCCACCACCAATGGAGAAAACTGATGATCACTTTGAATACACTGGTGGTGACGACGAGGAGATTCCTGAGCCCCAACAACAACCCCCTCCTTCTACATCAACTAAGCAACCAACATCATCCTCCAAGCCAAAGAAGAAAAAGTCAACATCAGTTGTATCATGGCTAGATGAAGATGAAACTGAAGAATATGACTGGTTTTCAAAGCTTGTTGATGCAACCCCTCAATTACCGGAAGGCCAAGAACTGGTAGATGGTCGAACTCTCGAGCATGCCAAGTTAATTCAAGAAAATTTAAGGTGAAGAAGATGACGAAAGCAGAGTTAAGACGCATCAAGAATGAAGATTTTCAACTGCTAAAAGACAGCTCTGACAGTGCAATTGAAGTCAAATATCATCTCGAAAACATTGCACGAGCCATGTCCAACAACATTGATTGGCTCAACCCTGAATCCAATATCGACTTCACCAGACCTGAGAAGGCTCCATACTACACCGACTGGACAAAGCCACTACCCACCATTGGCCGACCTGATCAACCGAAGATTCCCTACCGATATTTCATCAACAATGAACTGGAATTTCTTCAACACGGTAGCCATGTTAGCAAGAAATACGCTACCTCACTCACCTTCCCTTTCCCGGCAGCAATCTTCTCAAAGAATGTGGCCATCGAGGAAGAAGCCACAAGAATGTTTGTTGACAATCTGGTAAAGTATGACCTCGACTTACTATATGGAATTCATCATTGGCCTGAACGAAGAAGAATATACTACAGAAGCTTCCAGGTACTCAAATCGAAAAAGGAGGTGTTCAGTAATGAACGGATCGTTGCCATAATGAATGTTAGCCTGTCTACCAAGTGGGACTACTTATTCCTGAAGAAAATCATAGTCAAACGCCAAGACGAACAGGAATATGACTTTTCTGAAGCGGATTTTCCGAGATTGTCACTCAATGACATTGAAGATATGTATCTTGCCAAGGGACAAGGACGAATGCGACAATTCTCCATGAACATCCAGCTCCAGTGCATCAAGTCACTGCTAATATTCATTAGAATCATCGTTATCCAGGAATGTGTTGAAGACCTTCAACTTGCCGTGGAATCATACCAAAAACGTGTTAGTCTCACCAAACCACAGCTAGACCTTCCCGATATCAACCATCTCGCTCAGTACAACATGATTCGGAAACCAAAGTTTGGGGTCATTTACCGAAGTGAACTTCACCGTAACTGCTTCATGGAATGCAAGGAGCTTCACAAGTTCTGTGATCACACTTTAAAGAAGGTTCGGGACCGGTTAGCATATCGATTAAATGAGATTCATGAAGGAATAGGGTCGAAGAAGAGGTGGAATTCTAGGGACAAGAGGGATGTAAAGAAGATCATTACCAGGATTTATGAAAGGTTGTTTCGTCGAGATCAGATGAGGACTTTGGAGAGTTTCGTGGGTGGACGTCAAAGTATATCTCTAGCAGGCTATCAACGTCCAGAATGAACTCCTGGTGTTATTGACGGACTTCCTGGTACTCCCTGATTTGTTTCTTTCATTAATATTTGGATGTGTTTATTTATATTTGACAATGGCTTGTGCACACATAACAGTGTACAACCCGTACTTGTAATGAAAGGACCCTGTGGTACGTATCAGTGCCACAATCCTATAAAAGGAGCAAAAGCTTCTTACTTTTGAGTAAAACTTATCAAAACTTTCACTTTTCAAAGTTTTACTCAAAAGAACAAGTACTTCCCCTTATGATTTTCAAAACCTCAAAAGTTAATATCACTTGTTGAGGGGGAGTACCTGCTCAAAACTTTGTTCACAAAACATTCTTCGTGGAATTCTTCCCACAAAACTTGAAATGGACATATTCGATATCAAAATTTCATCAAAAATAACATTTATATGCCATTTTTTAGGGGAGAAAAATTATGTGATAAGATAAATGTTGTGGATTGCTATTGAATCTTCGTGCTAAAGACTAAACCAATGAATTGACGAGCTCTTAAATATTAGTAACTCGAAAAGACTTGTTCGGGACGGGTAATAATTTCAAGCTTGCTAGCTAGTGATATAAACGTGTCTCGCAAAGGACTTGTCCTAGTAGAATGTACCATTCGAGAAACTCTTGGTAGACATGAACCTTGACGTGTCAAACCTCCTCACCAAGGAGTGTTTACAACTTCAAGCTAACTTAGTCAGTGATGTAACCGTGTCTCGAGGGGAATTGTGTATCTTGAGTTGATCAATTCAAAAGTGCGCGCTATTCTCTCACTGTGCAGATTTCTATCAAAATTCTTAAGCACGTGTGGAGGGGGAGTATTTCTGCTAAATACAAAACTCTCACAGTGGTACTAAATGTTTTTACTCATAACCAGTTTGAGAGATTTTCATGAAAATGGTTTTATGGTAACCTAGGTTAGTCATGGAGTTATAAGGTGACTAAGGTTAGGAATAATCATCCTATGATCCGCCAGAGCAGGAGGGATCTACCCAAGGACACCACCAATAGTTAGAATTTAGAAGTCCTTAGGTATGATTATAAAAAAAGGGTAAATGAGAATCAGAGAAAGAAGGAGTTGAAGAATTAAAAAGAAACGTAATGAAAAGGGTGAAAAGAAATAGCCTTCCAGATTATTCAAGGCAGACACCAGGTTCAATACATATGCTACTGGATGTCACTAGATGACACCGGTATTGAAGATCAAAGTTGTCATGGACCCACTGACGCATGCACTAAACCTTCTTAGCCACTCAAGTTTCTCTCAACAGAAGCTTGTTTCATTCTCTCAGGTAACCCTATGTAAACTATCAGCTTTCTCTTAGAGATTGCTGGTATTGAAAACTAAAGCGCACTAATGAGTCTAGAGCCACGAGATTCATCAAAAGCGCACTAATGAGTCTAGAGCCACGAGATTCATCAAAAGGTCTCTTAGGTACACTTGACATTTCATCACTTGTCGTTCAACAATAAGGACGCAAGTGAACATTCTAGAGTCCTTCACAGATCTTAGCAATATGTCGAGAACATTTATGAGGGGTTGAAATCTGTGATCCTCAGTGATTGATGGAAACTCCTGCCAGGGTCAACATCAAACAGCCCTAACAGCAGGTCACTTCGGTAACTCCTTGTGGGTTACGCTTAGTGTTGTCTCAAACAGTCTACAGTCATGGGGTGATGCTTCGGTGTACCTCAACGACTCACCTAAACCGTAGATGTACTTCGGTATATCGTGTTAGCCTTCTTGAGGGCATCCGGTTTCAGGAACAGCCTTTGCTAGAATTAGAGATGTGTCTTCACATTATGATTTTGACACTCTCGAAGTTCGAACTTGTAAGTGCTGGAAATCCCGCTAAGGAGATTCCTTTCAAGAATCGAGTCCTGAATATGTGGGTCTTTACTTGAACTTGTTCAATGTAATGCCAACTGTCCCTTACGGGATTCGGATGACTTATTCGCCCAACCAAGGTGAATGGAATCAAGACATTCATCAGTAGAACAATTGTAGTAATCAATTCTTTATGAAAATATTACAATGACCAATTGGTGTTCGTGACTGTACCGGAGATGCTGCTGCTGATGGATGCTCGGGGGAGGAAGAGATCGTCTTGATTCTCCACATGCTCATACCAACAACCTTGTGGAAAACTAGAAGGGGGGTTGAATAGTTTTACCAATTTAAAACTTCCTTTTAAATATTTAGATCGACTTATGTCAATCGACTTATGTCAATCTATTTGGTTATTTATGTTGGACGTTGATAGATAGATATATAAACGAGTAATGAAAGATAAAGAGTAAGAAGCACATCACCACGACACAAGTTATTTATAGTGGTTCGGCTACAAGGATACCTTCCTTGCCCTACTCCACTCCCCGAGTCACCTACTCGAGAGTTCGTAAGCACTACACCAACTCCTTATGGCGGAGAAGCCTTCACAACGTCGCTTAACCTTTTTCTGGTACAAAGCTAAATACCGAGTTTCTTCACACCAAGGCGAACCACACCTAACACAACGTCGCCTACCCTTTATACGGTGCTAGGCTAACCACCGAGTTCTTTCACACCAAGGAGAACTAATCCTATCACAATGTCACCCACCCTTTATTAGGTACTAGGCTAAGCACCTAGTTCCATTACTATGGAGGAGCTACTACCCTTCACAACACAACACCTAATATCAAGGAGATCCACTCCTTGTTACAATACCATCAAGGATATCACCATCCTTGGAAATAAACAAATACTTATATGTATAACGATGCACCTCATCGATTATACGACCTAGGCATTCTTCCCAAATGCGACTTGATTTGATTCTTCGGCATCCTTCACTAATGCCTTTGACACAACACTTGGCACCCTTCACTAATGCCTTCGTCTTGACACCTTTAGCATTCTTCACTAATGCTTTGGCACGGATGATGAGCACCTTTCACTAATGCTTTCATCTTGACACTTTCGGCATTCTTCACTAATACCTTCAACCCAACAACTATTGAGAAAGGAAGAACTATCAACAAGAGAACCTTAGTTGTCTTGATGATGACGAAGCATGGCAACTCATGGATTTGAGCTTGCACGTCTTCAAGAAGTGGTGATCTCGGCTTTTAGAGGAACCTAGAAGATCACACAAGAACAAAAGACAAACTACATAGATCACTTGGATCTGAGGTTAGAGGGTTATAATACTTGGGGGAAGTATGTGTGTAAAGTGATGGTTAGAAAGGAAGAAATGGCTCTCTATTTATAGAGAAAATTCTCTACTGTTCCCTGGATCCCACGGATCCATACCACAAGGGATCCGGCTAGCACAAAGCCAGGGATCCGTGGAACGCTCCTCTTTGCCCATGGGTATTTTTGGTTATGGGTCATGGGTCATGGGTCATGGGTTATGGGTTGATCCATGGTTTTCTTTCTAGATACAATAAAATTGGTTAAGTGGTATATATAAAACCATGGGTTATGGGTCAATACCATATGCTAGTTTTTACCCATTTAGTATATACTTGTTTTTACCCATTTTAATATATACTTATTTTTACCCATTTTGGTATACTTAGTTTAAGTATATGCTAACCCAATATGTAAACACTAGTTGTTGTACATATGTATCTAAATCATAAAATCACTTATACATGTTTTAGTGTTTTATGTGAAAACGTAAGTGTGTTAGGAAACTATTAACTCAAACTCTTTACGTATTCTATTTGTTTTGTTAAAATGATTTTACGTTTGTTATCGACAAAACATTACGGCTTATTTGTATTAACAATCTCCCCCTTTTTGTTGATGACAAAACATAAAATTATTTTAAGAAAAACTAAAATTCGTAGTAAGTTTGAATTAGTAGTTTTTACTTTCTTCTCCCCCTTTTTGTCGAAACAAAAAGTGTGAAAAGAAACTAACGCAATTTTTTATAAGAGAAAAAAAAAGTAAAAATGTAAAGAGAGTAAGTGAAGGAAATGGTACTCGTCTTAACTCCCCCTTAACGAGTCCATCCCTTTGAGAGGGCGTCAAGTACATAACGTAAATAAACTAATGTGTTTGCAATTTATGTTTGCAAATGGTTCGTCTAAGTGACGAAAACTTACTCCCCCTTGAAGATTGCAAAGTTGCAATGGAGTGTCATGAAGATTGCAAAGTTGCAAATTTTTTTGCAATTTTGTTTGACACAAAGCTCCCCCTAGCTTTATGGTGTCAAAATCTTCATGTGTATTTTGAAAATCTACAAAGTAAAGGTTAGAAAAAAAGAGTATAGTGCATAATTTCCTACAAATAAAACTCAAGTCAGTAGAATTTGTGCTTCTGATCCACGGATCCCACGGTTCCCTTTTTGAAGGGATCCGTCTAGGCATTTTGGAGGGATCCGGCTGTCTGTTGACAGTTTCTTCAGCAATGAGAGTGTTTCAATCAATGCTAATGAATATGTGAGGTAGTATATGATATATCAAGCACAACACATAAAGCACATAACAACTATGGCATATAGATATTCATTCAATAAAAACAAGAGATGATCAACCAAATCTCTAAAACTAAGAGAATGAACTAGCCATACAAGTGCTACTAATGCTAATGAGTTATCCACACTCTAGATTTAACTAAAAGCTTAATGATGATCAAGGACGAGATAAGTTTTCCTAAACATTCTAAGTTTGAGCTTGTGACTATGATGCTCATTGTAGTTTAGGCTTGTTGACCTCTTCGAAACGTTCGAGGAGGTGATAAAACATGAAACGTTGCTCTTCACGTAGTTCATGTATCAATCTTTCAACATGTTTACAATGATAGCAATCCTTGTCATGGTTTTGAATTTCTTGAAGTGGAAGTTCAAGTGAAGTGGGTTGAGGATCTTCAAATGAAGGAGGAATTGGTGGAGGCTCATTAAGTGATGGCTCTACAATGTTTGATGGTGGAGGTAAAGAAGCATCAACTTCCATGTGGTCGGGTGGTTGACTTTGATGTCTTCTCATAATCCAAAATGGACTATTGGGGGGAATGAGAGACTTTGACATTGGATCAAGTGTTGATTCAATATTTTGATTTTGTTGCCTAACCTTTTCAAGTGAGTTTGTTGGTAGTGGTGGAAGGTGAGATGGCCAAGGAGGTAAGTCTTCTACATTGTGAGAATGTGGAGATGATTGTGAGGTGGCTCTAGGCACCAATGATGTTGGTTGAGTTGTGGAGGGTATGTTTGGTTTGGTAGAGTTTGATGATGAAGTCCTAGTGGGAACTATTTTCTTGGGGATTAGTTTGATTGGTTTCCTTGGTGTAGGAGAAATCCTAGCATTAGTGAACTTAACCGGAGATGATTCGGTTGAGGAAACTTCGTGTATGATCCTAGCAAGTTTATTGGGTGGTTCTTGAGTGGATGAGTTAGCACTAGGAGCCTTTCTCATGATGAAATGACTAAGGGAGATGGTTGCAATTTGTTGATAATTGTGTTTGTGTTTGATGACTAAAGTGTTCTTAGCAATATGGCTTATAAAGGGAAGAGTTTGGCAAATGCATTTAATACATAATCCACTAATGTTCTTGGAAATGTGATGATTAACATGCACAAGGTTGAAGTTCAGAGTTTCACTGATCTAGGAACTCATTTAAGATGAGATGGAGTGTTTGAGTTAGGAAGATGAGTTGAAATTATTGTTCTAGCAATGTTAGACATAAACTGTCACCCGGATCCCACGGTTCCCTCCTTGGAGGGATCCGGCTAGGCTAATCCTAGGGATCCGGCTCTCAGCAGTTATGACTGGTTTGAAATGAGGTTTCTAGGAGCTAAAGCCTATCTCATTTTGAGTGTTTCAGTTTTCCTAAGTGTTTTAAGATGAGAGGGTACTTAAATGATCAAAGGTAATAAGTGTTATAGCAAATGATTGCTTCTTATGGAAAGGAGATGGGACAAGATGACTACCAATGGATGTCCAAGGATAACACTAAGAGTTTTGGTGGTGTCAAGTCATAATAAATGATCCTAGTGATCAGATTTAAGCTTGAGGTGAAATTTGAAAAATTCTTAAAAATCACAAGAATTGAAAAACTAATTTTTGTCTTACTTTGAGATAAAAATGATTAGAAACAATTTCCTAAAATTGTTTAATTTGTAAAGTTAAGTGTTTTGAAAGACGAGAAATAGTTTGTGAGTATTGAAGCAGAAATATGGTGAGTTTTGATGTGTTGATAAATCAAGAGGCATTTTGACTAAGGTCTTAAGTAAGCTTTTAGTGAGTCTAAGCCTTTCTCATCCTTGAAGTGGTTTTAGTTGGATTCTAAAATCATATGCTTAGCTAATGTGATGTTATCTAGAAAGTTATCTTGATGCAAGGAATGTCGTATTGTTGATCTGATGTCACGGATCCCACGGTTCCCTCAAGGGAGGGATCCGGCTAGGCTAATCCTAGGGATCCGGCATCTGCAGATCAGAATCTTCACAGAAATTATGTGCATATTTTGCACACTAATAAATCTATAAACAAAGCAATAAGAACAAGCATGTCATCACAAAACACCACTTATAAAAGCATGATAAAGGAACAGTATCCAAATTACCATAAACCAAAAGTGCTAAAACGTAATCATCCAAACATAAAATAAATGAAAATAAGCATATTCCTATTGTCTCTTTCGTCAATCCTTTCTTTTCCTTTTTGACGGCTTAGTGAGGTTGTAAGCGAGGTTTTGAATCACGCCCCTCAATTGTTTAAATTCCGCGGTCTCATTTGAAATGGTTGGAAGTTGTTCGTAGTAGTCAAAGGGTTCCAATTTGATGTTGGTTATGGGGTCGACGTCTTCCTCATCTTCATCTTCTTCTTCTTCACCGGCCGAGGAGTCCGAGAGAGCTTCAGGTTTCTTTCCATTGACCATGAACCATTTAGGGGGTTGTTTGGTAAGATGTACCATGACGTGATCGGAAAGGTAATGATCATTGTTGATAGGAGATGGTTGCAATGCACCAACATACTTACAAAGTCGTGTTAGGAGCATACCATACGGAAGTACCATGTTAGAAGCTTTGAATACCCCAGCCATTCTCCTTACCATGTAATAGGCAAGATTAAATGGCCTTTGGTTGGTAAGACAATAGATCATTTGCACAAGACATGCGTTTGGATGATCTTTGTTTCCAACTAGGCTAATGACGTTTTCCCTAAGGATTTCTTCCCATTTTCTAAACATGGGATGCATTTCGAAAAGTTCCATTTGAAAGGGATCACGGTGAATGAGCTTTTTGTTACGGTTGTAACGGGATTGGTCGGTCCTAACTTTGAAGATAGTATCTCGAATGGTTTTGGGATCATCGAGAGGAGTGTTATAGAGAGGCTTAGGATCAAGTGCAAGGTTTTGAGCGTTAATTGCCCAGTCTTGAGAGTACATACAAATTCCTTCACAAGGAATGCGAAGAATTTGAGCAAAGGTGTTGAGAGGAAGAATAAAGTTTTGTTTGTTGATGATGAAGGCGATTGAGATGCTATTGTTGGTGTTTCTAATGATCCTAAAGCTTTTGTAAAATTCAAAAATGAAGACCAGACAAATTTGTTCATCTATGTCAAGGAGACAATCAAAGTTGATTGTCGAGAAAACTTGACAAATGTCGGTATCTTCAAGGAAACATTCCTTGACTACACGACCTTCGTGGATAAGTCGTTTTACAAGGATTTTGAATATTTTACGGTCGGTTTTGGTCAATCCCTTTTTACGATAGTAATGAGTAAGGTAATGGACGGTGTCATGATGATCTTGTTGAGTGGCTTTGGGCATGCTTGGTCCTACAAATACAAATTTTCAATTAGGTAAAATTAGTTGGGATGGGTTATGGTTTTGATTTGTATTAACAATGTTGTGAACACAATGTGATTTTGTTAAAACCTCCTTTTCATGATTAATTTAAAAAAATCCTAATTAAATTAATTGATTAGAAATTAAGAAACCATAAACCCTAGGATGAGGATGATGAAAATTAGAACAAGTTAATGTAATTACTTACAATGGTGTTCTAGGAAGGAATACTTGAAAGTATGGAAGCCAATGAGAATGAATTATGTAGCTTAGTCGTTTTTGTGTTATGTGAATAGAGGGAAAAAGATCAGTGGTGATTTTTTGAAAGCGTATAGCTGAGTTCTGTTCCACGGTTCCCCCGAATCCCTTGTTTTTGGGATTCGGCTAGTACAACTAGAGGGATCTGGCTACTGTGGACAGAAAAAGGGTTGTTTCGTATTATTTTTGTAGTAGGCTTATAGCTTATTAAAAAAATAGTTTGGAAGTATTAGATGAGGATTGTTCATGGATGACGGGTTTTGATGAATCACATATCGAGGGTTCATATGTGACAACGGCGTTAGTTTGACGAATCAAGAGGAATACCATTCCTGATGATGAAAAAGACGAAAGAGTGACGAAAGAGACTTCTTATGATGCTAATAATTTTTAAACAAAGAAAACTATAAAATAAATTAAACTCATGCAACCTATCTAGTGAAAAGTAAAACATACCTCTATGCTTCTTGGTTTGGCGTAATACCAAAAAATACTTCATGAGCTTTTAAAGTAATCCTTTGTACTTGGTGTACCTAAGTTGTGATTACTTTTTAGATCCTTCCTTGAATGTTGACTTCATTATTCTTTGAATAGAGATGAAGATTTTTGGAGAGATTCTAGCATGAAGATTTCTTAAAAAAAATTGTTAGAATGATCTATCAATGTCCAGAAAAATGATTTAAAAGAAATATGACCCTTTAAAAAAACATACTTCTATGTAGTTTTCAAACATACACGGATCGTATCAAGTCTTTAAAGTACAACAAACTTTAAAAAACTTGGTAACGAAGCTCTGATGCCAATTGTGGAAAACTAGAAGGGGGTTGAATAGTTTTACCAATTTAAAACTTCCTTTTAAATATTTAGATCGACTTATGTCAATCTATTTGGTTGTTTATGTTGGACGTTGATAGATAGATATATAAACGTGTAATGAAAGATAAAGACTAAGAAGCACATCACCACGACACAAGTTATTTATACTGGTTCGGCTACAAGGACACCTTCCATGCCCTACTCCACTCCCCGAGTCACCTACTCGAGAGTTCGTAAGCACTACACCAACTCCTTATGGCGGAGAAGCCTTCACAACATCGCTTAAACTTTTTCTGGTACAAAGCTAAATACCGAGTTTCTTCACACCAAGGGGAACCACACCTAACACAACGTCGCCTACCCTTTATACGGTGCTAGGCTAACCACCGAGTTCTTTCACACCAAGGAGAACTAATCCTATCACAACGTCGCCTACCCTTTATTAGGTACTAGGCTAAGCACCTAGTTCCATTACTATGGAGGAACTACTACCCTTTAAAACACAACACCTAATATCAAGGAGATCCACTCCTTGTTACAATAGCATCAAGGATATCACCATCCTTGGAAATAAAAAAATACTTATATGTATAATGATGCACCTCATCGATTATACGACCTAGGCATTCTTCCCAAATTCGACTTGATTTGATTCTTCGGCATCCTTCACTAATGCCTTTGACACAACCCTTGGCACCCTTCACTAATGCTTTCGTCTTGACACCTTTAGCATTCTTGACTAATGCTTTGACACGGATGATGAGCACCTTTTACTAATGCTTTCATCTTGACACTTTCGGCATTCTTCACTAATGCCTTCAACCCAACATCTATGGAGAAAGGAAGAACTATCAACAAGAGAACCTTAGTTGTCTTGATGATGATGAAGCATGGCAACTCATGGACTTGAGCTTGCACGTCTTCAGGAAGTGGTGATCTTGCCTTTAAGAGGAACCTAGAAGATCACACAAAAATAAAAGACAAACTACATAGATCACTTGGATCTGAGGTTAGAGGGTTATAATACGTGGGGGAAGTATGTGTGTAAAGTGATGGTTAGAAAGGAAAAAATGGCTCTCTATTTATAGAGAAAATTCTCTACTGTTCCCCGGATCCCACGGATCCCTACCACAAGGGATCCGGCTAGCACAAAGCCAGGGATCCGTGGAACGCTCCTCTTTGCCCATGGGTATTTTTGGTTATGGGTCATGGGTCATGGGTTATGGGTTGATCCATGGTTTTCTTTCAAGATACAATGAACTTGGTTAAGTGGTATATATAAAACCATGGGTTATGGGTCAATACCATTTGCTAGTTTTTACCCATTTAGTATATACTTGTTTTTACCCATTTTAGTATATACTTGTTTTTAGCCATTTTGGTATACTTAGTTTAAGTATATGCTAACCCAATATGTAAACACTAGTTGTTGTACATATGTATCTAAATCATAAAATCACTTATACATGTTTTAGTGTTTTATGTGAAAACGTAAGTGTGTTAGGAAACTATTAACTCAAACTACTTACGTATTCTATTTGTTTCGTTAAAATTATTTTACGTTTGTTATCGACAAAACATTATAAGATGGTAAAATATGAATAAACGTTTTTACGGCTTATTTGTATTAATAAACATCACAAAAGAAGCTCTCTGAAAATCAAAGGAAACACAAAGTCATAATGATTCTTCATCTAATCAAAGAATCTACAAAGTTATAAAGACTCAAGAACTACTTCACATCTGGAATTCACTGTCAAATGAGCGTGTGAGTATGTTGGAAAAAGACGTAGAGACGCTGGAGCAACGAAGCTGACCTATAGCTGACAACAACATACTATCACAACCACCACAAAGAACAAAGAATTAAAGAACTAAGAAATCAAAGACGTCAAAGTAGAATACTTCAAAAGAAACAAGATCCCTACACTGGGGAGATTGTTGGAATCAAGGCACTTCTTCTCACAAGAAATAAGAATGTCAGAAGACGTCAATGCAACTATTACATCAGCACCAACAACGTTTAAAGATTACTTAAGTCATTAATTACCAACACTTAGGGGGAGATTGTTGGAATCACTCCTAAAATATATTTCAAGTGTTTGTAATTAACATGTAATAGGTTGCTTAATTAGGCTTTTATGTTTGTATTAAAGGCAAGGCTTAAGTAGAAAGCCCATAAGCCTTGGCCCATGCCCAATAAATAGTGGAAGAGACTAGATGTGTTGCCCTAGTCATCTTCCCTATAATAGTCTTGTAAACCTTCCTTAGAAGGTTGGTTGTTCATTTCATTCAAATCCTACGCATACACCTTTCATATATTCATACGTGTTTTGTGTGTTTTGTCCAACCAATCTCTCTTTATCTCATTTTTAACATATTGATGCTTGTGTTACAAACATGGGAACCTACTTATAGAAAAAAAATTATGCATTGCAATGAATGCTTGACCCAAACTGTGGATTAAAATATAATGATTAGATATGAATTTTAAGGCATGTGATCATGAGAAAACAAGCATTAAATCACATACTCCAAAATAAAGTGAGTAAAATAGAAGATAAAACTAGCTTCTGTCTCACGGATCCCACGGATCCTTCCATTGAGGGATCTGTCCAGCATTAAGGCTGGGATCCGTGGTACTCGTGATTCAGGCAGCTCAAAATTTTCCTTTTGGAAACATTTGTGCCTAGTGTGTGCCTATATGCAAACTATTTGGAGTTGCGGTTATCTTGACTCCTAAAAAGAAAAGAAAAATAAACTAGAAGTGAAAAGGCATACTATTATGTGAGATAACCTGAGTGCTCCTAATTCATTTTTGCTTAAATAAATGTACCCGAAAACACATATTAGTTATGTGTCCTCTTTAGCATTCAAAAGACATGAGATGCAATGAAAATGTGTTTTTACTTTGTATTAGTAATGAAAAAGCGATTTGTCCTAGACGTGAGAAATTGCTTTTGTGAAATTGATACGGGAAGAGGTATCATTTTGGAAAACATTTTGAAAAGAGGTTTCTATGTGCGAAAAAACGTTAATTCTTTAAAAAGAAGATGTGTATGTAATTACGTGTTTGCAACTTGTACTTATTTTGAAAGAAAAAAAAGAGAAAACTATGAGTTATAAGTGAAAAACTTATCTTGGGTTTTGAAAATTCCCGTATTGCTTGTGAGTTGTGCGTGAAATAGAGATCCTAGACTCAGAAAGAAGAAGGATAGATTACGACGATTGTTCCATGAGACCAAGACCAAGACGAAGTAGGTTGAATTGTTCCCGCTTCAACGGTTTGGTGAGGACGTCGGCTATGTTGTCTTCGGACGCTACCTTCTCAATAGAGATGTTCCCCTTTTGAACATTTTCTCTTAAGAAGTGATGATGAATCTCAGTATGCTTTGTGCGAGAATGTAATACCGGATTCTTGCTTAAGTCAATGGCACCTTTGTTGTCGCATAGAATGGCTATGTTACTTAGATGAATGTCGTAGTCAACTAACGCTTGTTTCATCCATAGTGCTTGTTGGCATGCTTTGCCGGCGGATACATATTCAGATTCGGTTGTTGATATTGCTAATGCCGTTTGTTTCTTTACGAACCAAGATGTTAAACAACATCCCATAAAAGTACATACCCCACTTGTACTTTTTCGATCAACATAATCACCTGCATGGTCAGAATCTGCATATACAATAGTTTCTACTCCCCTACCCTTAGGATACCATAATCTTAATTGAGTCGTACCCTTAATGTATCTAAATATCCCTTTGACAGCTTCTAGATGTGATATTTTAGGATCTTCTTGAAACCTAGCACATAGACAAACACTAAACATGATATCCGGCCTACTAGCCGTGAGGTAGAGAAGACTACCAATCATGCCACGATACTTTGTGTTATCAACGGATTCGCCGTCTTCATCTTTTGTGAGTTTAGTGTCGGATGACATTGGTGTCCTAATTGGTTTTGACTCTTCTAAACCGAATTTATTTAACATTTCCTTAATGTATTTAGATTGATTAAAGAAGATACCATCTTCCACTTGTTTGATTTGTAGACCAAGAAAGAAACTAAGTTCTCCCATCATACTCATCTCGAACTCGTCGTGCATGATTTTAGAGAAATCATCACACATGTCTTGACAAGTAGATCCGAATATAATATCATCTACATATATTTGAACAATGATTATATGTGACTCCTTTTTCTTAGTAAAAAGTGTGTTATCAACTAACCCCATGGTGTAGTTGTGTTTGATTAAGAACGAATTGAGTTTATCATACCAAGCTTTTGGAGCTTGTTTAAGACCGTAAAGGGCTTTCTTTAGTTTATACACATGTTTAGGTTTTTCAAAATCGATGAAGCCTAGAGGTTGAGCAACATATACTTCTTCATTAATAAAACCATTTAGAAAAGCGTTTTTGACATCCATTTGATAAAGCTTAAGATCATTACCACAAATATAAGCAAGAAGTATTCTTATAGACTCTAATCTAGCCACGGGGGCATAGGTCTCATCAAAGTCTATTCCTTCTTGTTGGTTATATCCTTGGGCAACGAGTCTAGCTTTGTTTCTAGACACTATACCGTTTGCATCTAATTTGTTTTTATAAACCCATTTGGTTCCTATTATGGTTTGATTGCTAGGTGGAGGGACAAGTGTCCAAACATCATTAGAAACAAATTGATTTAACTCTACTTGCATGGCCATTACCCAACTTTCATCTTTTATGGCTTCTTGTGTATTCTTAGGTTCTATGGTTGAAACAAAACAAAATAGGCTACTTTGGTTTTGGACTTGAGACCTTAAGGTTCTTTCGTTTAACTTTCCTATGACCTTATCCACGGGGTGATCTTTGGACTCTTTAATATTTATGAGTTCATTATTTGAAGGTTCTTCTTCTTATTCAATTATCTTTTTCTTTATTATAATAGCTTCACTTTCAACAATCTCGTCATCGACAAGAGGTGGAGAGGGTTTGGGTGGACTTTCATCAAATTTTACATTTAATGATTCTTCTACCTTCATTGTTTCTTTATTTAATACGACGTAAGCTTTGCTATTAGGAGAATAACCTTAAAAGATACCTTCGGTTGATTTAGGATCAAATTTTGTGCGGTAATCTTTAGTGTTAAGAAGAAAACATTTGTTACCAAAGACTCTAAAGTGATCTAACGTAGGCCTTTTGCCTCGAAGTAACTCGTATGGCTTTTTACCTAAAATTGGTCTAATTAAGACTCGATTAAGTATGTATGTTGAAGTATCAATGACATTGCACCAAAAATTTTGAGGTATGGATTGCTCATTTAGCATGGTGCGACTCATTTCTTGTAGGGTTCTATGTTGGGTTTTAGGTTCCACTGATCAGGAATTATTCTAAGTATGGAACCACTGCTAGAGTAAATGTAACCACGGCTATAAGAAGGAATCCACTGTTGGAGTTAAACCACGGCTAGTAGTATAGTGAAACCATGGCTAATGTATTGTAACCATTGTTAGTTTGTTTAGTCAGTTTAATATTTTGTATTAGATAAATATGGAAAAGATATTTATCTTGTAGGTTACGTATTGTATTATGTAAAGGACTCCTTAGCCTATAAAAGTAGGTCCTAGGTTAGATTAGATATATGTGTGTTTTGATATATCTAAGGTCGATACACTTCAAGGTTGTAAAACCTTAATACTATTTAGAGTATTCGTTATTAATATAATTGAGGTGTTTAAGTGTTATTACTATTCTTCTTCTTAAGGTTAAATATTATATTACGCGTAATATTTAACAAGTTATTGTTAAGTCAGTTTCTATAAGGATCGTTTGCTCAACTGGGATCAACAAGTGGTATCAGAGCTTGTGATCTAGAAACTGTGATCAAGAAGAAGTCTAGTTAAGTTCAATTCAAGTAAGTTAAGATATCTAACGAAAGTCATATGGTTACTGCATCTAAGGTGCCCATGCTGAAGGAGGGTGAGTATCAGGTATGGAGAATGCGATGAGGTAATACATTCGCATGATTGACTACAACATCTGGGATGTTGTTGAGCAGGGTGATAAGCTACCAACCATGGGTCCTGATGGAAAACCTGTTGCAATTAAGAGTGAAACTGACAAGGCCCAGAGAAAGTTGGAGATTAAAGCTGACAGTATTCTCAGTATGGGAATACCTAATGAGTATGCTTTGGATTTTGAACAATATGAGACTGCTAAGGAGTTAATGGATGCCATTGAAACAAGGTTTGCTGGTAATGAAGCTACCAGAAAATCAGGGAAGAACATGCTCAAGCATCAGCTTGAAAACTTCACTGCACTAAGTGGAGAAAATCTAGATGGCACCTATAACAGACTGCAAAAGCTAATCAGTCATCTGAAATTGGTGGACTACAAAGTTGCTCAAGAAGATATCAATCTCAAGTTCATCAGAAGTTTATCACCAGAATGGGTTGTGCATACTGTTGTGTAGAGGAACAAGGATGACTTTGAGAAGATGACTCTGACAATCTCTACAACAACTTGAAGGTTTATGAGTGTGAAAAGAACATTGCTGGTTCATCTTCATCTACTCAAAACATTGCTTTTGTTTCTATAAACCACAAGGGTTCTCAGGAAGCATCCAGTGCTGCTTATGGAATATCCACTGCCATTGCTAATAATACCACTGTTAGTGATAATGTTAGTGATGGGGCCATATGTGCTTTTCTGGCTGATTTAACAACTAGTGTCACTGTGTTAAATCAAGATTTGTATCAAATTGATCCTAATGATCTTGATGAAATCAATCTTCAATGGCAAATGGCAATGTTGAAATTGCAAGCTAGGAGATTTCTAAGGAGAACAGGCAGGCAAGTCAAGTATGATGGTCAAAGGAGAGCTGGGTTTGACAAAAGCAAGATGGAGTGTTACAATTGCAAGAAGAAAGGACATTTTGCTAGGGAATGTAGAGCTCCCAAGAGGATTGGTGAAGACTACAAGAAGGCTACTGAAGATCCAAAGCCTTCTTCAACTTTGGTTGCTCAGGATGGACTTGGTGACTATGACTGGAGTGATCAAATTGAATAAAGTCCCAATGCTGCCCTTCTGGCTAGTGAACCTTCTAAAGAGCATAACTTTGCTCTCATGGCCTATGCATCATCTTCTTCTGGTTCAGATTCTGAGGTATCCAATTATTCTAACAATTCTACTTGTTCATTTAAATCATGTCAAGATAATTTAGAATCTCTTAAAGCAATTAATGAGAGTCGAAGAAAAGAGGTAGAAAGACTTTCATTAGATAACTTGGGATATAAAGTTGGTCTTGAGAGTGTTGAAGAGAAACTTAAATTATGTGTTAAATGTGGTTTGAGTATGTAGATAAGATTAACATACTAGGTGGTGAAATTGATCTTAAGGAGAGAGAAATTAAATTGCTTAAACAGAAACTAGAAGAAGCAGAGAGTGTAAAACAAGAAGCTCTAGTAGAAAAAGAAAAACATATTGTTAGGGTTGCAGCAACACAATATGCTTCTGATTTAGTAAACAAGCCAATTGGACAAAAATTGTTCAAAGATGGTACTGGCCTAGGTTATAAAAATATGCCACCACCCTCTCTCATGAAACATGCACCACCAACAAAAGAACTGTCATTTAGAAGTGAATTCAGTTTCAACAAACCTGTATGAGAGATTAGTAAGACTGAATCACCTAAGATAGGTTCAGATAAGTCATCTGATGGTCCAATTATTGAGGATTAGGAATCAGATTCTGAGGAAGATAGGTCTGAATCAACACAGACTAAGAGGTTAGAAAATGTTAAGCCTGTTGATTCTAAACAAGCCAACCTTATGCCTAGATTTGGAGCACCAATTTCTAGGAAAGTTATTGACTACAATGAGATACCTAGGGAACAGATGAAAAGATACATACCTAGGGGTAATCAGAGAAACTTCAATGGCCTAATTTCAAATAGATTAGGAGATGAGTTTCAATGTGTTAAGAAGGCTTGTTTTAAGTGTGGTAGTGTTGAGCATCTACAGAGAAATTGTTATAAAAATCAACCACAAGTTTGGAACCATTGGAGGAGGGTAAATCATCAAAAATTTTCAAAGAAAACAATCCCTCATCCTAACAAAAATATGGTTCCCAAAGTAGTGCTAATGAAAAATGGAACTACAAAATCAATAATAACTGCTGCACCCAAATGGGTTCCAACCACTGCTATGCAAAATGTAAACACTGCTAAGCAAAATCTTTCCACTGCTAAGTAGAATATCACCAATGATACAAAAGAGGTTTTAAAAATTCCAAAGGTGATAACTGACACAGTGGTTGGAAACCATTTTTATGCTGTAAAGGCCTCAGCTAGCTGGCAATGGAAGCCTAAGACCAAGGTTTTACATAATGCCAGTTGTGCATCACTGGACCTAAAGAAGTTTGATTATGTTGATGCACAGGGCAGACCCAAGTCAGTATTGTCTTGGGTCCACAAAAGGAACTAACTCATTGTTTAATCTCATGTGTAGGGCAATCTATAGGATGAGCTACAAGACAAAGGAATTTTTTATAGTGGTTGCTCTGGGCACATGACATGGGATGTGAGCAACCTTGAAGATTTTGAGGCTTATGATGGAGGACATGTGGCATTTGGCAATGATCCAAAGGGAGGAAAAATAGTTGGAAGAGGAACTATCAGAACAGGAAAGCTGGATTTTGAGAAGGTTTATTTGGTACAGGGACTAAAGTACAATCTATTCAGTGTTTCTCAAATGTGTGATAAGAAAAACTGGGTAATTTTTGGGGAAACTGAGTGTGTGGTGTTGTCTCCTGACTTTAAAATGCTTGATAAAAAATATGTGCAGTTAAGAGTACCTAGGAAAGAAAACATATACTGCTTTAACATGAAAGATGTAATTCCTAATAGGTCCTTAACTTGTTTGTTTGCTAAGGTATCAGTTGATGAGTCAAAATTGTGGCATAGAAGTCTAGGTCACCTTAATTTCAAAATAATCAATAAACTGGTAAAGGGTAACTTAGTGAGAGGGTTACCTTCTAAGGTTTTTGAGTGTAAAGAACTTTGTGTGGCTTGTCAGAAAGGAAAACAATATAGAGCCTCTTGTAAGACCAAGACTGTAAACACCATTACACAACCACTGTTTATGCTTCATATGGACTTATTTGGCCCTACCTTAGTTAAAAGTTTGAGTCCTAAGCAGTATTGCCTAGTTATCACTGATGATTATAGTAGATTTTCTTGGGTACACTTTTTAGGTGCTAAGAGTGAAACTAGTGAGATCCTCAAGAGTTTCATTACTAAGATAGAAAATCAAGTAAACCATAAGGTCAAAGTAATCAAATGTGATAATGGAACTAAGTTTAAGAATGATGTGATGAATCAGTTCTGTGTGGCTAAGGGTATAGAAAGACAATTTAGTGTTGCTAGAACACCACAACAGAATGGTGTAGCTGAAAGGAAAAATAGAACACTAATTGAGGCTGCTAGAACAATGTTGTTAGAATCTAAGTTACCAACTACCTTTTGCGCTGAAGCTGTAGGAACTGCATGTTAAGTGCAGAATAGAAGCAAGGTAGTGAAGCCTCATAACAAGACCCCCTATGAGCTGTTACATGATAGGAAGCCTATGATAGCATTCCTTAAACCTTTTGGGTGTCCTGTTACTATGTTGAATACCATAGACTACCTAGGCAAGTTTCAAGAAAAAGCAGACGATGGATACTTTCTTGGCTATTCTTCAAATAGCAAAGCCTTTAGAGTATACAATAGGAGGACTAGGATTGTAGAAGAAAACTTACATGTTAAGTTTAGTGAAGAGACTCCTAGTGTTGAGCCTATCATTGAAGGTACATCCACTAATGTTGATGTAGGTACTCAAGAGGATTCTGAAAGAGAAGCAAATTCTAAGGAAGCTGATTCTTCAAAGGAGTTCTATTTGATTGAGAAGTGGAAAGCTGGTCCTGTCTCACCCATCATTGAAAATAAGAGTCCCACTGATGATGATGATTTGGATTTTGGAAGAAAGGGTGATCATCATCCAGATAAGGAAGAGTTGTTGCAAGATAACTCAGTGTCGGTAGAAGAAATTGAAAGGAAGAAGAAGAATTCTGAAAGCACTACTAAGCATAATGAAAGCACTGCTAAGCCAAGTTCTACCACTGCTAGTTCAAGTGCAACCCTGGCTGCAGATTCTGATAGCAGTACTTTCTTTGGACCCACTGCTAAGCCACTATTTAGTGAAGATGAGTATCCAACTGACCCAGACATGCCTGGTTTAGAAGAAATGGATACTCCAAATGATGATGAGAATCTTGATGACTATTTCAATGATGCAGATTTTACAAATTGGGAAACGGTCATCACAGAGAGTCCAATTCCTACTACCAGAGTTCATAAGAATCATCCCAAAGAGCAAATTCTTGGAGATCTGAATACTCCAGTTCAAACAAGAAGCAAGGCTCAGAACAATAAAACCTTTCCTGAACAAGGTTTCTTTGCCAAATCACTTCACAAAAGGAATAGTCATAAAGATCTGCAAAATTGTTTATTTGCTTGCTTTCTGTCTCTAAAGGAGCCCAAGAGAGTTGAAAAAGCTTTATCGGAAGAAGGATGGGTTGAATCAATGCAAGAGGAGCTATTGCAGTTCAAGCTTCAAGAGGTGTGGACATTGGTTGACCTTCCAAATGAAAAAAGGGATATTGGAACTAAATGGGTGTTCAGAAATAAATGGGATGAAAGAGGTATAGTGGTAAGGAATAAATCAAGGTTGGTTGCTCAAGGGTACACACAAACTAAAGGTTTGGATTATGATGAAGTATTTGCCCCAGTTGCCTGGATTGAAGCTATAAGATTGTTTTTGGCATATGCTTCATTCAAAAACTTTGTTGTGTATCAAATGGATGTTAAAAGTGCCTTTCTGTATGGTACTATTGATGAGGAGGTGTATGTATGTCAGCCTCCTGGTTTTGAAGATCATGATCATCCTGATAAGGTCTACAGGGTGAAAAAGGCTATGTATGGTTTGCATCAAGCTCCAATGGCATGGTATGAATGCCTTTCTACTTATTTGATGGACAATGGTTTCAAGAGGGGACTGATTGATAAGACTTTGTTCATAAGGAAGCTCAAGGATGATATATTGCTAGTTCAGGTTTATGTTGATGACATCATCTTTGGCTCAACCAATAAGGAGCTGTGCAAAGACTTTGAGAAACTTATGCATGATAAGTTTCAGATGAGTTCTATGGGTGAACTCACTTTCTTTTTGGGGCTACAGGTTCAACAAAGGACTGATGGTATTTTCATCAGTCAAGACAAGTATGTAACAGATGTTTTGAAGAAGTTTAGGTTTCAGGATGTAAAGAGTGCTAGTACACCAATGGAGACTCAGAAACCACTTCTACCAGATGATGGAAGTCCCAAAGTTGATTTGAAGTTTTATAGGTCCATGATTGGATCTTTGATGTATCTCACTGCATCTAGGCTAGATATTATGTTCTCAGTATGTGTGTGTGCAAGGTTTCAAGTCACACCCAACACAACACATTTGAATGCTGTGAAGAGAATTTTTAGATACCTTAAGGGTCATCCTAAATTGGGCCTTTGGTATTCTAAGGATTCAGTATTTGATTTGGTGGCCTATACAGACAGTGATTATGCTTGAGCTAGTTTGGATAGGAATTCTACTACTGGAGGATGTCAGTTTTTGGGAAGCAGACTAATCTCATGGCAGTGTAAAAAGAAAACAATTGTGGCCAATTCTACAACTGAAGATGAGTATGTGGCTGCTGCTAGTTGTTGTGGTCAAGTGCTTTGGATGCAAAATCAATTGTTGGATTTGGGTACAATTTTATGCATACTAAGATTTACATTGATAATAACAGTACAATATGCATAATTAAAAATCCTGTTTTACATTCTAGAACTAAACATATTGAGATAATGCATCATTTTATTAGAGATTGTAATGAGAAAAGGTTAATTCAAATGGTAAAAATCCATACTGATTTCAATTTTGTTGATCTTCTCACTAAAGCTTTTGATGTGGGGAGGTTTCAGTACCTTGTAGTTAGTATTGGAATGATAAATCTATAAGTCTCCAATTTGTTTGGTAAAAGTTTGTAAAAGTCATGTATTGTTATTAGTTGGTCTTAGTATTGCTTGTTTTGTTAGTTTTTGTTTTATCCACTGCTTGTTTCTTTGTGTTTCCACTAACTATTTTCACAGAGAAAAAGAAATAAATCTCAACCAGTATGATGCAATGGACTTAAACGACAACATGGTCGTATTATTATTGATAAAATCTGCATCCTAAGATGCAGAAGATACAACCATGACACACGAACTACCAGCAGATTACATCAACAGACAACAACCATCTTATGACACAAGCTTCACAACTTTCTCCCACACCACCTAAGGCTTCTTAGCAATGCCCTACTTTGGCATCTCCTTCTGAACTCTTGGACCGCCAATCACATCCTACACTTTGAGGCATGCAAGCCCAATCACCCTTCCTCTGATGGGTGGTGTTGATGATGATGGACCCTCTGGTGGAGGTGCTGTCAGCAGTGCTTGCAGAGGTGGTGCTTGAAGTTCTTCTGGTGGAATGACTGCAGCAAGGGGAGGCACAACATGGACTCTTGAAGAAGTTTCATCATCAGTGTTTTAATATGGAGACACATAACTTGGCATGGAACTTAGGTCTAAACTGGAGTCTTTCATGATAGCATCTTGTGGCCTTGGTTGGATGGAAGAAGGTCCAGCAGCTGAAGGGTTTGTCTTCACACATGAGAGGGTTGTTTTCCTTGGTGGAAAGTAGTTGTTCCAACCACCTTTAGAAGATTCAGAGTGAGCCCTTTTCTTTGATGAAACTTCCTCATCAACCCTACCTGTTTTCAGAAACTCTTCCCACATAATGTCAGAAGAAGAGTTGTCTGTTGAAAGATTGATGGGGTTTGAGTTACTCATGATTTTTTGTGAAATGGTGTTTGCAAGTGTTTTTAGTGAGAGAATTTTGGGAATGTGAGTGATATTTGTGGTATGTGAGTAAGATGGTCTTAAATAAAGTAAATATGAAATCAGTGTGGTTAATGTGGGGAAGGTGTGAGTTGTTGAGGAGTAAATGAAGTCTTTGAGTTTGGTGGACGGATTAATGACTTGGAGTTGACCTTTTGACTGGGTGTTTAGAATTATTCTAGCCACTGGCAGTACAATTTTGTGAAACCACTTCTACTTATTTTCTAACCACTACTAATCTTAACAATGTTTCAAGTGTTTCGTTTGTGTTTGTGATGTGCAGATATGAAGGAGCTTTTGTATACTTTGGTGCTTTATGGAGCTGTTGCTGTGGCTGTTTAGTAAAATTAAATATATATATATATATATATATATATATATATATATATATATATATATATATATATATATATATGAATCTTTTGTAATCCTTCATATTAATGCTTACTATCACTATTTTTGGCTTAGATTTCGTTGTTGTAGTCTTAGTCAAAGATTGGAGAGTGATTGTTGTATCCACTGCTAGAGCATATCAAACCACTGCTAGTGGTTTTGAATCCACTGCCATTGTTTTGCTGTTAATGGATACTTGAGGGGGTGTTTTGTAACTTTGGTGATACGTATTTATTTCCCCAAATCACTGCCAGATCATTTAATTGATCTTCAAATCACTTCCAATTGGCGCTTAACACAAACCCTTAGTACTCCCAACTACTTTATTCACAAATCCCACATCATATCACATCACTAATAACAATGCCATCGCTGTATTCCTAAACCCATAACCTAGTTGCTTATTTGATCAATAACAATCAATCAAATGGCTTTCATGAGATCATTGATTTCCTTAACCAGAGTCCCATCCACTTTGCATTAACTATAGCACCAATAATCCTTAAAACATATGTACATCAATTTTGGTGGAATGTTGAGATACAAGAGAGAGATGGATTAGAGGTTCTTAGGATGGTTGTGGATGATAATGAGATTTTGGTCAATGAGGATGTCATTAGGACTGTTTTGAAGTTAGAGGATGTTGATGGGGTGATTAATCTTTCTGATGCTGCTATTTTTGAAGGGTTAGAGAGATTAGGTTATGAAAGGAGGAAAGGTAAAACTAAATTTCTTAAAGGTATGTTCTCACCTCAGTGTAAGTTTTTGATCCACACTTTGTTGATGTGTGTGAGTAATAAGACCACAGGGTTTGATGAGTTTCCCTCCAAAATTGCAACTGCAATTATTTGTCTTTCTGAAGGGAGGAAATTTAATTGGTCTAGGATGATTTTTGATGGTTTTTTGAAGAACATTAGGGAGAAGGGTAAGTATTACTTGTATCCTAGGTTTGTTCAGCTAATTGTGGATGGTCAGATTGCAGAACCTCTTGATCATCATAGGGAGTATGAGGTTCATTATATGCTTCCTAAGGTTTTTGCACACATGAGGCGTAAGAATCCCAATTTCACAGGCAGAGTTACTCCTTTGTTTCCTAATATGATTCCTTTGCCAGATATTCCTGAATTTGATAATGTACCTGAACCCTAATCTTCCCAACCCACTGAAGCTGAAACCCTTGCTACTACAACTGAAACCGCAGCTATCACACTTACATCCACTGCTATTACAACTGAACCCACTGCTGGACCCTTAACTTCAACCTCTGAACCAATTAGGATTTTGTGTACTAGGAGAAGGAGGAAGGGCACCAAGCTTCCTCAGGCTGGTGTTAGTGGTGTAGCTGATGAGGCTGTCATGAGGAGTGGAGGTGACATGACTGGAAGGGCTTCCACTACTGACTCATGCTTAGATGCTGGTCTGGACAGTGGAATCATCAATAAGACCCAACATTTGGAAACTCCTAATGTGGAGAGTTCTTTGGAACTCAACATAAGTGGAGGAATCCCTAGCCAAATGGCTTATTCATGGTGCATAGATGATCAGGCTAGGTCTGATGCTACGTTTTCTTTACCCAAGGATTCATCTCTTAGAGCGGGTTACACATCTCGAAGTGATGAGGGTACTTTGGAACAGGATATTGAATTGACGGATCCTACTCAGGTACATGATGAGTTTTGCAATGAACCACCTCTCGGACCAGTTAACACATGTCAAAGTGGGGAGGATATTCTTGAACAATTAACTGAATTGATGGCTAAATATACAAAGATGGAGGACACAATCTTTAGTCTTCAAAACTTGCTGTGTTTTAGGGCAGACATATCAGATATTTGAAGCACAGGGTGTTTGTTTTGGAGAAGGTTAAGAGACCAGGGATTGTTGTTGTAAAGAAGGTTAGAAAGCAGAGAAAGAAGGTGCACTCCTCTTAGGATGTGCATTTGGAGGATGTAACCAAATAGGTGAGGAGTGAGTGCATAGATTCAGGGGAGGCTGCTGTGAACATGGATGATGATTTGGATCGTGGAGATCAAGGAGGTAATTATGTGGTGTCTGATAAAGATGGAAATGAAGCAGTACTTGAAACTGTGAAGAATGTAGCAGAAGACAAGGAGAAGGAGGTGGTGCAGGCAACAACCACTGCTAGTGTTGCTGCAACCACGGCTAGTTTAATTGAAACCACTGCTGCAACTTCATCTGAGGTAAACCTATCCACTGCTACTTTAAACACATCCATAGCTGTAACAACCACATCCACAATAGTCACAACCACTGCCATTTCACCACCTAAATCTAAGGAAGTTGAAAAGGAGGCTGCTAGTACCCTGATAAACTTAAGTCAAACCTCATCCAACCCTACATCTACAATTGCACCTGTTCCACTTACTCTGAAACCAACTGGACCTAAACCTTCTGGTAAAAGCTTGAAGATTGGTGAACCTATGAAGAAGGTGGTTTTACCAGACATTGGAAAAGGGAAAGGTATTGCTGAGCCAGTTTTAAAGTTTAAGAATAAGCAAGAGCAGATTGCTTATGATAAGGAGTTTGGTCAAAGATTGCTAGCTGAAGAAGAAGCAGCTGAAGAAAAGAAAAAGAAATAAGATGAAGAAGCTACTCAGAAATTGATATCATAATGGAATGATCATCAGTTTGTTCTTAAAGCCTCTGAAGTGATAAAGACAGAGTATTCTACTCAAGAATGGGCACTGATATCTATTAATTAGAGGGCTAAGGTGTTGGCTGCAAGGTCAAGGAAGTTAAGTCAAGAGACAAAGCAAGTTAAAAAGAAGAAACCGCCTACAAAGAGTCAAATGAGAAATTCAATGATGAGGATTATCAAAAACATGGACTTGTATATGGGTGAAGATTTAAGAAAGTGTACATATGAGAGGCGTGAAGAGATTTATCAGAAAAGTATGAAAATAAATGATGATTTCAATCCTATGAATTCTGAGAAGGAATTTGAGTGGTTAAAGAGAAGAGCTGATTCTAAGAAGGAATCTAGTTCAAAAATAAAAAAGGTGGATGAAGAGATGGAGAAGAAAGAAAGAACAGAAAAGTATCTTCTGGAGTGTGATAAATCTGAACCTATTGAACGAAAAGAAAGAAGAAAGAAGAAAGAAAGAAAAGAAAGAAAGAAAGAAAGAAAGAAAGAATAGAAAAGAGATGGAGAAGAAAGAAAGAACAAAAAAGTAACTCCAGTAAGACCAGTTCATCCTACTGAAGATTGGCAGATTATCATAGAGCATGGTAAAGAAGTAATTGAGATTACAAGAGCTGATGGGTGGAAAAGTACATATCTCAATTTTGGATTGTTATTGGATTGTATGACTAAAGGTGATCTGGAACAACTGTGGAAGGTAATGGAATTTAGGTATTGAAAGTTTGGTCCGACTGGAGAGTTAACTAAATTTGTATGGACTTCTATAAAGAATTTATGTCAGCCTAATCCTAATGATGAATTTTAGGAAGACTGTGAGGTGGTTGAGTGGCTGCTGTATTCATATTGCAAAGTTCATACTGTGCAGACCACAAAAGAGAAGTTCTTTATGTTTGCTAATAAATATTATCCATTATCAAAGAATGTGGCCAGAAAAATATTGGAAGCTAGACTTAATCCACAAGGAACAAAGGCTACACATCCTATTATTGATAAACTGTTTTAGAAGATTGAAAAGATTGTAGGCATACAAGGACCTTTGGCAATTAAGGCTAAACCTCAAGGAAGACTGAAGAGGAAGGCTGATATGTCTAAAGCTGTGAATTTCACATCTGAATCAGAGACTGAGGAGGAGATTGAAGAAAGTAAGAAAAGGTTGATGGTTCTTACTAAATTGTCAAGTTTAACAGAACCATAGGTTAGTGGTGCAATATCTCTTACAATTCATCATCAGATAATTTCTTATACATTTGAGCTTAAGATGAATGGAGGATATTGGGAGTTTGAAAGAGCCAATGGTGAGAGTTTTGGTTGTATCAAATTTTCACGAATGCTTTACTATTTGGAAAGAGATGATCTGATGGCTATTTAGATGTTATATAAAGATAGATTTGGAAGTGTGGCACCACCTGAATATCATGAGAGGATTGTTTGTTATAATTTAAAGATGATATTTGAACCTACTCATGATGAACCTGAATGGAAAGGACTCTACAATGGCAGTGTTTCAAGTTGGTATTTGTATAAGTCTTGTGGAGTTCATGTACTATCTGTTTCTGGAGAAGTTATTCATATGTGTGTAGAAACTGATTATCCAAAATTGAATAATCATCCATAAGTCATTACTCAGATGTTACAGCCTCGTGGTTTGAAGTTGCAGAAACCCTTTGATTATTAAGCTTACAAGTTGCTGAGGAAATTTGAAAAGATTTTGAATCCTGATAAGTGTTTGGATACATCCTCCAAGTAAGAGGTTCTAAGCTTAAAAGAAACTTGATGTTTTTGTTGGTAAATATCAAATTTAGGGGAGGATTGTTGGGTTTTAGGTTCCACTGATCAGGAATTATTTTAAGTATGGAACCACTGCTAGAAGAAGGAATCCACTACTGGAGTTAAACCACGGCTAGTAGTATAGTGAAACCACGGCTAATGTATTGTAACCACTGCTAGTCTGTTTAGTCGGTTTAATATTTTGTATTAGATAAATATGGAAAAGACATTTATCTTGTAGGTTACGTATTGTATTATGTAAAGGACTCCTTAGCCTATAAAAGGAGGTCCTAGGTTAGATTAGATATACGTGTGTTTTGATATATCTAAGGTCGATACACTTCAAGGTTGTAAAACCCTAATACTGTTTAGAGTATTCGTTAATATTATAATTGAGGTGTTTAAGTGTTATTACTGTTCTTCTTCTTAAGGTTATATAAGGATCGTTTGCTCAAATGGGATCAACATTCTATTCTTTCTTTTAACTACCCCATTCGATTGTGGAGTGCGAGGAGCCGAGAAGTTGTGAGTAATACCATTAGCGTCACAAAAAGCTCCAAATTGCAATTCATTATCGAATTCCCTACCATGATCCGTTCTAATAGACATTATAGGACTTCCTAGTTGTCTTTGGATTTTCTTGCTCAATATTTCAAAGTTCTTAACTGTTTCAGTTTTGTTCTTTAAAAATTTAGTCCATGTGTACCTAGAGTAATCATCCACTATGACCAAAGCGTAGTAGTTGCCTCCATAACTTTGGATAGCGGATGGACCAAATAAATCCATGTGTAGTAATTCTAGACACTTAGTTGTAAATACCATGTTTTTAGCTTTGTGACTAGAATGGACTTGTTTTCCTACATTACACGCATCACAAAAGTGATGTTCATATTTTAATTTTGGTAGATCTCTTACTAGATCTTTGGATGATAGCGATTGAAGAAGTCGCATATTGGCATGACCCAATCTTCGATGCCATAAGGTCGAAGTATCATCCATAGAAGTAAGACAAAGTTTGTCTTTAGGTTCATTACCAATTTTAATGACATAGACTCCATGTTTCCTAATTCCTCTTCCTATGGTTATGCCATTTTTTAATATCTTACTACCGGTTTCGGTAAAAAGTACATTGCACTTTTTATCACATAATTGTCCTATACTTAAGAGGTTAAAATTTAGGTTTTCTACGTGACAAACATCGTTAATGGTTAGAGATTTGTTAGAAATCATACCTTTACCGATGATTTTGCTTTTGCTATTTCCAAACACCACATTTCCTCCATTGAAGGATTCATATGTGGAGAATAGATCTTTATTGCCGGTCATGCGCCTCGTGCACCCGCTATCCTTGACCCATTCATCCGGATATAGGTTGACCTTTAAGCACACCTAAGAAAACAATTAACTCAAAAGTTTGGTCCCCATTTGTTCATGGGTCCATTAGTGTTAAACATTCCATTCATGTTAGACATGTATGGATAAGGTGAATATGCATTCCATGGTGCAAAGTTTTGAAATGGAAAGCCATTTCGCATATTTTGGTTCCATCCCATTTGATTGTTACTTCTCCAGTAAACATTATTAGGTCTCCTAGATGTGTTTGGTTTTGAAAAAGATGGAGCTTTGTTTCTTGCAAAAATTGGATTATATTTTGGGGTGGTTGTCTAGTGGTAATATGAGTTGGTTTCTTCTTATTAACAATAACAAAATCAGTTCTAGAAGGAGAAGCTATGTTATTACCACTGTTTGCTTCAGCAGACCTACAAATCCCTAGCTGTACACTAGCCGGTTCCCTTTTTGTGGGATCCGTGGGATCCGCCACAACAGTGGCTTGTTTTTCTATTGCTTTTACGAATTGTGTTTCTTTGTTTTCACTAGTTGACGCATCAAGTTGCTGAATAACTAAACCTTTTTGGTTTTTTCCAGTTTTAACACTATCTACTATCATATCTAGAGTATTAGTACTCATTCTAGCAATCTTAGAATCTAGTTGATCAACTAGTGTTTGAAGTTAAACGCAAAGTTCACATTCGCCACATGCTATTTTACCCTTTTCTAGACGTTTCAATTTTGCTCTTAACTCTATGACTTCCTTATCTAAATGTTGGTTTTGATTTTTCAAAAACTTGCTTTTGTTAATACTTTTAAGCTAATTTTGCAAACTTTGTCACATTCATTATGCAATGAGTCATCATCTAGTGATGAGCTACTATAGTATTCGTGACATACCTCGTCATTTGCCATGAGACAAATTTCTTCGTCCTCCTCCTCGCTCATTCCCCATGAACCGCTCACAAATGCCTTTTGATCATCCCGTTGGGACACTTACTAATAAAGTGGTTTGGGTCCCCACATTTAAAGCAAGCACGATCATCCCTTGGCTTCTCGTCCTCTTTGTTTTTCCAGAATCCTTTCTTGTTGTCTTACGGTTGTTTGACGTATCTTCCCTTCCTTCTAAAGAACTTTTTAAAGTCCCTTACCACCATGGCATACTCCTCATCATCACTATCCGAATAGGAGTTCTCTTCATCGCTTGAGACCTTCTTGGCTTTAAGGGCAAGAGATTTGTGTTTCTCTTTCACTTTTGAGGCTTCGAAATCTTTAGCGAGGACTAGCTCATAGACTTTTAAATTGCCTATGAGTTCATCAAGGGTGAGGATTGGCAAGTCTTTAGATTCTTCGATTGCCGTCACCTTAGATCTCTACTTGGATGGAAGTGCCCTTAGATATCTCCTAACATGATTACGGCTATAGAAAGATTCATCAAGTGCTTGTAAAGATGTAATAATTGTATTAAAATTAGCAAAAAAATGATCTATAGTATCCTCATCCGATATTGAAAATTGTTCATATTGTTGAACAAATAGATCAATTTTATTATTTTAACTTGTTGATTACCTTGATGAGTTACAACTAAAGAATTCCAAATTTCTTTAGAGGTTTTAAGCATAGAAATTCTTTTGAATTCCTTTTTGGGTAAAGCATTATATAAAACCATTTTAGCTTCACTATTTTTGGAAAGCTTTTTCTATGTCATCGTTGAGTTTATTATGAGGTATGTTAAATAAATTTCCTTTATCATCTTTTGTTGTAGCTTCAAAATCGCCTTCAACAATGATGTACCAAAGATCAATATCTTTTGACTTCACATACGTTTCGAATCTATTTTTCCAATATATAAAACCATTAGTTTCAAGTAGTGGTGGTCGTTGCATAGATTGCCCTTCCTTGTAGTTTTTAGAACCCATATTGATCGAAAAGTTTTTAAAATATGATTTACTTTAAAACTTTTATAAACTTAGCTCTTGATGCCAATTGTGGAAAACTAGAAGGGGGGTTGAATAGTTTTGCCGATTTTAAGTTAGTTTCAAAAACTTTAGATTCGATTTTGTGTGAAATCGTATGGATGAAGATAAAGTATAGATCTAAGAGTAACGGAAGTTAATAAAGTAAACCAATGGAAAGAAATGACACAACCAATTTATAGTGGTTCGGCTTCAAAGACACCTTCATTGCCCTACTCCACTCCCCGAGTCACCTACTCGAGAGTTCAAGCACTATGTCAACAAACTCCTTCAACTTGGCGGAGAAGACTACACAACGTTGCTTACACCTTTTTTCGGTACAAAGCTAAATACCGAGTCCGTAACATGGAGGACCAAACTAACAAGACTATTATACAACAACTATGTAAAATATCAAGTACAAAATCTTTGCTACAGAAATCTTGTGGAGGAACAAATCAATCAAGGACCCCTTGTTTGGATGACTTGTAGTAAGCTCGTGATCTCGCCTTAGAGAAAGACTTATATGAGAATCACACTAGAAGAAACAAGGACAACTCTCTTAGATCATGTGATCTTTTGTTAGAAGAGAGTAAGAGTATATGAGAGATTTAGGAAGAAGAGGGGTTAAGAGAAATGAAGAAATTGCTCTCTATTTATAGGCAAAACTTTCCACTGTTCCACGGATCCCATGGATCCCTCCCTTAAGGGATCCGTCTAGTGTAAAGTTAGGGATCCGTGGGACGCTCCTCTTTGCCCATGGGTTTTTTGGTTATGGGTCATGGGTCATGGGTCATGGGTTATGGGTTGGTCCATGGGTATTTCATTAGATACAATGTATCTAATAGATGCAATGCATCTAGTCAAATGGGTATGGGTCAATACCATGGGTTATGGATATGATCCATAGGTTGTGATTTTTACCCATCCTAATAAACTATTACAACAAATGATTTATTACAACAATTTGTATTAAGTGACTATATGTAAATGCTTTACAAAAATAACATGTATCCTTATAATTTTACTTATGATAACATTATATTTGTTATCAACAAAACACAAAGAGATCACAAAATATTAATAAACGTTTTTACGGTTTATTTAAATTAACAGGAAGCTCAAGGATGATATATTGTTGGTTCAGGTTTATGTTGATGACATCATCTTTGGCTTAACCAATAAGGAGTTGTGCAAATATTTTGATAAACTTATGCATGATAAGTTTCAGATGAGTTCTATGGGTGAACTCACTTTCTTTTTGGGGCTACAAGTTCAACAGAGGACTGATGGTATAGTCATTAGTCAAGACAAGTATGTAGCAGATGTTTTAAAGAAGTTTGGATTCCAGGATGTAAAGAGTGCTAGTACACCTATGGAGACTCAGAAACCACTGATACCAGATGATGGAAGTTCCAAAGTTGATTTGAAGCTGTATAGATCCATGATTGGATCTTTGATGTATCTCACTGCATCTAGGCCAGATATTATGTTCTCAGTATGTGTGTGTGCAAGATTTCAAGTCACACCAAACCCATCACACATGAATGATGTAAAGAGAATCTTTAGATATCTTAAGGGTCATTCTAAATTGGGCCTTTGGTATTCTAAGGATTCAACTTTTGATTTCGTGTCCTATACGGAAAGCGATTATGCTGGAGCTAGTTTGGATAGGAAATCTACTACTGGAGGATTCAGTTTTTGGGAAGCAGGCTAATCTCATGGCAGTGTAAAAAGCAAAATATTGTGGCCAATTCCACCACTGAAGCTGAGTATGTGGTCAAGTGCTTTGGATTCAGAATCAATTGTTGGACTTTGGGTACAATTTTATGCATACTAAGATTTACATTGATAATAACAGTACAATATGCATTATTAAAAATCATGTTTTGCATTCTAGAACTTAACATATTGAGATAAGGCATCATTTTATCAGAGATTGTAATGAGAAACGGTTAATTCAAAGGGTAAAGATCCATACTGATTTCAATGTTGCGGATCTTCTCACTAAAGCTGTTGATGTGGGAAGGTTTCAGTACCTTGTAGTCAGTATTGGAATGATAAATCTCTAAATCTCAAATCTGTTTTGTAAAAGTTTTGTACTGTTATTAGTTGATCTTAGTATTGCTTGTTTTGTTCTATCCACTGCTTGTTTCTTGGTGTTTCCACTAACTATTTTGCATATCAAAGGAAATAAATCATCACCAGTAAGATTCAATGGATTTAGAAGGAAAAAATGGTTCTATTATTTATAGATAAGAACTGCATACAAAGATGCAAATGTTACAACCATGGCATACTGACTAACAGCAGAGTACATCAAAAGACAAGATCCTAAAACAACCATCTAAAGACAACAAGCTTCACAACATACACCTACACCACCTAAGGCTTCCTTGCAATGGCCCACTCTGGCATCTCCTTCTGAACTCTTGGTCCTCCAATAACATGCCACACTTTGGGACATGCAAGTCCGATCACTCTCTCTCTTATGGGAGGTGATGAAGAAGATGGACCAACTGGTGGTGGAAGGATTACTTGCAAAGGTGTAGCTGATATAGGTTTTGGTTGTGGTATTGATGCAAGGGGAGGCATAAACACTACTCTGGAAGAATCTTCATCATTTGTGTCTTCATATGGAGACACATAGCTTGGCAAAGAGCTCAACTCAAAACTGGATCCTTTCTTGATGGCATTTTATGGCATTGGTTGAATGGAAGAATGTCCAGCAAGTGAAGGATTTGTGCTCATGACAGTGTGAGATCTTTTCCTTGATGCATCTTCCTGGTCAACCCTACCTGATGCAACTAACTCTTCCCAAACACTGTCTGAGGAAGACCTGTTAGTGTCTGATGAGAGATCAATAGGGTTTGACTTACTCATGGTGATGGTTTTGAAGTATTTTTAGTGAGAAGGTTTTTGGGTAGTGAGAAATGTGTGTGGTATGTGGGAGATTTACTCTTTAATAGAGTTAAGTGAGAAATCAGTAAGTAAATGTGTGGAAGGTGTGAGTTGTTGAGGAGTAAATGAAGTCTTTGACTTTGGTGGACTGATTAATGACTTAGAGTTGACCATTTGACTGTTTGTTTAGCATTGTTGTTAACCACTGCTAGTATGAATTTTGAAACCACTTCTTGTTATTCTAACCACTGCTAACCTTAACAATGTTTCAAGTGTCTGGTTTGTGTTTGTGATGTGCAGGTATGAAGGAACTTTGGTATATTTTGGAGCTGTTTAAAAAAAATGTGAATTTTTTGTAATCCTTCATACTAACATGATATCACTATTTTTGGCTTAGATTTTGTTGCAGCAGTCTTAGTCAAAAGATTGGAGTGTTAGTGATGTATCCACTGATAGAACATTTCAAACCGCTGCTAGTGGTAATCAAACCACTGCTAGTGCATTTTTGCTGACGATGGAAACTTGAGGGGCTATTTTGTAACTTTGGTGATAACGTATTTATTCCCCCAAATCACTGCCGGATCATTTAATTGATCTACAAATCACTTCCAATTGGCGCTTTACAAAAACCCTAACCATTCCCAACTGCTTTATTCACAATCCCACATCATATCCCATCACTAATCACAATGCCGACTTTGTATTCCAAAACCCATAACCTCGTTGCATACTTGGTAAAGAACACTCAATCAGAAGGATTTCATGAGATGATTGATTTTCTTAAACACAGTCCTATCCACTTTGTGTTAGCAGTAGAACCCACTATTCTTAAAACTTATGTACATCAATTTTGGAAGAATGCTGAAATACAGGAGAGAGATGGGTTAGAGGTTCTTAGGACTGTTGTGGATGAGAATGAGATTTTGGTCACTAAGGATGTCATTAGAGGTGTCTTGAAGCTAGAGGATACTGCTGGAGTAGTTAATCTTTCTAATGATGACATTTTTGAAGGTTTAGAAAGGCTGGGTTATGAAAGAATGGGTGATAAAATTAAATTTCTTAAAGGTATGTTTTCATCTCAGTGGAAATTTTTGATGCACACTTTGCTGATGTGTGTAAGCACAAAGACCATAGGATTTGAGGAGTTTCCCTCCAAAATTGCAACTCCCATTATCTGTCTTTCTGAATGGAGGGTATTCAATTGGTCTAGGATGATTTTTGATGGATTTCTGAAGAATATTAGGGACAAGGGAAAGTATTACTTGTATCCTAGGTTTGCTCAATTGATTGTGGAGAGTCAGATTGAAGAACCTATTGGTCATAATAGGAAGTATGAAGTTCATCATATGCTTCCTAAGGTGTTTGCACACATGAGGCACCAAAATCCAACTTTCTCGGGAAGAGTTACAACCTACCTAACCCACTGATGCTAAAACCCCTGCTATCACAACTACAACCACTGTTATCACACCTGAACCCACTGCTGATCCCTTAACTTCAACTTCTGAACCCCACAAGATTTTGTTTACTAAGAGGAGGAGGAAGGGCACCAAGCTACCTCAGGCTGGTGTTAGTGGTGTGGTTAATGAGGCTGTCACAAGAAGTGGAGGTGACATGAGTGGAATGGCTTTCACTACTAGTTCAGGTCTAGGTTCTGAACAGGATAGTGAAAACATAAGTAAGACCCGACCGCTGGCAACTCCTAATGTGGAGAGTTCTCTTGAACTTAACACATGTGGAGGAATCCCTAGCCAACTGGCTATCTCAGGGTGCATGGATGATCAGGATAGGTCTAATGCCATGAATTCTACACCCCATGATTCACCTCTCAGAGCAGGTTACACAGCCCGAAGTGATGAGGGTAGTTTGGGACATGACACTGAATTGACGGGTACTGAAAATGTACAAACTGGCTTTTCCAAGGATCCACCTCTCAGACCAGGTTACACAGGTCGAAGTGGTGAGGATATTTTTGAACAATTTAATGAATTGACGGCTAAGTTTACCAAAATGGAGGTTACTATAACTGGTCTTCAAGAACTTGCAGTATTTCAGGGTAGACAAATCAGATGATTGAAGCACAGCGTGTCTGTCTTGGAAAGAATAATAAGACCATGGATTTATGCATTAAGGAGAGTTAGGAAACAGGGAAAGAAGGCAAGCTCCTCAAAGGATGTGAGTTTGGAGGATGTACCCAAACAGGGGAGGAGTGATTGCATAGATTCAGGGGAGGCTTTGAATTTTGATGATAATTTGGATTTGGAGAGTGGAGATCATGGAGATGAGTATGTGGTGACTGATAGAGATGGAAAAGTAGCTGTGATTGAAACCTCAAAAGTTTCAGTTGAAGAAAAGATGGAGAAAGTGGTTTAGACAACAACCACTGCAGATGTTGCTGCAACCACTGCCAGTTCAAACCAAACCACTGCTGCAACCACTTCTGAGGTAATTCCAACCATTGTTACTTTAGATATACCTATAGCCATTAAAACCACTGCTACCATTGTTACAACCACTATTACATCACCACCCAAGTCTAAAGAAGTGGAGAAGCAGGCTGCTGGTACCCTGCTTCACTTAAGCAAAACCTTATCCAACCCTACACCTATTATTGCACCTGTACCTATCATCCTAAAACCAATTGGGCCTAAACCCTTGGGTAAGATTTTGAAAATTGGTGAACCATTGAAGACTAAGGTAGTTCTATCAGACATTGGAAAGGGGAAAGGCATTGCTGAGCCTGTTTTGAAGTTCAAGAATAGGCAAGAGAAAATTTTACACGATGAAGACTTTTCTAAGAGACTACAAGCTGAAGAAGAGGCAGCTGCAGAAAAGCAAAAACAAGAGGAAGAGGAAGCTTCTCAGAAATTGATAGCAGAATGGATTGATCAACAATCTTTTCTTCACGCCTCTGAAGTGATAAAGACAAAATATACTACTCAATAATGGGCACAACTATCTATTGATAAGAGGTGCAAGGTGTTGGCTAAGAGAGCAAGAAAGCTAAGTCAGGAGAAAATTCAAGCTAAAAGGAAGAAACCTCCTACTAGGAGTCAAATGAGAAATCAAATGATGAAGATTATCAGGAATATGGACATGTATATTGGTGAAAATTTAATAAAATGTTCATATGAGAGGGTTGAAGAGATTTATCAGAGATGTATAAGAAGAAATGAAGATTTCCTTCATATGAACTCTGTGAAAGAAGCTTAGTAATTAGAGAATAAACAAAAGAGAAAAGCTGGTGTTCATGAGGAATCTAGTTCTAAAAAGCAGAAGGTAGATGATGATATGGAGAAAGAAGAGAGAGTGAAACAATATCTTTTGGAGTGTGACAAACCTGAGCCTATTAATCCTACTCCAATAAGAGCTATTCATTCTATTGAAGATTTGCAGATCATCACAGCTAATGAGAGAGAGATGATTGAAATTACTAGAGCTGATGAATGGAAGAGTACTTACTCTTATTTTGGTCAATTGTTGTCTGATTTTAAAGTGGTTGATCTGGAACATTTATGGAAGATATTAGGGTTTAGATATGGGAAGTATGAGCCAACTGGAGTATTAGCTAATTTTGTGTGGACTTCAATTAAGAATTTGTACCAGCCTAACCCAGATGATGAATTTTGGAATGACTGTGAGGTGGTTGATTGGATGTTGTATCAACCTTGCAGAGTTCATGTTGTACAAACTACAAAAGAGAAATTCTTTATGTTCATTGATAAGGATTACCCATTATCAAAGAATGTTGCCAGGAAAATGCTTGAAGCTAAACTTGCTCCACAGGGGACTAAGCCCACTAATCCTATGATTGATCAACTGTTTCAGAGGATTGAGAAGATTGCAGATCTACAGGGTCATTTGGCACTAAAGGCAAAACCTCAAGGAAGACTGAAGAGGAAGGCTGATAGATCTAAAGCTGTGGATTATACATCTGAGTCAGAAACTGTAGAGGAGGTTGAAGAAAACAAGAAAAGACTGATGGTTCTTACTAAATTGTCAAGCTTAAAGGAACTAGAGGTTATTTGTACCACACCTCTTACAAGTAATCATCAAATTATCTCTTATACTTTTGAGTTTACTGTAAGTGGAGGATGTTGGAAGTTTGAGAGAGCCAATGGTGAGAGTTACGGTTTTGTCAAGTTTTCACAAATGCTTTACTATTTGGAAAGAGATGATCTGATGGCCATCTGGAAGTTATATAAAGATAGATTTGGAGATGAGGCACCAGATGATTATCATGAGAGGGTTGTTTATTATAATTTGAAGATGATCTTTGAACCTACTTATGATGAACCTGAATGGAATGGACTCTTCAATGGCAGTGTTATAAGTTGCTATTTATATCAGTCTTGTGGAGTTCATATGTTAACTGTTTTTGGAAAAGTTATTCATATGTGTGTAGAAAGTGATTATCCTAAATTGAATAACTATCCAGAAGTCCTTACTCAAATGTTGCAGCCTCATGGATTGAAGTTGCAGGACCCCTTTGATTATCAAGCTTACAGGTTGCTGAGAAAATTTGAAAAGTTGTTACATCCTGATAAGTGTTTGGATACATCCTCCAAGTGAAGAATGCATGGACTTTAAAAGAAACTTCATGTTTTTGTTGGTAAATATCAAGTTTAGGGGAGGATTGTTGGGTTTTAGGTTCCACTGAATGGAATTACTCTAAGTATGGAACCACTGCTAGAGAAAAGAAACCACGGCCAGAAGAAAGGAATCCACTGCTGAGTTAAACCACGGCTAGTAGTATTGTGTAACCACTGCTAATGTTTTGTAAAAACTGCTAGTTAGCTAAGTCGGTTTAATATTTTGTATTAGATAAATATGGAAACGATATTTATCTTGTAGGTTACGTATTGTATATTGTAAAGGACTCCGTAGCCTATAAAAGGAGGTCCAAGGTTAGAGTTAGATATACGTGTGTTAGATATATCTAAAGTCGATACACTTCAAGGTTGTAAAACCCTAATACTATTCAGACTATTCGTTATTAATATAATTGAGGTGTTTAGTGATTTCTATTGTTCTTCTTCTTAAGGTTAAGTATTATATTCCGCGTAGTGTTTAACAGGTTATTGTTTAAGTCAGTTTCTATTAAGGATCGTTTGCTCAACTGGGATCAACAAATGCAATGCATTAGCTTAGTAGTTTTATTTACTTGACGCCCTCACAAAAGGATGGACTCGTCAAGGGGGAGTTAAGACGAGAACTCTTCCCGTCACTTACTCTATATTTTTTTTTCTTCTTTTACAAGTTTTTCTTAAAACATTATGTTATTTTCTTTTCGACGCTCTTTTTGTTTCGACAAAAAATGGGAGAAGAGAGTAGAAACTCCAATTCGAACTTTTACGAATTTTAGATTTTCCTTAAAATAATTTCATGTTTTGTCATCAACAAAAAGGGGGAGATTGTTAACACAAATAAGCCGTAAAAACGTTTATTTATATTTTTTGATCTTCTAATGTTTTGTCGATAACAAACGTAAAATCATTTTAACGAAACAAATAAAATACGTAATTGGTTTGAGCCAATAGTTTTCTAACACACTTACGTTTTCACATAAAACACTAAAACAAGTATAAGTGATTTTATGATTTAGTAATACATATGTACAACAACTAGTGTTTACATATTGGGCAAATATATACATAACTAGGATGTATTATAATGGATAATGCAATTGGGTAGAAACTTAAGTATTTGCCCCATTGACCAAAATACATTGAATGTAGTTGGGTACAACCCAAAGTCCATGACCCATATCCATGGAGCTTGACCCATAACCCATTGCATGACATCATGCTTATGTCATATATGGATAATATCCATGACCCATGGTTTTAATCCATGGCCCATAGTTTTAATCCATGAACCATGGACTAGATGCATTGCATCTTGGAGATACATTGTATCTAGTTGGATACCCATGATCCATAACCCATGACCCATGACCCAAAACCCATGGGCAAAAGGGAGCGTCCCACAGATCCCCAGTATTACACTGGACGGATCCCTCAATCCGTTGAATTGTAGATGTTTTTCTTCTATAAATAGTGAGCCATTTCTTCCTTTTAGGTGGCCACTCCCACACATACTTTCCTCAAGTATTGTAACCTTCTAACCATATATCCTAAGGGATCTTTCTATGTAGTTTGTCTTTTATTTTTGTGTGATTCTCTAGGTTTCTCTTAAAGGTGAGATCACCACTTCTTGAAGTCGAGCAAGCTCAAGTCCATGAGTTGCCATGCTTCGTCATTATCAAGACTATTGAGTTTCTCTTGTTGATACTTCTTTCTTCCTCCATAGAAGTGTTGTGTCCAAGGCATTAGTGAAGGATGCCGAAATAGTCAAGACGAAAGCATTAGTGAAAGGTGATTAACGTCCGTGTCAAAAGCATTAGTGAAGAATGCTAAAGAAGTCAAGACGAAGGCATTAGTGAAAGGTGCCAAGCGTTCGTGTCAACGGCATTAGTGAAAGATGCCTAGGAGTCAAATCAAGTGGCATTAGTGAAGGATGCCAAGGTCGTATAATCGATGAGGTGCATCGTTATACAAATAGTGATAGTTTTTTTCCAAGGATATTGATATCCTTGATGGTGTTGTAATAAGGAGTGGATCTCCTTTGGGGTTAGGTGTCATGTAGTGTTGGGCAGTAGTTCCTCCATTGTAATGGAACTCGGTACTTAGCCTAGTACCAGATAACGGGTAGGCGACGTTCTGATAGGTATGGTTTTCCTTTGTGAAAGAACCCGGTGGTTAGCCTAGTACCGGGAAAAGAGTAGGCGACGTTGTGAAAGCTTCTCCGCCATAAGGAGTTGGTGTTGTGTAGTGATTACGAACTCTCGAGTAGGTGACTCGAGGAGGGAGTAGGGCAAGGAAGGTGTCCTTGTAGCCTAACCACTATAAATACTCGTGTCGTGGTTATGTGTTTCTTACTCTTTATCTTTCATTAAACATTTATATATCTATCTATCAATGTCCAACATACACATCTAAATGGATTGACATAAGTCGATCTAAATATTTTAAAATGAAGTGTTAATTGGTAAAACTATTCAACCCCCCTTCTAGTTTTCCACAAAACCCAATTTAAACTCTTTAATTTTTCTTTCAAGTCATGAAATCGCAGAAGTGGATAGTGCGGCCGATTTATTTTTCTTATATGTAATAGGTATTAATTTATGGTATTAATTTCATGTGATCCTTAACGGCTTTAAAAACTTAACACCACATGCAACTAATTATATTTTTATATTATGTAATATATGCCCCAATTGACACTTAACACAACATAGAAATAGTGACTCCGTAAATGTCGTATATGATGCAAACTAATATAGGTAACAACAGCCTCAAACAACTGCGAGGTAAGCCACATGGTTTGTGTGTCAAAATGGGTACATGTCAAAAAAAGGTAAATCTTCCTGGATTTGTAATGGGTTAGCCATGTAGGATCGTCCAAAAACCTTTTTTTAGCTGCTAAATAAAGTTTCACATAAACGTATTGCTATGCTTTTTTACTAATAGTTTATTAGTTTAATATCTAGCTATTTTAAATCAATCTATTTAGTGTAATAATTTTCTCTTACAGAATGTTTATTCATGTATTATTTATCAACTTTTTAATTATCTATATTCTAAATCAAGGCGTTTGCGTAAACTTTAGTTATCTAATTCATTACATATTGAGATGTGCTTTTCCTTAATTGCTCTATCGACGCTCTCTCATCATCCATAAGTCCATAACACTTGATCAATTTCATGTCACACTTGATCAAAACTATAATTTGTGCTATCTAGATGTGTTTCAGTGTAAATGTAACTTACTCTGACTATCCCTTATAGTATAATTAAATATCACACTATGACAAGATAATATATTTGCTTACCAATAACTTAATAATATAAGAAGAATAAGGATGAACTATCTAATGGCAACTTGAATTGACTTATTATTTCAATAACAGAATATAGATCATAATTTATGAGTATGTTGGATCATGTTAGGATTATTTAGGGTATGCCTCAGCCTTTCAACTATGACGATGAAGTTACAAAGATGCATAACTAAATTGGATTAGGTGTTATAACGTAATTTGGGTCGACATACCAAAATTGGTGATTTTTAACCATATGAATGATAAAAAGATATCATTTTTAACATTGGCTTAAGTTTTTGTCTTCTTTGCGGATATGTTCAGATTCTGAAAATGGGCACCTACAGGTACCATGGTCACTCTATGTCTCATCATGGTAGCAACTACCGTACTCATGATGATATTAGTGGTGTCAGAGAGGTTGGTTGATCTCTTACATATTGTTAAACTTTGAATCTCAACTACGACCTGTTAATGATGTCTACTTTACTTGGCAACTTGAAGGAACGTGATCCTATAGAAAGAATAAGTTGATTCTAACTCATTATCTAGCCAGTGAAAAAGAGCTCAAGGTGATACTTTGTTTCATTTATATATATGTTGTCTTATCTATATGTTTTCACCATTATTATTCACTCTTAAATATTTCATTTTGTAGGTTCCATATCAGTTTTGTTTTCAATTAATATATAACATGACAATGTAATTAGTTATTTTTTGTCAACGAGTTGATGGAATTATTTGTATCCTTTTCAGGATATTGAGAAACAAGCTAGAAAAGAATTAGTTCAGTTTCACTCGACCTGATTAGGTGGAGTTCTTGCCGCTGTGAATAAAGCGAGGTATTTGCTTTGTGGCTGCTTTCATCTTTCATGCTCTTAATATTGATTATATGTGATAAAAGTTGATCTTATTCAAAATAATTCACAGATATACATTGACCAAATCGAAGATCTGCTTGATCCAACCCAACGAAACCTAGAGTTAAACAATACTATTTTGTTTGCATTTTATAATTGATGTTTTTCAATTTATGTGTCCCATTCTACTCCTTGATTTGTAGCTGTAACATGGCAAGCCAAATTTTGTATAAAAATGATGATGCTAAAGATGGATTTTATGTTGAGAATCTAAGTGAGGAGTATGTGACGGTATATGAGGATGTTACTCAAATTCTGATCAAGGTAAGCAACAAGATGTGATCCTGGCCCCATAGAATAAGATCACCCCTTGGTTACGATTTATGTTTTTTGTTGCTCAGATATGATAGGGAAATAACTAAGTCATTTACGTTGCTCGTTAATGCAGGGAGTTTCCAATATAAAGGTTGGGGCTACAAACATTAATGTCAAAAGTACAAGATCACATATTGTGTTTACATTTATTAGCGACTCTTGGTGCAAGGTACTTACTTCATTACTGCTTTTGTCTACTGTTTAGAATATAAAGAGATAAAGACTTTGGTCTCAAATATACATTACCATTATAATTGAACAACTTCAGTTGTTTTAGGGGACCATCATATGCTTGTGAAACATCTTTATTGCCTTATGATTTTGATATCAGAGACCATACTCCTATCTTTTACCTTTTTTGAGTTTCTATGAGTAATCCATCACCTTTCATTTCTTGATCATTAATTTCAATGCATATGACCCACGACTTTTTGTGGTACTCTATAGATAAGGTGCTACCTTTGCAAACGTTGTGTTCCGCAAACTTAAGCATACTTTGTTGTGACAAAGACGGAGAACACACAAACTCCACAACCAACGTTGTTTACATAGAAATTTTATTTCGTGTATGAGTAAGCACCATACACTTTATTTGTTCTCATACGTTTCATTGTATTTTTTTCATTTATTACATGAACACGTTCTATACTTTTAAACTTTAATATAATGATGTTTTGCGTTATATGGTTTATTCACGTAAAAAATTTTAGAATATGTTAAGTAATATTATGAAGCTAGCCCGCCCATTCAGTCGGGCTATGAAGCTATTATATATATATATATATATATATATATATATATATATATATATATATATATATATATATATATATATATATATATATATAAAGAAAAAAAAGAAAGTAAACGAAAGTCTTCGTATAATACAATGTCAATTTCACAAAATAACGTGCTTACTAAGTTTGAAAGGTTCAAAATTCTGAATTAATACGCACACCTTCATGGAACTAATGTTAACGCATTCGTGTAAGGTTGGACATGTTCACATTAATGCAGTAAGTATCGGTATACCTTCCCAGTTAAATGGTTGACACGTCGTTATTGCCTCACGAGTATCTACCTTGAGTTTAAATATATAAAGGAATGTCTTAAAGGAGTAAATGTTACCACGTACGATAAATGTGTTAGCATTTACAAAAGCGTTTACTCATCCTAAAACTAAGTCCTGAGCATCCTCAAAGGTTAGCATAATTCTTGCCTAAACACATAACTTTGGTTTGTGTTTAACGAAGTAGGGAAATTACTAAACTTTGTCATGTAACTTTGATTGTTATTTCGCAAACAATTATAATAAATTTTTTAATTCATTCAAATAGGAATTTAAACATTGAAAAAATCTTTATTGTATTTACTTTGTTTAAACTGTTTATTTTGCATCGCTTTAAACCTTTAAACAAACATCAAATTTACATGGAAACGTTACAACAAAAATGGACACAGAGCCTCATTGAAAATGGCTATAAAGCCCAGTTTTTCATGAGGGCACAAAGGGGAAGGGACTCTATGAGGAATTGGCATAGAGGCCGGTTTTAAGAACAGGCTTTATAGTTTGTAATAGAGCCCGGTTGAGAACCCTACTCTATGTGATTAAAAAATACCATTTTTAAGTAGCATAGTGCCCTGTTTTCTGCATACAAACATGGCTTAATGATTTTTTTTTTCTTTTTAAGTTTTTTTTAATACCACCTGTTTATATTATATTTCCAAGTACAAAACCACAACATAACCAGAAGCAAGCACAACCAGCAACAAAATTATTACAAACCGTAACCATGAAGGTCACCAAAACCAATGGATTTAAGATCCAAGATCATTTTCACAACAATTACCACATACTAAATTACAGGTCCAAGATCAGTTTCTTACTGATGTGTCTCGCGACTACTAGTTTTAAATTTATAACAAGTATTACCAAATTAAGCTAAGAACACACGGGCAAGTATGACCCTTTCGTATGTTGTTAGTTTTGGTTGGTAAGCCGAGGTCGTTCACTAGGATTTGAGTATTTTCAATTGTGAAGAATCTATGTAATAACAAGTAACATAAAAGTGGTAAATGGTTGTCACGTCCCAAAATACCATATAAGCAACAAGTAATGCTAAGATGATGATGATTAAGAAAATTAAACAAGAATGCAATCAATATAATTAAAACTACTTTTTTTGGAACTAGTATCAATATCAATGGAGTGAGTGAAAGTATCTGGTAGATATTAAAGCAATAGCAAACAAAATCAAAGTTCACACAATTCCAATTCAATGGGTAATATCATGAAATTGTATACGTCACGGTTTAAAACATCCTTTCGGCCAATGAATATAAACCGCATCATTATAAACCATTTTTTAGAAATATGATTTTACCAATTTGTTCATAAGAGCCTTTTCAACCTTACTCTTGATTAAACCTTTATGAATCCATTTAACTTGTTTATTCATAGTTTTCAATTATGAAATACCAAACATATACGCGCGCTAACATTTGGAATAAATCATAACAAGAAATCCTTTCGGTCCTTAGATCTAATTATGATTCACCAACAATATATTTAGACACATATCAATTCAAACAAACTCATAAGCAAAATCATATAACTATATTGCAAAATACCAAAACACTCCATATCAATATCTACATTATTCCAAACAAGTATAACCAAACTACTCCATAACAATATCCATGATCAAACACAAAGGCATAAACTCAGAAACTTGAATGTAAGAAAACTTGATTAAAGGTCTTACAATGATTGAAACAAGATTACAAATGATGCAGTGATGATGCCTCAAGTATTGGTGATGACTTCTTGAAGTTTTGACCTCCAAATGATGACTTCTTGAACCTCCAAAGTTTCCTGGAACTTTATGGACGAATTTTAGGCTTTGAGAGAGATTAGTGGTGGTAGGAGAGGTGTGAGAGAAGTTCTCTCAAGTTGGGATTTAGTTGGATGATGAAAACATACACAAATGAGTCCTATTTATACTACTCTCAAGCCCTAGGGTGTTTAATACTCAACTTGGCCTCCAAGGAGCTTGGAAGGACCTAGAATACATGTAGGTAGGACCTAGAATCGTTTGGGACAAGTTTGGAGTCATAGTGATGAAGAAATGGCTGTCCAGGGCCTCCCAACCGAATCGGTTGGGCTCCAACCGTTTCGGTTGGTCTACTTGACTGCTCTCCAACCGTTCCGGTTGTGGGGCACTACCGAAAGGTTGGAGCAATTTGACAAAAAATCATAAGCTCAAAAGTTGTAGATCTTTCTCTTAGCTTTCCGTGGCCGCGAACCAGGGATCAAACGGAGTCCGTATGCAAAAGTTATGGCCAAAATGGTGAAGGTGTGTCGGGAACAACGAGTCTTCCAATATGTCTTCGTTTTAGCTTCTTTTCTTCATTTCTTTCTCGTTTGCCTTCTTGAACTTTATTCTTGAGTCTTTGGACCACTAACTTGATGACTTTATTTTCTCGAATATACTCCACAAGACTTTCTTTTGTCGGGAATTCTTCGTATTTGGAAAAATCTTCGTATTTTACTTCTTTTCCCGTTTTTTTCTCCATTTTCTTGTACTTGGCTACAAATGAACTAGCAAATGCACTTTTATATGAAAAATTAACAAAAGCATATGATTATAGCCAAATAACATAAATAAAAGCACAAATAACGCTACTAAAAATATGCACAATTTGAGCGTTATCAAATTTCCCCACACTTAAACTTTGCTTGCCCTCACGCAAATCTATGAAAAGAAAATTTAAAATACATACCTAAATGACAAAACGAAAAGAAAGATTTAAAAATTTAAAATATGTATTTTTTTTATTTAATAAACAACGAAAAATAAGGGCAAACTCCCCCACACTTAAGGGTTTGCTTGCCCTCAAGCAAATCTAGAAATTAAGAAAAATAAAACCCACATGGTGCATGAAATATGATTAATAAAAATATGATGCAAATCTACCAAGTACAAGTACGAGATAAGATTCATCGTTTTAAGCTTTTAAGAGGTGAAAAACCAATATGTTTGACAATACCCTATGGATTTTCTCGCTTGATAACATGGCTAAGCACCTTACGAAAAAGGAATGAAGTATAATTCACTCAACACTCAATTTATTTAGTGATGGATAGTATTGAGGAATAGTACACTCATATTGCTCAGTCATGATCTAAATATTACCATAGGCTTGTACAAGAAACAAAACTCCACCGACGTGGCGTAAGCACCAAGTGTAAACATCTAAAGAGGACTTTTATTCGGGTTATAACGTTAGGCTTCGGGTGAATAAAGGGTATGGATAAGGCATGGGAATATTAATGAAATTGGTATTAAAAGAAAAATAAAAAAGAATAAAGTCAAGTCTAATACCCATGTTGCTAGTCACCGAACAATCTGCAAACCCGAAAATGATTATAGTTACTAACTTCTCTTAACACATCGATCACCAAATATATATATATATATATATATATATATATATATATATATATATATATATATATATATATATATATATATATATATATATATATATATATATATATATATATCACGTCTTAGCACATTGGCTAATCGGTATCTCAAACATACTTCATCTTTGTCATCACATATATTTTTTTCTTTCATCATTTTTTTTTTGATGACTTATTTTTTTTCATATTTTCTTTTCCGCATACATCACATCCCCCCACACTTCGTATTTGTCGAAATGGCACACACGAATGGAAAAGTGTGGCTAACTAATAATCATCTAAAACAATCCAATCATACCAAGCAACTAGCAACCAACCAGTTAGACATTGACAAGGGGTAAAGGCTAAGGTTTAAAGTGTAAAATATATATTTTTTCTTTTTTAGTGGATGTAATAAAAAGAAAGGGATGGCTCAAAGGGTGTACTAAGGGTATCTAGCGCTAAAAATGAGCACTAACAAATGGGTCCATGTGGGTGGTTAACTAACCGATATGGTTAGCTAGTATATCATTAGATGTAAACGGAAGGCCATTTGGTTTTGTTCCTAAAGGTGCCTCTTTATCACGTATATACACTTATATCACACGAATGCGATCTTACTTCGGTCAGGTAATGATTTACAAGTACAAGTTCTAGAATAAATAAAATCACTGGCACACTCATAGCAAAAGATCCAAGCATAAAAGATGTATGCTATATATGAAACAGGCTTAAATCCTCACATTTAGTGGAAGGGGCTATAAATATGCTAGCAAATGTTATCGATCCCAGAATGGATTGCAATATTAATCAGGACACATCTCAAATTTTTCAAAATTTACTGATTTCACCAGTGGATTGATCCAGTTATTCTAATATATTAACCTATACGCGTGAAAACAACTAGATCACAAGGGCAAACAAGTTCACAAAATTTAAAATTGACTCAAAAAATTTGGAATTTAAAAATTGGTTTCGTTTTTCCTATAATATTTCCCCCCACACTTAAGTTAAGCAAAGTCCTCAATGAAAAATAAAACTTCAAAGCATGTAAAATAGGGAAAATAAAATAAACAAGCTGTGAGAAACAAAACCTTCCCGGGCCGAAGAAATCGCGATCGAACTCCATATGATAAAATGTTACGCATAAGCTAGCATAAGCTTGGGAGAACAATCGTTTTTAAATCCAAGCATCCTCCTCCATCACCTGCTGCAATTATTCAAACAAAACAAAACACACAATAATAAATTACGAGCATGTAACACCCCCACACTTAAAATTTTCCAAGTTTTGAATAGATTTATGCAACAAGGGTGTACATGTTTATTTAAAACAAACAAACAATTAAAAGCACGGGTTGCCTCCCGAGAAGCGCTTAATTTATTAATGAGTCATTAGCTAGACTCTTCCCTGGGTTAGGATACTTTAACAATACGGTTCAAATGGGGAATTTCAGTTCTTAAACGTTGAGGGTATGGGATCTTTGGTTTGTACTCCACAATGGATGGGAATACATTTGATTCTTTTGGTTTGACCATGTTATAGTCCATTTTCGTTATTTCGAACGTTTGGTCAATTTCATTAGAAATAAGGACAGTTGGCGGATCTTTTTGATTTTTCAGAGGGTCATTGGACTTTCCACTCCCAGTGAATATGGCATCCACTTTCTCAAGGTGAGATGTAGGAGGTGGCATAGTCCTACCGTTTTGATTTAAAGAAACTGGATTTTGTGGTTCAGACCATTTGTCTATCTTTCTTTCCAGTTCTCCATTCCAGTTGCCACCAGTTTTGTTGAACTTCTTATCACCAACATGATTTGGAAATACATTGTGTACAGAACCTTTTAATTGAGTCATTGGGATATTCATGGTGCAATCCTCAAGAAAAGGTGACACGGTTGGTGAGTTAGACATGATTTGGTTCAGATTTGGCATGGTTGGAATGTGCTCGGTCTCGTCCTCTTCGATAAATTCAACCTCACCCTTATCGTTCTCGTTTTGAATTGAGGGTGGTTTGTAGACAAATTCATGTCTCGGGTTGGAATCTATGGTGTAAGGAAGAGATTCAGCATGATGGACTTCCTGCTCCTCACTTAATCTTTCTATCCTCCTCTCCAAGTCTTGGATTATCGCTTGTTGGTTCCTTATTCCTTGATCGACTTTAGGTTCCAATTCAACCAACAGGTTCGTCATATTCTCATTGGCTTTAGTTTGACTGGCCATCCACTCTCTCATCATCTCCTCCGGTGAGGTTTTAGGTGTATTGAAATGTTGTGATGGATGTGGTATTGTATTCCATGGCTGATATCGAGGATAGGTATGGGTTGGGTTGTAGTATGGAAAGGAGTACGAATTCCTAGAATTTTAGTCATAATATCTTCCGTGACATCCTTGGTGATATCCTTCATGTTGGGCGTGGTTCGCTTCCATGGGATCACACATCGGCGTGTCATCCTCAGCATCGTGGTTTGAAGCGTGGTGATTATCTCGCAGGTCCATCAACTCCCTCCATATGCTTATGAATTGGGCATTGATGTTTGTGGAAAGAGTTTCCAATTTCTCGATCAATAAGGCATGATCGGTATTGATGTTGCTTCCACCGGCGGAAACAACGATATTCGGATTGGAATCGTTTTGGGAATTTTCTGAGAAATCGTGCTTGAGTTGGACCTTGTCGTCGAGGATTTTGAAAGCTTCGTTTGGAGTTTTGTAGAGGAAGATTCCTCCGGCGTCGAGATTTACTCGAGTTGGATCGTCTAAACCGTGATAGAATATTTGAATTATCGCTCCTTTGTTTAGACCGTGTCCATGACAAGTGCGAAGCATATCTTTCATGCGGAGCCAAGCGTCAACGAGAGTTTCATGATTGATTTGGTGAAAGTTGTGAATGTCATTTAGGAGACGTTTAAACTTAGCGGGAGAAAAGTATCGGCTAATAAAAGCTTCTCTCATCTCTTCCCACGTAGTAATCGTTCCTTCATTTAATTCGTTTAACCAAATCTTGGCTTCTTCGGTTAATGAGAAAGGAAAAGTCCACAATTTATCCACTTCCTCTTGATTTTCACCATATTGGAATAGGCTACTAATCTCAAGAAAGTCGGCTATGTGTCGGTGAGGATCGGATCGGATTCTCCCATCAAATTGATTCTTCCGAATCATTTGCATGTGGGTACCCTTGATATGGAAATTATTGCGAAGAGGGCGTTGAATAACAGCGGAACTAGGTGTTGGTGCAACGGTCCTAGTGCTTGACCACATGGGTTGGTCATCGGGATCAATGATGATTCTGGTTGGGGAATCGGGTGGAGTTTTGACTTCCTCTTCAAACATGTCGAGTTGGGATGAAAATTAAAAATAAACTATCTACTTTTAGAAAAATGGGATTTTTTATTAGACTGTAAGAAGATTTAAAAAAAACAAACTAATCATGACAAAACTATTTTTTTTTTTGCGCACAAGAGAAACGACTATAGTAAAAATATAGCTATTATTATTATTATGAGAAAACTTTGAAAAATAAACTAGTTATGACTTTTTCTTTTCCCAAGATTTCTCGGTAGCTCCATTGAAACGCACAAAGAAGCGGAGAAGCAGGTCAGAGCGAAGCATATTAAAAACCCAACTTCTTTAGGGAATTAGGGAGACCCGCCTTATACCTCTCACACAGTTTGTTTCTAATGGGTGAGCCTTACTTTCGAGGGAATAAATTTTTTTTTATTAAATAATCTACCAAACAAACAAACAAGGAAAAACACAAATAGGAACAAGACTAAACAAAGCTTGAACTAAAAGTGAAACAAAAATTGAAAAGAAAAAAAAATGGTTTTTTTTTTGGACAGAATGGTTCAGCCGATTTGGTTGGATTTGGTTTGGAGGTCTAGCCGAATCGGTTACGGGGACGTACCGATCGGCTGGACGAACTGATAAGAAAATGATTTTTTCGCAAGCAAAGACGGCACAACTAGGGAATGATTTCAACACAGATTCGAAGCACACAAAAACACAAACAAATCCCCGGCAGCGGCGTCAAAACTTGATGTGTCTCGCGACTACTAGTTTTAAATTTATAACAAGGATTACCAAATTAAGCTAAGAACACATGGGCAAGTATGACCCTTTCGTATGTAGTTAGTTTTGGTTGGTAAGCCGAGGTCGTTCACTAGGCTTTGAGTGTTTTCAATTGTGAAGAATCTATGTAATAACAAGTAACACGAAAGTGGTAAATGGTTGTTACGTCCCAAAATACCATATAAGCAACAAGTAATGCTAAGATGATGATGATTAAGAAAATTAAACAAGAATGCAATCAATATAATTAAAACTACTTGTTTGGAACTAGTATCAATATCAATGGAGTGAGTGAAAGTATCGGGTAGATATTAAAGCAATAGCAAACAAAATCAAAGTTCATGCAATTCCAATTCAATGGGTAATATCATGAAATTGTATACGTCACGGTTTAAAACATCCTTTCGGCCAATGAATAAAAACCGCATCATTATAAACCATTTGTTAGAAATATGATTTTACCAATTTGTTCATAAGAGCCTTTTCGACCTTACTCTTGATTAAACCTTTATGAATCCATTTAACTTGTTTATTCATAGTTGTCAATTATGAAATACCAAACATATACGCGCGCTAACATTTGGAATAAATCATAACAAGAAATCCTTTCGGTCCTTAGATCTAATTATGATTCACCAACAATATATTTAGACACATACCAATTCAAACAAACTAATAAGCAAAATCATATAACTATATTGCAAAATACCAACACACTCCATATCAATATCTACATTATTCCAAACAAGTATAACCAAACTACTCTATAACAATATCCGTGATCAAACACAAAGGCATAAAATCAGAAACTTGAATGCAAGAAAACTTGATTAAAGGTCTTACAATGATTGAAACAAGATTACAAATGATGTAGTGATGATGCCTCAAGTATTGGTGATGACTTCTTGAAGTTTTGACCTCCAAATGATGACTTCTTGGACCTCCAAAGTTTCCTAGAACTTTATGGACGAATTTTAGGCTTTGAGAGACATTAGTGGTGGTAGGAAAGGTGTTAGAGAAGTTCTCTCAAGTTGGGATATAGTTGGATGATGAAAACATACACAAATGAGTCCTATTTATACTACTCTCAAGCCCTAGGGTGTTTAATGCTCAACTTGGCCTCCAAGGAGCTTGGAAGGACCTATAATACATGTAGGAAGGACCTAGAATCGTTTGGGACAAGTTTTGAGTCTTAGTGATGAAGAAATGGTTGTTCAGGGCCTCCCAACTGAATCGGTTGGGCTCCAACCGTTTCGGTTGGTCTACTTGACTGCTCTCCAATCGTTCCGGTTGCGGGGCACTACCGAACGGTTGGAGAAATTTGACAAAAAATTATAAGCACCAAAGTTGTAGATCTTTCTCTTAGCTTTCCGTGACCATGAACCGGGGGTCAAACGGAGTCTGTATGCAAAAGTTATGGCCAAAATGGTGAAGGTGTGTCGGGGAACAACGAGTCTTCCAATATGTCTTCGTTTTAGCTTCTTTTCTTCATTTCTTTCTCGTTTTTCTTCTTGAACTTTATTCTTGAGTCTTTGGACCACTAACTTAATGACTTTATCTTCTCAAATATACTCCACAAGACTTTCTTTTGTCGGGTATTCTTCGTATTTGGAGAAATGTTCGTATTTTACTTTTTTTCCGTCTTTTTCTCCATTTTCCTGTACTTAGCAAACGCACTTTTATACGAAAAAATAACAAAAGCATATGATTATAGCCAAATAACATACATAAAAGCACAGATAACGCTACTAAAAACATGCACAATTTGAGCGTTATCACTTACCACTAAATTACAGGTCATATGCCTTCCAAACATACTAAATAACAATAATTAAACTTCACAACAATAGTTTCATAATCAATTATTTTGTTGTTGTGCGAAGGGAAAGGAGATACACAAAAAGACATGACGACATGCCAAACTTTCCTAAACACTAACTTGATTTATGATCTGATGCCACACACTGAAATGCACGAGCTCACAGTGTCATCCAACTCCTTAGTAGTAAAAGGCTTCTTGTCATTCCAAGGCATCTATTAAAAAAAGTAACATTCATAAGCTCTGTGTAAGATAAAGCAAAAGAAAATTTAGTGCAATACAAAACAATAAGTTTCAGATTATCATATTTAAACCACCAAGGACTAACCGCACTTGTGTCTATTTCCATGGTTACCCATATACTTCGACCATGAGATAGTATTTAACTTGGTGGCATGCACAAAGAGATAATAAATAGAAGCAAATTGATTGGCAAAAATGGATTTTTGATCCTATAAAATGTCAACTTCAACAAGTTCTATTATCAGTTCGTGTCATCAGCTCAAAAGATGTGCCAGGAAGAATTTTTTACGAGTCTGCATTGAGGTCTGCAAATGGTCTGGTCTGGTCTGTAATTCGTCTGTATGGTCTGGTGTGGTCTGCAATTCATATGTAATTTGTATGATGCATTCATAGGTATCGTAGTGTCCATTGTGATCTTCGTCACATTTAGTGTGGTTAATTGTGATTGTGTGGGTGGCTCGGGTCTTTATTTAGCTTTGATCCCAAGTAACTGAACTGATGGGGACTGTACACTGCTAGTTCTTCCAGATTGTATGTGGTCAAAGAAACATGCTTCTCATAGTACGGGCATTGTTTCCCCAAAACCATCATTTCAATCATTAGCTATCCTACTCTACTACTCGCCTTAAGAATTTGTATATATGTCTTAATATGGACCTTAATAACCAATAAGCTTAATTCTAGAAGCTAATCACACATAATTCAATAAGCCCATATTATTAGTTAATCTAAACACCACCAAACACAAATCACATTCATTAATCAATCATATCCAATACTAAATTAGAAAACATTTCATCATTCCTTAGTTGCTCCAAACTAATTGTTACACGTCTAAAAACTTACAAAGTAAACACATGAGATTCTTTAATCAGTCATAGAAAACAAAAAATAAAAAATAAAAAAACACATAGAAAACAAGACTTAATTTGCAGTCGCATTTGTTTTGGCATTCAACTTACTGGCCTAATGTCTAACGTATCAATAATTAACCAGGTTATATGAAGTAGCCAACTCACAAGACCAATTTTCCTCAATAACATGTAAAAGTACATATACCCACATACACAAACTCAATTTCCAACTTTTCAAACAAAACTATATGGCAAAAAAATAGTCACATAGAAAAAACAATGTACTCAGCTACAAGAATGGTTTGAAAGGTTACTTACCGTCTTCGGAAATGAGTGTTGTTGATGGGTTACAAACTGATGCATTCACTTCATAACATAGTAGCCGCACTGCAAATAGTGAGTTTGTTGGTTGCACTAAAAAGTAGTAGCCATTTTATAAGCATTAACCAAAAGAAATTAAAAAAATAATAATAATATACATGTAAAGAATGAGATGATTTATCTCAACGATATTCCATTTCATATTACCAAACACCATGAAAGAAATTAAAGAATGGTAGAGTTGTGTTAACCTTTATAAATATAAATGTGAATTATACATTAACGCAAAAAGTTCTTACTTCTGCACAACATTGGCGATTTCATAGCTATCCTCGTTCTTTCTTTCCATATCAGAATCCAAAATGAGCCTAGTGTTTTGTTGAGGTACAATTATGAATAGAATCTAGTTTTTACTGATGATATGTGACATTTTAGTATAAATAATTTACATAATGTCATAAAGCAATGAAATATAGTGTTGCATATTGTACCTTTCAACGTATGGTGCAAGAAAAAACAATTTATGTTGGCTTAGGTCCGTTGCTTGGAATATGTAGTTTTTAACAAGCAAACTGTCAAAAATACATACAGAGTCTTGAATCGTATACGATTTCAGGAAAACACATTTGTTCGATTGCGTTTTCAGCTTTTGCAAAATCTTATGTCTGGATCTAGAAATATGACAATATATAAAATGTAAAATGACAAAATATTCCAACTTGTTAAATAAGATATGGTAAGCGCATATGTACTTATGTTGAAAACAAAGTTATAATGGAAGATTTAAGCTATCCATTCGCGAAAATCATCATAAGATCCTGGGGGAACTGAAATTTGAAAGGACTCTGATTGTCCAAAAATACGAGGCTCGACATTAACATGCATAGAATGAGCAAGATCTGGGTTGTAACACCCCAACCCGACAAGGGTAAAGATATCACAATACGGTTTCATATCAGAACTTTAAATACTATACAAAAGCGGAAGCCTTTACAAAAACTTACAAAAGATAATATAAATAACTTAATATCAAAATAAATCTAAGATCCCTATTTTCATATCTTGCTCTTGTCTCTACTCTCAACCCAGATCAGCTATCCCATAAGCTCATCTTGAATGCTAAATACCTGCCGCAGGAAAAGAAAGTGCGGCTGAGCTTACAAAGCCCAGTGAACAGATATAACGAAACAAAAGCTAAAATAGAATAAATATACAATTAACGAAATCACAACGGAATGAGAAATAACGAATCTTTGAGGATTCTGCGGAAGCGCAAATATACAGAAATCCCGAAAACACATAACAGTTAACAATCACCTCAGAACACGTTTATGACACAACGCAAACACATCAAAATAACCAAACACTTAACATATCAAGATTAATAGATTCCGTGTCAACCAAACGAAGAGTCTAATGACTAACGGAAACAGTTACCAGAAAATAAACATGGCATTCATACAAATCAATTAATCTACATTTAACACACTTAATTCAATGTTGTAGCAGCGGAATTAGCAGTCACATCATGGCAGTCACACATACAGATAGAAAATACAGTAGACAAACTATAACTAAAAAGACAAAGACATAACATAGCCATTAGTAATTATCAGAACAGATATCATCAGAATACATAATACATTCACTAACATATCATATCAGAATACATAATATAAACACTCGAAACTACCGAATCATACAGAATACTTAACACAGAAGTAACAGATAAAGATTTAGTCAACTACCACGAGCCCAGAACATATCATATCAGAAATATCTTTCTTCTTCAAAAGGTAACCTCAGAAAATAATTGGAGTAGCTAGCTCCCAGAATTTTGTGAAGACGCGTATTGCACACGACATCATTCACCAGACAAATCATATCGGATAACAGATCAGATCTAGGATGCATCCATACGCCCCTTCCTACATATACAAAATATGCTCCACCATCCAGGGACGTGGCAGAACATCACTCTACTGCCCTAGAGTCATATCAGAGGTGCATCACTGATACGGACATGGAACCCCCATGACTAGTGAAATATTTGGCTCAGGTAACAACTAACTTAGGTCAAACAGATTTTCATACATGACACAGATCATAATTCATCATAAAGGTCACAGATAACATATCAGATAACTTCATATCATAAGGTTCATATTCAGATATTCAGAAGTCAGAAGTTCATATCACAGTAGCATATCATACATTCATAAGCAGGAGTTCATAATCAGAAGTTCATAATCAACCATAGCAAGGTTCAACGATTGTGCATATCAAAATCTTCCTAACATAAGTTCACAGCAGATATTGCATAGTTCACTAGAACATGTATTTTACACAAGTAACAGATCAAACAATCAGAAAGGGTTCATAGCAATGGCATCGGAAACCCTAATAAGTAAAATAGAAAAGCGAACGAAAAGAACATCATAAGGGACCTTTACTAAAAAGGTCAGAATATCTGTACCTTATAGCAAATGAGAGGAAAGCAAACGAATGTAGGAACACGAAGATGTAACGTCACGTCTCCTTCAACGAATCTACACGGATTATGATTTATTTAATACTTATTAGCATCATTAATGTCATAACGGATTAATCTCATTAATACTTTTAGAGTTATCAGAATATTCTCATTTTTAGTGACGGACGGAATTCCAACATTTTAGAGTATTAATCATTAATTAGCCAAACTTATGGGTTGCAAATGTCAAACGGTAAACTTAAGGGTTTAATATGGCATACATCTTATTTGAGAGCTTATATGATCATCATTCATAGTATGGGGTTGATAATTGTCAAAACGGATTTTAGGACTCTCTTTCAAAATAATTTATACAAGCCTTCTTAACTTACATGATTAATCAAGACTCACACTTAACATTGTTCACATACAAACCTTATGTAGCACCTCGCATATTTCAGGTCTATATTTTACTATTTTACGTTATATAAATTACTTTCAATTATTTAATTAAGTAATCTCGAAAATTAAATAAGTGTAAATTATCCTCACAACCGACACAAGACTAGGAATAAGTCTACGTGTACAAAAATACTTTAGTTTCACTACTAGTCATAATTTATATGACTTAGTGCCATTTTGCCAAATTTTAGGTACACATTTTACCTTTAAGTAATATGCGTGCCCGAACCTACGTTAATAGGTTTTAACAACATAGAAACACTATATTAGACTTACTATACTTTTAATACACCTAGTTGGAGTATGTTGATAAGTTTTAACATTTTTGGAAGTAATACATTTTTACGTTATCCGGTTTTAAGTTTCGTGAATTAAGGGCTTAACATTAGTAATTACCGGGACCAAACTACACCTTAAAAAAAATAATGTTTATCCAAGATAAACACAAACTACCACCTCACAAGGGGAGGTGGCGTTTGATGAAGCCTCACAAGGCCACTTGGCCACATCTCCCTAAAATATGCAACTTACTCACTAAGTTTGTCCCCAATATACACCAAAGTCACTTCACACTTGACCATTTCACATGCAAAAACTCACACATCTCTCTTGATTCTTTTCTTTTGCCGTCCACTTCAATCACACAAACACCAATATTTACTTTGACTCATACTTCACAAATCACTAAGAAGATGGAGCTTAAGTTGATACCTACATGATACTAGGGTTGTTTTATTATTATCAAGGGTGAAACAAGAGCTAAACAAGGAAGTTAGGGCTAAAGTAAGAAGGTTATTTCTAGGGTAAGAAGGGTTTTAAGCCTTGGTTAAAGAGGTTGAAGAAGGGTTGAAGACTTGAAAGGGGTTTAGACTTGATTATTCTTGAGACCATCCAACATAAGTCTTGTAAGAAGTTGTTTAAATTTCTTGTTATTCAATATGGTTGTAATGATATTTTGATTATTTGATGTAATTTTATATAAGTAGTACATGTAACATGGCTTGTATGATGTTGTACATGAAGTTGATGGGTAAAAACATGTGTAGAAACTCATTAAGACCACTAGTAAGAACTAGTGAATTACTATGAGTTTTAACATAAAAATCATGAATCTTGGACTATGAGTTTTAACATAAAAAACATGTGTAGAAACTCATTAAGACCACTAGTAAGAACTGTAAATGATAAGTACTACAATGGTAGGGAATTTCATTATCATAAAGAGGCCTCTTCGGGGTATCGTATCGACGAGTTGTGGATTTACGATTTAAAGTGTCCTGGCTCCTCGTGCGATTACTACATGACCTCTTGATTTTGATAGCCCGAACGGTGATACGAGGTCATTTATAAAAAGGCTATGCGTCAAGCAAACACTTAAGCGATACCTTAGTTTAATATCCTTGTACAACATCATAAGCCAACAAATTACATATACTTGTACACTTATATTTAAAACTATACTGAAACATAATTATACTTTCGTAGGTATTCACTAAAGATCGTTGTCTCGACAACACTGTATTTGCTATAAGCTACTACTGATAACTACGGTGAGTTCATAGCCCCAACTTTTGTTTAACTGTTTTATAAACTACTTGGGGGAGATACATGCTAAATGTTTTATTATGGACAATTACTTGAAAACTGAATGCCTTGACTGTATTATTGCAAACCACTAAGTTGTTTATGCCAAAAGTCCCCTACATCATGGACCACTAATCACTAGGAGTGAGCGCAAATATAGTGGATAGGCCTATCGGGATTGACGAATCCCGTTTGTGTTAGCCGGATCGGTAACCGAACGCACTTTATTTGAATTTACCTAGGTATATGGCTAATACCTACTCGGGGCATGTTACTTATCTATATATATCGCCCGGTGATATATGTACAACAGTCAGTCGTGAGTTCCATGAGCTTAGAGCAATAATAATTTTCAAGAAGATAATTGTACACATTGCAATTATATTATAAACTATTGTCCACTACAGTTTTCAAACCTATGAATTCACTCAACCATTGTGTTGACTTTTCAGCATGTTTTATCTCAGGTCCGTAAGATATATCTGGCACGCGAATGAAGGCACCCGGAATAGGCATTTTGAAGACTTTGCATATTATCATTCGAAAAACTTTTAAACTTATTATGTACATTATGGGACCTCTACTCTGATATTATGAATAAATTCGAATGATAATGTATTTTAAAACGTCTCATTTAGAGTCGTTTTCTGTAATGTGTACTTTGTGTTGATAAGTAATATCCTCGATTAGCTTCCGCTACTATTCAAAACTGAGGGTGTTACACCTTAATGAGTCCATGTATGCAATACTTTAATTCATGATATGTGACTTCTTGCATAAAATCATAACTCACGCATGTTTACGACATACTTAGTACTAGCTCATTATAGTCTTAATCAATAGTTATTAATGACTCCAAAACTTACCCTCTCTCACATGAAATAACGAATTTACACACTTAGCTTTTAACCCTAATCAACTTCCTAATTAGGTTCTAGGGTTTCCCATACTTTTTTAATATTACTTACTACGCATTTAATTCACATGTTACCTCTTTTAATGACTTCCACTTTGACCTAGAATGTATATGAAAAACAAACCGAAGTTACCTCAAAACTCATGCATGCATTTACTCCCATACTCACACCACATTAACTCATTTAAACCGCTTAACAAGACTAAAACTTTACCCGTCTCCCTTTGCTTCACTATATACGCTTACACATGCCATTCCCAACTTTAACACACTTTGTTTTCCTGACTCACAAACAAATCGACACACTTATGACTCAAGACTCTACGTTAACTCATACACACCATACACCAAGTCTTATGATTTTATGTGACGTTATATACCCTACTTGTTATCCGATTTAACATGCATGCTCATTACGTATATATATATAGATTGCGGAAGACATGAACACGTGACATATATACATGACAAGACGCATATGATTCACAAGTTTTACACCATAACTCACGGCTCCTTAATATGGTTCAGTCAAATCATATTGTTCTCGTTAACATATTTTAAGGCTTTACGTTTGCATGTTAATATAAGTGAGACGAATAGAAGAATGTTTATACCTTTTCTTGCTCGGATTAAACACACGTGGGCACAAGGGTAGCAGCCACTGATCGGAAAAAGAGGAGAAACAAAAGAGTGTGCCGTGACTTTTGTGTAAACTAGGGTTTCAAAATTTGTGTTTTTATTTTGTATATATATAGTGCATGCCGATCGGTATAAGGATTTTGAGGTGTGTGGGCTTCGGCTCAATAATGAAAGAAGGAAAGAAAAGAAACAGCCCGTGGGCTCTCGACTTGGTCCCATTCGAACGCAACATCACACCCCTTGTGGCTCTCTTGGCTCTCGGCTCCTTTAATCCAAACGGACAAACGAACACGGCCCAAGTTGGTTCCCAAATAACGAAAAACAAAGCCCAACTGAAGACCCAATATTTTAGTGAGACGTTTAAATCTTCATCGTACAAAATCGATCACGTACACGTATTAGTAAAGTTTTTAATTATTCGTAAGTTAGGTTTTAAATTCGTTAAATGATTATAAATGTTTTTTTACGTATTTTATAAATTTCGATTTAAAGGGTATTTTAGTCTTTTGATATGTTTTATATTTTCAGGGTTTTACATGGGTTGCGCATTAAACATTCATAGGCACTTCAAACACATGCTCTTTTATGTATCTGACCACGATAGCTGTTCATTTTCTTAATTAGGTATTATTTTTCCTTGCTAGCCTGCACAACAACAAATACATTAGTATTGGTATCTACCTGATTGATAATCCAAACTCAAGTTAACTAGTCTCATGTAATTACAGGTGCTACATGTTTCAAACAAGATTAAACAATAGTATTTATTATCAAAATGTTAAACATGTTAACGGTCTTAGAAAACAATGACAAAAGCAGAGACATGACTGACCACGCCAAAGTTTTCGAGCTTAATCTTGAAGAAAGTCTTTTGAACTAACATAGCTCTATATTTGCCTCAGCAAAGCAATCATAAAAAATTCATTTTATTCAAATATAAAAGCATAACTTAATAAATATCTGAGACACATATCATTGAAAAACAAGTTTTGATTTCTCAAAGTTGATAGCATTATAGCTATACAATTTCCTAATAGTTTGCTGGTGGGTGAACCCTCATTCAACAACGATGTACAAGGTTGAATTAATCTAAAAGCCACAAAATTTCACTTTATTATATTGAATAGTTAAAGGAATCATAGTCTTGAAAGTCCAAGTAGGTCTCAAAGGTTGCATCAAGACTACGTACACAAAATGAGCCATGGAACCCCATACCTAAAACTAAACATACTATTCCATCACGAGAAGTGATTCAACATGTTATTTCTATGTTGCACATAACTAGGAAACATCTTCTTGGCCAAAACTCATTCGTTTATGGTAATTGGTCCAAAAAAATATACCTAGGAACACAAGGTTCCAGTTCGCCTAAGGGGTATCTCATGAATAAGTGCAAAAGATTTGAACCATGTAACCTTTTGCCAATAACTGAAATAGGTAAACCTACTTCAACCTCAGCAAGGGTGATTTGAACAAAGTACTTTGATTCATAAAACCAAATAATTAACAAAGATACATGTAAATAACATAAATAAGTAAACCTAATGTGCAAATCAATTATCAATTATGCATACTAAAGTTGGAGATATCCACTAAATCACTAATTACGGGACTTCAGAGCTGTGGGCTGATTGATATATTTTTATTATTTAATTTAACTTTTAGCCATTTTCATGAATCCATTCAAAATTAAGATGGAAAGTTGTAAGTTGGATAAGTGTGCACCATCTTTTAGTTATACAGTATTGATGTTGTAACAGCAATGGAACTTGTCAAAATTTTTGTACTACTTTCTTTAGAGAGATAACAGCGTACCGAATTGAGTGGGCGTGCACCCTTGGTCGCACTCTTGGTTGCCATAGTTGCTTCTATATGGTTGGATGGTCCTTCTTGTCTAGAGATAGTTGGTGATGTTTGTTTTTGGGTGGAAGATTCTTTATTTGTTGCCAAAATTTACTTGGTTGCAGTTTGGGTAAAGGTATTTGCTGCCATAATATGCTTGGTTCCAGTTTGGGTAGAGGTACTTGCTACCACAATTTCCTTGTTTCCTGTTTGGTTGAAGGCCTAATAACAAAGTATAATTATTATATTGACTAAATGTTACTACAATATTATAAGTGAATCATATGTAGATCAAATTACCTTAGTGAGTTCAATATACTTCTTGGGCCATTGAATAAAACTAAGCACGGTTTGTCCTAATTTACTGAACACTTCGGTTGAGAATGGAAGAATGTAGTCCTTGTAATCAGCTTCAACTTTGTCTACATGCACCTTCGCATGCCCCTGTAGCACTGACTTTCCATGTACTTGCTTACCAAGATACACCATCCCTATATCACAAAGAACCTTCTTTGTCCCGTAGGGAAGTGGCATTTGCTAGCCTCCTATAAAACATATATTATTAGAAAAGGTATAATACACTTATAATGCAAAAATAATAACAAGAAATTGAGTACATGCGTTATCATAGCTCTAAATCTAAATAAAACATGAATATCATTCAAAATTTTAGTTGTACAAAGTAAATTAAATTTTAACCAACATGTGCAAATTATGTTGCAAACAGACCAGTAGGCTTCTATGTTTAAATTTGTTTTAACATCTATGTTGCAAACAAAACCAGTAGCACATTTCATAAACAAGATCAGTAGCAAACAAGATCCGTAGCACATGTGTAAACATGCAAACAAGATCTATAGCACATGTGCAAATGTGCAAACAAGATTAGTAGCAAATGTGCATATGTGCATACATGATTAGTAGCAAGCAAGATGCGTAGCACATGTGAAAATGTGCACATTTGATTAACAAGATCAGTATCCAGGGTCGGATCTAGCTTATGCACAAGGTATGCACGTGCATACCCTGTGAAAATATGAAGTAGTGTAAAAAATATTGATTTTTTTTCGAAAGGTGTTACAAAATACACTAAAAACTTAAGAGTGCACACCTTCTAAAATACTGAAAAATTATGATTGCATACCCACATATTAAAAAAAGGTAAAAAAGGAATGAAGGTAAACATACGACTGGTTATTTTGTGTATTTTAAAAAGTAAAAATTAATGAAGGTAAAAGACTACTGGTTATTATGTGTGTTTCAGAGGTTGTTTTGAAGAGGTAGAAGAAGTAGGTTAAGTGGTGAAAAATGGACTTTATGTCTTTTTACCTTTTTCATAACCAAATTATAATGTATACTTACGGTATTTTCCAACAAAATCAGTAGCACATTTGATAAACAAGATCAGTAGCAAACAAGATCTGTAGTGGAGAAACAAGATCACTAGATGTTTAGGGTAGTGAATAAGGTTGAAAAATAGGCAAAGCTTTGTGATCGTGTGTTGAATGTGGTTTGGCAATATTCCACGAATTGCAATTGGGATAAGTTGTGTAATTAAATTATGACAATCATGCGACTTCATACCAAGCAGCTTCAAGTCAGTCATCGACACCACCTTCTTAACATTTGAAGAATATCTAGATGGAACCTTAACATCATGAAAGCATTGACAAAATTTGGTTTTTCGGCCTTTGACATGGTATAACAAGCTGCCGAGAGATACATACGACTTCCTTCTTTTTCAACTGGAGAAAGGTATTGTCTTATTCCCATTTCAACTATATCCTTTCGAACATTAACCCCGTCTTTTTTTTTTCCTGGAATATTTAACAATAATCCTATTAAGTTGTCACAAACATTTTTATCGATGTGCATAACATCGAGACAATGCCAGACTTGCAAATGCTTCCAGTATGGAAAATAATGTTGGTTGGAGTGGTTCTCTTTTGTTTTCCAAACACATTGTTTACTTCTTGAACTCGGGATGGTATAACTTCTCCATCCAATGGTTGTCGTAAGACTCTTGGCTCAGTGTTTCCATTAAACAACTTTGTTCATTTACGGTATGGGTGATTCTTTCGAAGCGATCTTCGATGTCCCATATATACCATCTTTGTGGAAAACTAGAAGGGGGGTTAAATAGTTTTGCCGATTTTAAGTTGGTTTCAAAAACTTTAGATTCGATATTATGTGAAATCGTATGGATGTAGAGAAAGTATAGATCTAATGATAAAGCAAGTAAATAAAGTAAAGCAAGGGATAGAAATGACACAACCGATTTATAGTGGTTCGGCTACAAGGACACCTTCCTTGCCCTACTCCACTCCCCGAGTCACCTACTCGAGAGTTCAAGCACTATGTCAACAAACTCCTTCAACTTGGTGGATAAGCCTTCACAATGTTGCTTGCACCTTTTTCCGGTACAAAGCTAAATACCGAGTCCGTAACACGGTGGACCAAACCAACACGACTATTACACAACAAATATGTGAAATATCAAATACAAGATCTTTGCTACAAAAATCTTGTGGAAGAACAAATCAATCAAGTACCCTTGCTTGGATGACTTGTAGAATGCTCGTGATCTCGCCTTAGAGAAGTACCTATATGAGAATCACAAAAGAAAGAACTCTCTAGATCAAGTGATCTTTTGTTAGAAGAGAATGAGAGTATATGAGAGAATTAGTAAGAAGAGGGGTGAGTTAGAATGAAGGAATGGCTCTCTATTTATAGGCAAAACTTACCACTGTTCCCTGGATCCCTCCCACAAGGGATCCGTCTAGTGTAATCCTAGGGATCCGTGGGACGCTCCTCTTTACCAATGGGTTTTTTGGTTATGGGTCATGGATCATGGGTTATGGGTTGGTCCATGGGTATTCTTTTAGATACAATGTATCTAATGAGTACAATGTATCTAGTCAAGTGGGTATGGGTCAATACCATGGGTTATGGATATGATCCATGGGTTGTGATTTTTACCCATCCTAATAAAATATTATAACAAATGATTTATTACAACAATTTGTATTAAATGGATATATGTAAATGCTTTACAAAACTAACATGTATCCTTATAATTGTACTTAAGATAACATTATATTTGTTATCAACAAAACACAAAGAGATCGCAAAATATTAATAAACGTTTTTACGGTTTATTTGTATTAACAATATCCCCTTTTTGTTGATGACAAAACATAATGTTATGATGAGTAAAACTTAAGAATAGATGTATGTTTTGAAAGCCCCTAAGTTTTACTTCTTCTCCTCCTTTTTGTCGAAACAAAAAGCTAACCCATCGAAGAAATAAAATGTGGAAAAATAGTCCATGTGTCGCTTACTCCCCCTTGACGGTAGCTCCCCCTAGTTTGGGGCGTCAAGTGAAGAAAAAATAAAAAAATAAACCTACAAAGAAAAAGGTTAGTAGTAACATGCATAGGTAATCTTGTGATTGACGAGAATCAAGATTGGGAGCCAAGGTATGTAAACAAGGCCTTGTAATAAAACAACAAAATGTAGTGGTATTTGTGCCACATACAAGCATGTAAAAATAAGAACAAGACTTGTTCTTGAAAATGACTCAAAAGAAAAGTACTTAAAAATAGAAAATAGTAATAATGATTCCTTCCATGCTTGCATAAGATTATGGATGGAGGTTTTGATGAGTAATGGTATTGATGCGATCAAGAATGAGGTTGAGTATGAATCGCATTTCTTCCCTAACTTCTGTTGCAATTTCCCTAGTGGATTGGCAATGTTCACAATGTAAGTGATGTGGGTAATGAGTGCGGAAGTTTTTCGGGTTGTTTTGATTTGTGAGTTGCGGAAGATGTGGTGGAAAAATACAGATCAAAGTCCGGAATGTTTGGAAGTGGTGGTGGAAAAGAACCTAGGTGTTCTTGTAGCTTAATGGGAGCTAAGGGTGGTGATGTTTCAAGGTCATTGAAAATTGTGTTTGAGAAGTGGGAGGTGTCAAAAAGGCTATTTCTTTTTGTTTTGGTTGTTGAGATCTTGTTGGAGTCATAAGGAGTTCCAAAAGAGTGACTTTAGGTGATGAAGTTGGTGTACTCGTTGGTGATGAAGGAGGTGCTATAATGGAAGCATCTTGTGGTAAGTTGTTTGTTGTTGATGAGCCATTCGATGATGGTTTTGCTAAGCAATAAGACCGGATGCTAATCCATGCGGATATCCTAGAGTTTGATTGTGGTATTTTGGAAGGTGGGAGTACAAAAGTTTGGGTTTCATGAAGAGGATTGTTTGTACTAGGTGATTTATCTAAGTTGTAAGATCTTGTGGATGACATGGTGTTGTTTTTTTGTGAAGATGAGATGAATTATGCAAGCATTTTGGGAGTCCTATATATAGAAAAATAATGCATTGTAATGAATGCTTGACCCAAAATGTGGATTAAAATCTAATGATTAGATATGAATTTAAGGCATGTGATCATGAGAAAACAAGCATTAAAGAACATACTCCGAAAAAAATGAAAAAATATTGAAGTTTTCATCCAAAGTGAGAAAAATAGAAGGTAAAAATAGCTTCTGTCTCACGGATCCCACGGATCCTTCCCTTGAGGGATCCGTCCAGCATTAAGGCTGGGATCCGTGGGACTGGTGATTCAGGCAACACAAAATTTTCCTTATGGAAACATTTTTGCCTAGTGTGTGCCTATATGCAAACTATTTGGAGTTGCGGTTATCTTGACTCCTAAGAAGAAAATAAAAATAAACTAGAAGTGAAAAAAGCATACTATTATGTGAGATAACCCGAGTGCTCCTAATTCATTGTTGCTTAAATGAACGTACCCGAAAACACATATTAGTTATGTGTTCTCTTTAGCATTCAAAAGACATGAGACGCAATTAAAACGGGTTTTTACTTTGTATTAATAATGAAAAAGCGATTTGTCCTAGACGTGAGAAATTGCTTTTGTGAAAAACTATTGAGTTATTAGTGAAAAACTTATCTTAGGTTTTGACAATTCCCGTATTGTTTGTGAGTTGTGCGTGAAATAGAGATCCTAGACTCAAAAAGAAGAAGGCTAGTGTTTACATACCTTGTAGAGTTAAAAAGTAAATTACGACGATTGTTCCATGAGACCAAGACCAAGACGTAGTAGGTTGAATTGTTCCCACTTCAACGGTTTAGTGAGGACGTCGTCTATGTTGTCTTCGGACGCTACCTTCTCAATAGAGATGTTCCCCTTTTGAACATTGTCTCTTAAGAAGTGATGACGAATCTCTATATGCTTTGTGCGAGAATGTAATACCGGATTCTTGCTTAAATCGATGGCACCCTTGTTGTCACATAGAATGGCTATGTCACTTAGATGAATGTCGTAGTCAACTAACGCTTGTTTCATCCAGAGTGCTTGTTGGCATGCTTTGCCAGCGGAGACGTATTCGGCTTCGGTTGTTGATATTGCTAATGCCTTTTGTTTCTTTGAAAACCAAGATGTTAAACAACAACCCACAAAAGTACATACCCCACTTGTACTTTTTTGGTCAACATAATCACCTGCATGGTCAGAATCTGCATATACAATTGTTTCTACTCCCGTGCCCTTAGGATACCATAATCCTAATTGTGTTGTACCCTTAATGTATCTAAATATTCTTTTTACGGCTTCTAGGTGTGATGTTTTAGGGTCTTCTTGAAACCTAGCACATAGACAAACACTAAACACGATATCCGGCCTACTAGCCGTGAGGTAGAGAAGACTACCAATCATGCCACGATATTTAGTATTATCGACGGATTCTCCATCTTCATCTTTAGTGAGTTTGGTGTCGGATGACATTGGTGTCCTAATTGGTTTCGACTCTTCTAGACCGAATTTCTTTAACATCTCTTTTATGTATTTAGATTGATTAAAGAAGATACCATCTTCTACTTTTTTGATTTGTAGACCAAGAAAGAAACTAAGTTCTCCCATCATACTCATCTCGAACTCGTCATACATGATTTTAGAGAAATCATCACACATGTCTTGACAAGTGGATCCGAATATAATATCATCTACATATATTTGAACTATGATTATATGTGACTCTCTTTTCTTAGTAAAAAGTGTGTTGTCAACTAACCCTATGGTATAGTTGTGTTTGATTAAAAATGACTTGAGTCTATCATACCAAGCTTTTGGAGCTTGTTTAAGACCGTAAAGGGCTTTCTTTAACTTATACACATGTTTAGGTTTTTCAAAATCGATGAAGCCCGGAGGTTGAGCTACATATACTTCTTTATTAATAAAACCATTTAGAAAAGCACTTTTGACATCCATTTGATAAAGCTTTAGATTATTAGCACAAGCGTAAGCAAGAAGTATTCTTATAGACTCTAATCTAGCCACGGGGGCATAGGTCTCATCAAAGTCTATTCCTTCTTGTTGGTTATACCCTTGGGCAACGAGTCTATCCTTGTTTCTAGACACTACTCCGTTTGCATCTAACTTGTTTTTATAAACCCATTTGGTTCCTATTATGGTTTGATTACTAGGTGGAGGGACAAGTGTCCAAAAATCGTTAGAAACAAATTGATTTAACTCTTCTTGCATAGCCATTACCCAACTTTCATTTTTTATGGCTTCTTGGGTATTCTTAGGTTCTATGGTTGAAACAAAACAAAATAGACTACTTTGGTTTTGAACTTGAGACCTTAAGGTTCTTTCGTTTAGCTTTCCTATGACCTTATCTACGGGGTGATCTTTGGACTCTTTAATATTTATGAGTTCATTATTTGAGGATTCTTCTTCTTCTTCATTTATCTTTTTCTTTATTACAATAGCTTCACTTTCTACAATCTAGTCATCGACAAGAGGTGCAGAGGGTTTTGGTGGACTTTCATCAAATTTTACATTTAATGACTCTTCTACCTTCATTGTTTCTTTATTTAGTATGACGTAAGCTTTGCTATTAGGGGAGTAACCTAGAAAGATACCTTCGGTTGATTTACGATCAAATTTTGTAAGGTAATCTTTAGTGTTAAGAAGACAACATTTGCTACCAAAGACTCTAAAGTGATCTAACATAGGCTTTTTGCCTCGAAGTAACTTGTATAGAGTTTTACCTAAGATTGGTCTAATTAAGACTCGATTAAGTATGTACGTTGAAGTATCAACGGCATTGCACCAAAACTTTTGAGGTATGGATTGCTCATTAAGCATGGTGCGACTCATTTCTTGTAGGGTTCTATTCTTTCTTTCAACTACCCCATTCGATTGTGGAGTGCGCGGAGCCGAGAAGTTGTGAGTAATACCATTAGAGTCAAAAAAGGCTCCAAATTGCACTTCATTATCGAATTCCCTACCATGATCCGTTCTAATAGACACTATAGGACTTCCTAGTTGCCTTTGGATTTTCTTGCTTAATATTTCAAAATAATTAAACGTTTCCGTTTTGTTCTTTAAGAATTTTGTCCATGTGTACCTAGAGTAATCATCCACTATGACCAAAGTGTAGTAGTTGCCTCCATAACTTTGGATAGCGGATGGACCAAATAAATCCATGTGTAGTAATTCTAGACACTTAGTTGTAGACACCATGTTTTTAGCTTTGTGACTAGAATGAACTTGTTTTCCTACATTACAAGCATCACAAAAGTGATGTTCATATTTTAACTTAGGTAGATCTCTTACTAGATCTTTGGATGATAGCGGTTGAAGAAGTCGCATATTGGCATGACCCAATCTTCGATGCCATAAGGTCGAAGTATCATCCATAGAGGTAAGATAAAGTTTGTCTTTAGGTTCATTACCAATTTTAATGACATAGACTCCATGTATCCTAATTCCTCTTCCTATGGTTATGCCATTTTTTAATATCTTACTACCGGTTTCGGTAAAAAGTACATTGCACTTTTTATCACATATTTGTCCTATACTTAAGAGGTTAAAGTTTAGATTTTCTACGTGACACACATCGTTAATGGTTAGAGATTTGTTAGAAATCGTACCTTTACCGATGATTTTACTTTTGCTATTTTCAAACACCACATTTCCTCCATTGAAGGATTCATATGTGGAGAATAGATCTTTATTTCCGGTCATGTGCCTCGTGCACCCGCTATCCTTGACCCATTCATCCGGATCTAAGTCGTCCTTTAAGCACACCTAAGAAAACAATTAAGTCAAAGTTTGGTCCCCATTTGTTCATGGGTCCATTTGTGACAACTCGTAATTTCAGGTTATTTTACAAACTTTAAAAATTTTACTATTCATCTCGGGAATTTACTATTCATCGGTTACTATTCATCATTTTACTATTCATCGTTTTTGAAGTCGATTTGATATTCTGAGAGCGTATTTCAAAATTTTACTATTCACGAAACACTATTCATTCCCGGAGAAAAATCACTATTCATGCGTCACTATTCATCATTTATCGTAAATTAGGTTTACGAGTATCAAATGCGCGTAACCGTAATGGTTTTGCTGCGTATTCATGAAACATCATTGAGGACATTTCATATAGACTGGATTTAGTCTACATATCATCATCATATCAGTTTATGCATGGGTTCGCATATTTCATTAACGCATATTTTTCTATTAAATAAACGCTATCGCATAATCATTTATTTTGAATATTTGATCCGACACTCCCAAAAATAATCCTAATATATTTTTATACTCATTTTAAGACTATATAAATTATATTATTAGTTTACCCGATGTTTTGAATTTATTTTGTATATAAATTGTTATATATAAATATTTACGACGGTTTTCATAAATTCAATTCGATAATTTTTTATTCACTCAATTCTTGCGAGAAATGTATTTTTATAATTTTTACGACTTCGATATATTTTATTTTGTTCCGTTAAAATCTATTTTTAGTTAACGCTACACTAAATACCTATTTATACCTACAAATTACATACTATACTTAACAAATAATACATTTAATTATCAAAACTACCCAACCCCTCCCCCCCCCCCCCCACATTTCTACCCATGGCCGGCCAACACTCTAGTCACAACATGTGACCAATTTGGTTTTTGCTACTAAAAAGAACACCTACACATTATATGATAGATATTTGCATTATACTATTATTATCCTAAAACTAGAAACACATACATACACTTAAACTAAGGTGAAAAAATTGAAGAAAATCTCCCACTCTTCTCTCCATTTTCGGCCAAGAAGAAAAACCAAGGAGAAAACTCAAGTTTTTGCAAGATCAAGTAATTTCTACAAACACTAGTATACTCTTTTAAGGGTTTTGCAATAAAAACCTAGAGTATTTAGGAAAACCTTGTTCTATAAACCTCATCATCATACTAGTAAGCATTTCATGATCTTTATAACTCTTTCATATTCATATTTATGTTATTTCATCATTTTTGCAAGAAAACATGCAAGTTTCATGTGTATCTATACCACTTTTATGGTTTTTAGTACTTATAATTAGTATATACCATCCTATAATTAATCCCTTGAAATATATCATTTTTGATGATGTTTAGGAACCCATGACACCCTAAGAAGGTGTATGGTAGGTTTAGAATAGCTTTGGTATTGATTTGAAGGTATTGAAACAAGTATTACGCTAGAAAAACCATTATCGACAACTTAAAAATAGGGTCTGATCATTTTTGTGAAGTATGGAAATTTCGACAGTTTATAAATTATTTTGGGCTAGATATTCAGAAAATATACTTTAAAACAAAACCGTGGTCGCTTGAACGGGTTAAAACGGATTTATAACGAAGAAGTTATGCTATTTTCAAGTTTAACGACGAAAACTATATTTTCCGAAAAACTGCATGCTGTCCAGAAATTTTACGGGTCAAAAATGAGTTTTAAGCGTTATCTAAATGAGTTGATTTATCAAAAATATATTAGTATACTTTAACACGAAGCTAAGGACATATAAAACGTAGAAAACGGACTTATAAAGACTAAATTACACGCCTTTAAATAAGGTTGTCGTAACTATTATTCACAAGTATAAAACACTTACATATATATTTTCTATTAGCCAAACTAGTTGTCGCTAGTGACCATGTTTGGGGTCGTTTTTCACATCGATAGAATACTTTTTAGAAAACGATGTCTTCTAGTAAAAGCAAGATCACATAGCCTATTTCCCAAAATGTTCAACCGTTTGTCAAACGGACTTGTAACGAATAATATTCGGTCGCTCAAACTTTGCCGAAAACTAACCTTAAACAATATTTTTAGTCCAAGTACCCTACTTCACCTATATTTTTCTCCATGAACGAGACCTCTATGATAAAATTTTAAAAGCTAAGACTTTGAGATAATGTTACAAGTTTCCAAAACCGTTGAGTTTGTTTCCTAACACTCGATATTCATTATTTTACCACTAGCTTTTCGAGGCCATTTAGTCACTTTCATGAATTGTCAAATTATATTGTTTTGTGACGAAAAACTATAATTTCTTAATAAATCACTAAATGACTATCGTAGGATATCATTTCAATGTAAATACTTGTAAAGTAATTTATAACTTGCCAATACGTTATAAACTTATTTTTCGACGATAAACCTTATTTTCAAAAATACACAAGTGGTATGGATATCATATGAGTTTGCATGCACAACATTGTTTCATGACTTACATTAGAACATATCATTCATATTAGGTTGCAGATAGAGATTGCACCTCATTTCAGTGTATCCACTTTTGTCATCATAATCATTGCATCAGGTGAGTTTCATAGCCCCTACTTTTATATGTTTTGAACTATTTTGGGGGAGATACATGCTTAACTATTTTTCACAAGTACTTTAGATTTTTAAGGATAACTTCTATCATGATCATAATTGTTTCAAAACCGAATGTTGTACTATATCAATTGTTCTTGTTTGCGTGCTATAGTTCTACGTCGAATAATGTGCTATATCAGTTGACTACTGATACATTGATTCATGTACTATTGATTATGTGCTATTGTTCTACGTCGAATTATGTGCTATACCAATTGACTATTGATAAGTTAAGTTATGTACTATTATGTGAATTCATTTGAAAACATGTGCTTGAACATAAACTATACATATTTTGGCAGTGGGTTGTAAACACACAGGTTGCAAGTTTTGTATAGGCGGAACTTGGAACTGAGTGGATTTGCAATGCCTTTGTGTTGTGAACGTTCTTTAAAGGTTTTTCATGACAACATAAACTCTATGAACTCACTCAACCTTTGTGTTGACACGTTTAGCATGTCTTATCTCAGGTATCTAAGGCATACACTTCATGGCATGCATGTGGACTTATCATAGAGTCGTGGTGACGACTCGTCTCACATGGATTTTCTGCACTCTAAAACATCGTTTGGGTTGTATCAAACTTATTTCCGCAAATGTTGACAATCAATTGGGACCTATCTTTTGTAAACTCTGAATGTTTTATTATATCAAACGATGTATTTTTCAAACGACACTTTAGGTCGTTCAATATAACTGTAACTGTGATGCTATGACAGTCAACCCCTAGGAATTTCATTCCGCTGCTGTTAGGAATTAGAAAATTCCTTAGTGAAGAGTCGGTCACCCCTAATATTATCTAGCATAAGTTAGCTCGTAGACATATCGTTATTTACGTTATTTAGTAGTTTATTTATTAGTTTGTAGTGTAGTATAGCTTAGTGCAACACCATGGAGGAAGGACGGGTCTTTACCCACTGTATACCTGATCCACAGGCCGATAGGAGGTCGTATTTCTTGTAACTATAAATACCCCTTCCATCCATGGAAGGGGTGGTGCTTCTTCATTAATCTAATATTTCATACTTTGTGTAAACCTCTAGCAAGAACACCCTCTCTCTCTACTAACTCTCTAACTATGGCAAACATGTATTTTGATCATCTAAGACCACCCGAATCATCAACACAATAAATATTGGATCCTAACAATTGGTACCAGAGCCAAGGTTTTTGTGTTTTGATGATTTATTGTGGTGTTTGATTCTCGTTGTCAACTGTTTTTGTATCATTTTTGGTTCGAAAAATGTTTTTACATTACTTTGGTAAAACAGTTTTACATGTGTTTGTGTTTCTGGTTTTGGTCTAATATTAAAAGGTCTGGTCTTTACATTGTGAGCAATATCTGTTTTGTGTCAAAAATACTGTCCAAACTGTATTGTATATTATCATGTTTAGTTAACTTTTTTATATACCAAACCTGTCAAATACCATGTAATCAAACATCTGTTCTTGTGGTCATTAGCCAGTTTCTGAGTAGTCAAAACGGGTTAACCAAGAAGTCTTTCTTAGGCTGTTTTTTGGTCAAAAAGGGTTAAATCTAAAGATTTTTATGCTGTTTTTCTGGGTTCATCATAGCGAGTTGGGTTGCATTTCTGTCCAGGTTCTATATATCATGTTAGCGAGTTGGTCAAAACACTTTTGAGTGTTTCTGTCTTTTACTGGTAGCGACTTACCATGAGTACTGACTGCTAGCGAGTTGTATAACAAAAGTGACCTAGCGACTTGTTTTTGAACAAGTTAGTGACTTATGTGCTTTAAAACTGCTAGCGACTTGAATCTTTTAAAACGGTAGCGACTTGTTATTGAACAAGACGTAGCGAGTTGGCTTAGCGAATTGGCTAGCGACTTGGCTTAGCGAATTGGCTTAGCGAATTGGCTAGCGACTTTGCTCATATATGTAACCTAGCGACTTGCTTTTAAAACAGAAAGGATGAAGAAGAGACTACGACCACTTGACCATGAAAACCAAATACCTTAACCACAACTCGACCTCAGTTTTACCATCATTGGTCCAAGACTTAACCAACACTCATCATCATCATACCACAAGATTACATCAACATCACTAACTCACCATAAAGATCTCAGATTCTTTGTGGGCAAAAGATGAATCAATGACCATTTTCAGGTCCATACATCCCCATAGCAATCATCATTGATCATTGTTTTTGAAGTGGATACTTCAAATACATATATACGAAACATGAAAAGTAAAGAAACAAGCAAGTCTACTTTTTCTTTTACTTGATTCGATCCAGTAAACTATTGTATCCAAGTCTCAAATCAAGACCCGTATCATGTAATGATCTCAGTTTGTTTTTCCGTGGTTCTCACAAGTTACATCCAAGACTATCAAGAGTCTTAAACACGAAAAATAATTCAAACCATCATTGATCTAAATGCTTTTGATTATTTCCGAATCCTTAGAAGTAAGTGAATAACAAGAATGTTATCCCTCTTGTTTAGGTTCGTGTTACTTTTGACTTCATACGAAATAAAGAAATGAGATTAACAAGTATGTTATCTCAAATCTTTGATTCGTGTTACTCATATACAACAATGAACATCAATAACGTGCATATGTTATACCTACCTGGAATATGTCCTTGAAGCCGACTCATATGTCCCTGCCATCCCTGTGGCTTAGTGTCATCGTGTTGTGTCTAAACACGAGGAGTACGGACTACACTTGATCAAACCCTTTATTCGGATTGATGATGAAATCGGTAATGAGATGAGTTATCTTTGTTGAGAAACCAGTTTGGAGATAAGAAGAGTTTGGGTGAGTGAAAAGAAAGTGTGGTAGGCGCATATATTTGTGATATCTGTGTTTTAGGTTTAGGGTTATCTTGTGTTGTGAGCATTATATCCGGATATTCAAAGTATCAATGGGTCTGTTTTTGATTTCGTGGGCTAGGAGAATACCACATGGGCCCAGGTGTATTGTGTATGAAACGTGGGCTTTGGTTTCATTTGTGTGATTTGGGCCTCAGCTTCTAACCGGATATGGATTTTGTGGACTCGGGATTTTTTTAAGTGTGTTACCCGGTTTTTCTTCTAATTATTAAGGGTACATATTTTATCTTTGCAATGGATGGTATTGTCAATATGAAATAACGTTTTTAAATGGTCTTGGACTCGTTATTTGTCTTGGGTATATGGATTAATGTGATAAATTGGACGGAGCTTAATGAATTTTGAATCAGATGATTGATCTGGACTGAAATGGATTGATTATAAGCCTTGAGAATTTATGTATTTCGGACTTTATGTGATCTAATCATGAGATTGGATTGTGAGTGTTGGGATTATGAGATTTGATAATGATGAAATTTACTGTAATTTGTTGATAAAGGGTGATGATGAGATTCGTGATATTATGCAGAATGATACTTTGGTTTATTCATTTTCACGAATATTATTTTGTCACAGCTTGAATTGATAACTGAAACTAGGCTGACTACGCGGGTGTTTGTACGGTATCTCTTATTTGGTTTTGAAGTGAAGTTTTCCGAGCGTGTTTACTTATTTCGTCTTCTTTCTTTCTACCCTTCCGCGAAGATGACTTGTTTGGGCGTTTATAGAGGGTGATAAAGACTTGGCTATTTTATTACGGTTGTGATTCTTTCTCGCTTAACCCACAACGTAATTATCACTTCGGTGTCTCACGCAGTTGAGGATATGTCAAGAGGTTTTGTACATTGGGTACACCGTTTCTTCTTCACAGGGATTAGTAAAAGCTTAAGTAACATATCTGGGGAATTCTACTTCATGATCAAGTTTGGTATATCGGGTTTACTTCTTCGTGTGGTCACTACAATAGCTGACATAAGGCGTGTATGATGTGTTTACCAATGTGTGGATTGGAGGGTTGATGTTATTGATGATGATGGATAATAAACAGTTGATGAACCGTGGCATGTTCCCCTAAAACAGATATTCACCGAAACCAAAGTTTTCATTACACATTCAAGCTGACATTGTTTACGGTTTTGTCTTGATTTTGTAAAATCCCGCGAAAGAACCTATTTCTCGGTTTAAATCATAGACTTGTAAAATCCCGTGACAATGGAAACATCCTGGTAATAGTAAAGTGCATTTCTGGAGCTATCTTACGGTTTATTCCTGGTTTTGTTAAATCCCGCGAAAGAATCTATTTCTCGGTTTAAACCATGGAATTGTAAAATCCCGTTATGATGGAACCATCTTGGAGAAGAGAAAGTGTAATTCTGGATCTTCTTGATGCTGGTGCTACGGTTTCTGCTTCGAAGAAGGGATAAAAGGGTGTACTTCATGAATTGGATGTGTGTTTGGATATTCGTCATGGCGGTTTGGTTACTTCAAAGTTTTACGAGGTTATACTCATTTAACCATGGTCGGGATGAGAACCATTATCATAGTTCACTTAAAACGCCAAAGGAGGCTAGATGTGAGCTTTTATTCAGAAGATGTGACAACGGCGTTAATTCAGTATTATTTATTTGAGGTTGAAGTGAATTATCACGGGCGAGTGTACTTAGTATCTGAAGGTATCGGGGATGGTTGGATGAAGATTCTTCATGATCCTTGTTCGAGCTTACTATCATAAACGAAGACTTGGAAATCTAGTTATTGTTGGGTGTCTTTTACTTTTTCTTTTACCACTTGGGGGAATTGGGCTCATACCACCACAAAATAACTATCACTTTAAGGAGTTACGTTGTAGTGCTCAGTGTCACATTCAATTGTGGATTTTCAAGAGGTGATGTACGTCTATTACATGATGGTTGGTTGGTTGAAGAGTATAGAGTACTTAGAGATTCAATGGAGCATGAATTCTCGGCACCGCTCTTTGTTACATATGTGCAAGTTTAAGTCACGAGTTCGGGTTAGTTTACTTCAGGGTCAAATTCATCATATTGGGTTTTCTCCATCAGTTGTCACAACAAAGAGCCTACTGAATGATAATGGGGTTGATCACATGTTTTGCCAAAAGAGATTGAAAAGAGAGAGATTATGACGTCTGTTCACATCAGTTCAGGCCTCGTACTCCAAAGAAAAGAAATGTGTACGTTTCAGTGCGCATTATCTTCCGAAGAAGAGAAATCTTCTTATGACGTATGAACGCATCAGTTCATGCCTCGTACTCTATAGAAAAGAAAAGTGTACGCTTCAGTGCGCTTTATCTTCGGAAGAAGAGAAATCTTCTTATTATGACCATTCTCATCAACATGCTTCATGCTTTTTCCATGCGCTTTTAATTATCAAGTGTACCGGGCTACCATTGATTGTTTTCTGATTCCACTTTCTCAACTATAATGACGATGGCGACATCCTGTGCTAATTTTGCGGGGAGAAGTGTGAATAGACTACATTTGGATGATGTTCACTTGTTTAATCAAGAATGGCAACTCCGTATGCAATTCTTGAGGGGGAGAAGAAGTGTGAAATTACTGCATGGTTGATTGATTTATGAGAATAAATGGTCAAACGGCTCCAAACTCATGTAAGAACCGATCTTCTTCTTATCGGGTCATCGTTACATGGAGTTTCTTCTATGAGCCGTTAGTTGACATCTTCACAAGCTGATATGAGTTTATTGACAAAGTGCTTCCGGTTAATGCTTCACGTGCACATCAGCATGATGATTCCGAACAACCTTCTGTTCTTGTTTGATGTGATTGTTTGCTTGGTATTACCATCTTATGTTTTCGTTGCGGCCTGATTGCTGATTTCCTTGATGAACATCTTTCTGTTCTTGTTTGATTGGGAGGGATTTTAGTTAAGGAGATTTGCAAGATGTAAGTTGATTGAAATGCTTTTTGGTGATGTTCTTGTTTTGGTGAGTTGAAGATGTTAACTATCTATTCCCCAACTGCACAATCTTGAAGAAGGTCGAGTCTACAGTCGGTTCTACATTTTCTGTTGCATGTTAGAAGACTAAAGACGAGTTGCATTTGATAATCCAAATACTTCTTCTTAATTCAAGCATTCATCATAAAGATTGTCGGTTTAGGGGAGAGCACTAATTGGGGGAATGTGATATGTCGAATTTAATCCCCAATTAGACTTGCTCACATTATTCAGCATGTTGATTCTCACAAAGACTTCAAGCGATCTTCTCAACAAATTTCAAGTATTTGGGCATTCAAAGAGTTGCTGATTCTGAAGTATCAAAACCAGAAAGGGGTAAGGAGACAAGCATCTAAACGCGAGTAAACTTGATGAACTTAATACTTCTAAGTAATTGAAGATATCCCGGGAAGACAAATGTTATTACCGTAGAGAAACTCAAGGTTTGACTCATGGCGAGTAAACTTGATGAAATTAATTCTTCTAAGTGATTGAAGATATCCTGGGAAAACAAATGTCATGACCGCAGAGAAACTCAAGGTTTTACTCATCAAGGCGTTTAGTATTCTTATTCCAACTATGTGGGGGAAGCGATGAAAGAGTTAGTTTCTGAAGATAAATGAGGTACACAAGTGCGTGATGATCTCGATGTTATCACAATTATCAAAGGAGAGAGAATTGTGTACATTGGGGGCTCAGCTGTTTCACTTGAGGGCTTAATCAGTGATTCAGAGATATAATCACTTATTCCGGTGTTGACATCCGCAGAGATTGTCACCCGCAGAGATAATCAGTGATTCGGCCTGCTTCTTCAATGTTATCGGTTATTCTCTCTTTGGGCATTCGGGTACTTCGAGTTCTTGAGCATTATACAAAGAGACTGACTGCATCAATTCAACTACTTGGGGGAATTGTTCTCTTGACACCTTTTGGAATGGATCGCTTCAGACGTCAGTTGAAAGGAAATTTGAGAAGTGTTATTTAAATGTGGGATGATACATTGCTGTTGTTCTATTGGATGATATAGCCTCGAACGAAGAATCACGGTGATTATTCTTAAAAGGAGCAGATGGGTTTATGATAATGGTGTGCTTCTTTGTGCACCTGGCTAAAGCAAGCTTGAAATAGAGCTTCAAATCTGCTCAACATAAGGATTTTCGGTTTGGGGGGAAGCTGCCAAAGTCTCACTTTCAGATGGTTCAATTTCTCTCATTCAGGAGCCTCGAAAGCTTTGGTGGTGGAAGTTTAAGAGATGACGAATTCTATCTTCTACGACGTGCTGCTCGATATCCTTATGTCGGTACTCGTATCATCATCTTCTTTTACTATATCATCTTCTCTATCTTTGTATATATTTATCGGAAAAACAAAATACAAAATATAAAACCAGCAAAAACAAAATAGAAAAATATAAAACCTTCAAAAAAAAAACCTATAAAAATCAGAAAATTTGAAAAAGACAAAAAAATATGTTTTCTCGAGACATGTCTTCTGGTATCGATAACATCTACGGTCTTAGAAATGTCATTCAATAATGGCACGGGACTTTAGATGAAGTTCGAGCAGGAGGTGTAAATATTCTTTTCCAAAACATGTCTCAAAATATGGCTTGCAGTTACTTCTGACTGTAACCCGTGCTTTAAACTATGGCTTGCTATTATTTCCGATAGCAACCCGTTTTTCAAAGAAGGAAAGTGCTACGCTTAATCGATTTTCAAAAATTTTCGTGCACTTATCCTAAAACATTTTAAGGAAAGTATGTTGAAGGACTGCTGTTCCTACACAAATGTTTTTCCGTCTAAAATTCTTCAGGAAAATATTTGTTGTTTTTCAAAAATGGTGGTAAATGAGTTGCTTTAAAAATAATCTGATTCAGAGTTTTTATAAAAAATTGAAAACTCAATCAATGACTTCAGCGCTTTTAAAACTTCTTATAAAATGAGTCATTGATTGAGGGGGAGAATGTTTTCAAATCTATATCATCTAACGAGCTTTCTTAATTATCCTACGTGCTTAATTAAAAATGATAATTGCCTGTGTCGAAGGACTAGGAATTTAGGATATGATTGTTAGGTTTAGATGATTAGAGTTTGATTAACACATAAACCCCATGCCATATATGAATTGATTGATATGTTGGATTGACTTTTATTAGTCGATTACTGTTTGGGTGATGTCGACCACCATATATCTGTATGTATGTTCACTAACGTATGCAGGTATATTGGTATAAGAATGTTCCCGATCCGGATCCCACTATTGATGATGATTGGATGCCGAAAGGAAAGGGTAACTATATCTTGGGTTGACATATGAAGAAACGGAGCTTAACTGGACTTCTATGGAGAGTTGGCATATATGCAACGTAAGAGGTCTCACTGCATCAGCAGATGGTTTTCTTCTAAGTGATTGAAGAAACGGAGCCTAATTGGACCTCAGTTGGCATTCTAAATGCAACGTAAGAAGAAGTCTCACTGCTTCTGCAGACGGTTTTTCTTCCAAGCCTTACAGCAACAACAACAAACGCGGCTCAACCACCTAACGAATCTTTGTGCAGGATACCATTTTTAAACAATTTTGAATAAGTTGATTAAATTGTTTTGAAAATGGAAAAATGTTGTTTTGAAAATATATTGGACTAAATTTTGAAAATCACCGGACTTCATTTTATCAAAACTTAAGTCACTCAATCATCGACTACTGTCATGGTTTGAGGGGGAGTGTGATTTAAAATAAAATATTTTCTAACGATATTTCTTCACAAAAGTTCCGCTTTGTACAATATAAGTGGTGATCTAAAGATTTAATGTTATGTCATGGTATGATTTTCTTTAAAACTCAAAGATCTGTCAAAATGAAATTTTTTCTGTTCTTGTTTGATTGTGAAATTGTTTTATTTTACTTAAAGGTCTCTTAAAACAATCATACCTGACACTAACAATCTTTAATGTCTAAATCTGGTCCTTATCTGTCATTTTTCAAAAATTAAATCTTGCCACGTTTTTCCCTAAAACTTTCTAAATGATTTAAATCAATCGGGATCCAAAACCCTAATTGGTTTGAAATTTTTTATCAAGGGAGAGATCGTGATTTAAATATCAAATCTGTTTTAATGGAATCGGTTTTAGTCCTTTATAGGCACTCCTGCCTCCATGTGCCAAACGATTTCAAATATACAATGCACATGTTGAGGAGGAGCATTTATCCAAAAACAAGATGAGTATTTAAACCTGGCCACATTTTCTCCTATGTTTTCTAAACCTAATTAAATCACTTGGGATCCAAAATCTCAAAGGGTTTGATATTTTTGATCGGGTGAGAATTTGTGATTTAATTATGAAATTTGATAAAAGGTGGTCGTTTTGATTTAATTGTGCACGCTGCTCTCTCATAGGTGCTAAAAGCTTTCGAATCTCGAAGCATATATTGAGGGGGAGCATTTTTAAAGAAAAGAAACTATCAAGGTGCAAATGCTTTTATGTTTTAACATAAAGTACCTTGATTGAGTTTTAAATGGTTTCTTAATGGCTTGTGTGATCGTAGATGTGCTTCAAAAGAACTCTTGCCTCTATGTGATAAAAATGATTTCAAATATCCTATGCACATATTGAGGGGGAGAATTTACCAAAGAAAATCAAATGGCTTTTTCCATGGAAATTGTGATCAAGAAATTATTTCAAAGAACTCTTGCCTCCATGTGCTAAACAATTTCAAAATCATATGCACATGTTGAGGGGGAGCATTTTCTAAATGATCAAAACTATTAAGGTACAAAATGCTTTGATCTCGTATCACAAGTACCTTGATTGTTTTTCCAAATGATTTTTCAATTGGTTTCAAAGAAGGAATGAACAATACCAAAAGACCGACCATTTTACTTTAATGTATGGAGTTATAAGGTTGGTGAGGTTAGGTATTTGTTCCCATGATCCGCCAGAACCGGAGGGATCTACCCAGGGAGAATCCACTAGATAGTGTAGAGTCCTTAGGTATATTGAAAAAAGGAGAAAAGTGAGATATGGGAAGTGTGCGGACTGAGACAGAGCTAGTACTGGAATAAACCCAACAAGGTTCTAGTTATGAAGTCTCGGTAAGCACTGAAGGGGTTGAAGAATGAAAAAGAACTGAATGTGAAAAAGGGTGAAAATAAATAGCCCTCCATCAATTCAACCTTAGGGCAGAAATCGGGTTCAATACATATGCTACTGGTTGTTACTAAGGTAACACTGGTATTGAAGACAAGACGTCATGGACCCAGTGACGCACTGCACTAAACTTCCCAAGCCACTCAAGTTCCTCTTAAAAGGGCTTGTTTCATTCTCACGGGGAACCGACATAATCTATCGACTTTCTCTTAGGGATTGTTGATATTGAAGAAGGAGACCCTCTCCCTAGTCTCCGGGTCAGGAACCAAATATGCACAATTGAGTCTAGAGCTAAGAGATCATCCACAATATCTCGTTAGGACACTAAATTCTTGAAGACTTGCTTTTTCACACAATGTGGAAAGTGAGAATATATATTAAGAGTCCTACGCATTATCCTTGTGGTATTGCCAGAACATCCGAGTGATATGTTAAATATTCACAATGAAGATGGAAATCCTTCTAGAGCCAACATCAAACAAGCTCTTGGTGGGTGACATGTGAGATCTTCTCGTAAGATCAAGCTTGTGACAACTGGATAGAAACAATGAGGCGATTCAATCTTGAATCAACCTTGGTCCAGGAATGGAATTGACGAATACTTTTGGAAAAACCGTTCGGTGTGCAAATCTTCTTTTCTCTAGCACATCGAATGTGTATTCACTTTCAAATTCAAAAAGTATCGCTGATTGAAAAATACTTTTAGAAAAACCGTTCGATGTGCGAATCTCTTCTTTTCGCTAGCACGTCGAATGTGTACTCATTGTCACAATTCTCAATTTTCGGTCATTTCTCAAACTCTATATTCATCATTTCATATCGGTTCGTGCATGGTTTTGCATTTTTCAATAAACGTTTATTTACTATTAAATAAACGCTATCGCGTAATCATTTATTTTGAGCAATTGATCCGACACTTTCAAAAATTATCCTAATATATTTTTATACTCATTTTAAGATTATAAAAATTATAATAGTAGTTTACCCGGTGTTTTAAATTTATTTTGTATATAAATTGTTATGTATATATAATTACGATGGTTTTTGTAAGAACTACTCGATAATTTTTATTTCACTCAAATTTTGCAAGAAAAGTATTTTTATAATTTTTATGACCTAAATATATTTTATCTTGAACCGTGAAAATTTATTTTTAGCTAACGCTACCCTAAATACTCAAATGTATATACAAGTTACTACTATCCTCAAATAACTTTACATCTACTTACACTTATACATTTACATACATAAAAATAAAAATAAAAACATACATGTATTATTAAATATACACAAGGGGGATTCACCTAAAAGATTTGCTAGATATTGTTTCTTACTTATATTATACACAAACTTTTACTCATACTACAATAATTCAAAGTGATAGATCAAAACCATTTTTCTCTCTTCTTCCTCACCTAGAACCGGCCACCATAGAAGCACCAAGAGGATCTCACCAAAAATTTTCTTGTCAAGCTCATCACAATCTAGTAACACTCTTTGTATAGGTTTTGAAATAAAAACCTAGGGTGCTTAGGATTAATCCTTGATCATAAACCTCATCGAGCAACTTGTAAGCATGAAACTTTATCTTTTACCTTTTCATATATATTTTTCATACATTTTCATGAAGTCCTCATGGTCATATTTGATTTGTTGTGATTTTATTCATTATCATCCAAGATTATCACCCATATGTACTATATAAATATTTATAACCATCATGTGCTAGTTAAAAGTTTATAAAAATGAGAAGTTTGAAAAATGATTTATCAAAGTAAGTTTTGATCTTTTACTAGTGAAGGTTTGATGTAGTTTATGTTTAAATTATATGTTATAAGTAGTCATATAAACCTCAAAAATGGTCATTTTATTTATATTGGTTCGACTAGCATTTTATTTTTAGTAGGATTGGTGAAGAGTAGTTCAAGGGATTTTTGTGGTGAAGTTGTGGTTAAACAAGTAGATAAAAATGGTAAAGTTTAAAATAAGCGCGGAAGCGCTGTCGAAATTTATACTTTTTCCGAAAAGTTAGTCATTTTTATAAGTTTTATTAAAGTTTTAGAAAATAGATTTTTATCCATGAACGTGGCCTTTTGAACGGACTAAAACGGAGTGTTAACGAAAAAGATACGTGGTTTCCAAGTTACGATTTAAAAACTACAATTTTCCGGAAAATGTACATGCAGTCCAGATTTTTAACTGACCAAACAGTGGCCTTAAAATTTCTGTGAAGTCTCCGAAGTTTAAAAATATATTAGTACACTTAATTACCTTCGCGTGGATATAAAGAACTTGAAAAACGGACTTAAAACGAGTGAGTTATGGTTAACCGAACTTTGAGTCAAAAACGTGCTGAAAACACTATTCCCAGCATTGGTATGCTGTCAGGATTTTTAATCAAGGTTTTAAGGGCCTAAACGGACGTTTCGGGGGAAACGGACCTTAAAAACAAGTTAGTTTTCCTATATATATATTACGTTAATTCCGATGTAAACCGATTTGTCAATTACTAAAACCGTTACGTAGTTTTAACTACATTTTCACCATTAGCTCAAAAGTAATTATTTTTGACATGGAACCGTCACACATTCAAGTAACAATATTTTTATAACTAGTTTTCGAGTAACATATTGGGTGATACGTTTTCAAATCATGCATTCACGACAACATATCATAACTCAAATCATAACATTCATTTTAGGTCGCGGATAGTTTCCGAGCCTCACTTTCGTGCACTTCATTTTGTTAGCATATCAATCACACCAGGTGAGTTTCATAGCCCCTACTTTTATACGTTTTGAATTACTTTTGGGGGAGATACATGCTTAACTATTTTCATTTAATTTCACAATTATTCTAAACTTTTACTGATTACCGTGAGTTCATACCCCGCTTTAACTTATTTAAATTCCTATAAACTATTTGGGGCGAGATATATGCTTATTTATCCAAACATTTAAACTCTTTTGCCAAACAACATTACTTATACTTTAGACTTGATTGCGTTATATACTTGATTGGGTTATACTTGATTTCATATGCATATTTGGAACAAACATACAAGAATTAGTGGCTCCAAATTAAGTTGTTGGAAGGCTATTAATTTACAAACATACAAGAATTAGTGGCTCCAAATTAAGTTGTTGGAAGGCTATTAATTTACAAACATACAAGAATTAGTGGCTCCAAATTAAGTTGTTGGAAGGCTATTAATTTACAAACATACAAGAATTAATGGCTCCAAATTAAGTTGTTGGAAGGCTATTAATTTACAAACATCCCAATATTTATATGTTGGAAGGCCATTTATTTGGATACAGCCCAACGTGAGTCGTTGGAGGAACATCCCAACACGAGTTGTTGGAAGACCCTTGTGGTGATATTTATACTTTTAACTACCTTGATGCGCATAATCATAATTGTCATTCTATTTTTAGCAGTTGGTTGTAAACACACAGGTTGCAAGTTTTGTATGGGCGGAACTTGGAACTGAGTGGATTTATGATGCCTTTGCTTTGTGGACTATTTTAAATGACCAAAAACTTTGCCTTTGTTACATGAACGCTCTTTTAAGGCTTTACTTGTTAACCAAACTCTATGAACTCACCAACCTTTGTGTTGACACTTTTTAGCATGTTTTATCTCAGGTATCTAAGGCATTCACTTCATGGCATGCATATGGACATATCATAGAGTCGTGGTGACAACGCGTCTCACATGGGATTTATACACTTTAAAAACATCGTTTGGCTTGTATCAAACCTATTTCCGCATACATTGATTTTCATTTGGGACCTACATTTTGTAAACTCTGATTATTTTACTTAATCAAACGATGTATTTTCCAAACGACACCTTAGGTCGTTCGATATAACTGTAACTTTGATGCTATGACAGTCCTCCCCAAGGTATTCCATTCCGCTGCAAAACACGTAATTTGGGGGTGTGACACTCATTCTCTTATACAAAAAGTATTTTTGATTGAAAATTGATCTTTCTCATAAAACCTTCGTCGTATTGCAAAACTCTTTCTTCAAGCAATACGCGATTGTTTTTCAAATCATTTTTCATCAATCAGTGAATCTCAATTTGCTGGTTCACTCACTCCGTGTTGTCTTCTTTGAGACGTTCCGGTTTGAGAACAGCTAGAACAGCTGCGAAACCCTGTCAAGGAGATTCTTAAGAATCCTACCTGATCACAGGCAGTACTTGTACTGATCAACGGGGAACCGTGGGTCGTGTACCTCAATTCAACGAAAGTGATCAAAGACACTTTCGTGCGCTTTATTACTAACTGTCGTATGCAGGTACACCCCGACGATTGCAGCTGATCAGAATTGAAGAGTCAATCCAAAGCCGCATGCTCACAGCATCCACACTTAATTTGAAGAAATCATGACTGGTGCATATCTACATAACCTGGTTCTGATATTGTATACTATGCTTCTGCTACGCTGCTGCAAATATCATGAACCAGTAATGCTTCCGCTACTCTGATGGAAAGATGTCATGATTCAAAAATGTGAGCATGTCGGTCCGAAAGTCATAACTTCACATGTTGGCAACACAATAAAGGGTGATCCAGAGATTTACTGTGGTTGATGATCTCAATGAAAGCTCGAAGATCATCAAAGATGTGGATCAATTAAAGGCCTCCACTGAAAGTACAAATCAATGCGGACTTTGAAGAATCGCTACAAAAGCACAAAGATTGCAGAAATTGAAGAATTTAAGTCTACGAGCTCAAGAACAAAGACAAGAATAGAATGCTAGGATTCGAAATGTATAACATGGGGTGACCTCCCTTAGGGGGAGATTGTTAGGAATTAGAAAATTCCATAGTGAAGAGTCGGTCACCCCTAATATTATCTAGCATAAGTTAGCTCGTAGACATATCGTTATTTACGTTATTTAGTAGTTTATTTATTAGTTTGTAGTGTAGTATAGCTTAGTGCAACACCGTGGAGGAAGGACGGGTCTTTACCCACTGTATACCTGATCCACAGGCCGATAGGAGGTCGTATTTCTTGTAACTATAAATACCCCTTCCATCCATGGAAGGGGTGGTGCTTCTTCATTAATCTAATATTTCATACTTTGTGTAAACCTCTAGCAAGAACACCCTCTCTCTCTCTACTAACTCTCTAACTATGGCAAACATGTATTTTGATCATCCAAGACCACCCGAATCATCAACACAATAAATATTGGATCCTAACAGATGCAAAACAGGTAATTTGGGGGTGTGACAGATTGGCATCAGAGCTTCGGTTATAGAGAACTAGGTTGCATCTTTGACCCTAGACTATAACTACATCATCATAGCATCTCATCATTTCATCATAAGTGAATATTCACTATACATGCGGTTTCATACGTACATTTTGCGAGTTATTTACTTTCATTTCAAACCGATTGTCACATAGATGCCCTCAGATACCCATTCCATTATCACTTCTTCAGATTCTAACGTGGAGAATGCCTTGTCATTCCCTATCTCAATTTTAACATCAGTTGACTCATCACCGACATCATCGGATGCCGAGAGGAAACCTTCAAGGAGGGTGAAGTCGCTCTCACTCCTCTGTTTCACCACCAACATGTCGAGTTACACGTTATTCACACATTAAGTCACTAAAACGTCACTCATTTTGAAAAATAACCTCAAACTTATTACCTCATATCACATCTCTTTAGAGATCTTATTATTAACATAGGACTTTGCTACGTCTCACCCTTCCTCTTATTTTGAAGAGTTATGGCGCCAAAGAAAGCTGCACCAGATATGACACCAGCTGCTATCCAAAAGTATGTAGAGGATAGTATAGCCGAGGCACTAAGGAAAGAACGAGCAATGGTAGCTGCTGCTGCCGAGGCTGCGGCTACTGCAGAAGCTGCTAGACTTGCTGCTGCTACAGGAGCTGCAGGAGGGTCGGGAGTTCGAAATTGTACATACAAGGACTTTAAAAACTGTGATCCCACAAAGTTCAAAGGCACAGAAGGAGCCACTGCTATGATTCGTTGGTTTGAAAAGATGGAGTCTGTATTTCTTCTATGCAATTGCCCAGATGACTGCAAGGTAAAGTTCGCCACTGGTACACTCTTAGATGGCGCAATGTCATGGTGGAATTCGTTGCACAGCCTATTGGTATGGAAAATGCTTACAAGCTCACGTAGGATGAATTCAAGAAGCTGGTAACTAAGAAGTATTGTCCACGCACATAGGTGAAGAAACTAGAAACAGAATTTTATGAGTTACTGACTGTTGGTTATGACATCGAGACCTACATCAGGAGGTTTCAAGAGTTGGCTACACTATGTCCATCGATGGTTTCGGACAATGAGAAATTACTGGAAAACTTCATTGGAGGACTTCCACAATGTATTCAAGGAGATGTAACTTCTTCCGATCCACAAACGATTGAAGAGACTATCCGGATGACTCAAAAACTCATGGCTCAAGTTGTGAAAAAGGAAAACATTATCAACATTAACCACAACAACAATAACAACAACAATTACAACCAAACTAGCAACAACAAAAGGAAATGGGAAAATGACCAGAGAGGTTATAATTATGACAACCAAAACCATAACACTAACCATTATCAACAACAGAATAGAAGACAAGAAGTCGCTAGGGTTTATGTTGCTGCACCAGCAAAGGAAAGAGCTTATACTGGAAACTTACCACGATTCCACCAATGCACGCTACATCATGATGGTCCATGTGGTATATGCTATAGCTATCACAAAGTGGGACACCTTGCTAAGGATTGTAGAGGCAAGGCCATAATTACATGTTTCAGATGTGGGGAGCAAGGACACTATCGGAACCAATGTCCCCAAAACCAAGGTCAACAAGTTGAAGGTCCTCATGGGGAAACATGCATGTTAGAAAGAGGAGAAGCTCACCATGGTCTCAACAACGCGACGGACTGATGAAGTTTAGAATTTAGCAGTCTTATTTCCCTATGCTCTATGTCGTGCTAAGTTTATGTCTTATATCGTATTCGGATCTTTAAAACTTAAGACTATGTACTGTTTGATAAACCACTCGTTGTGTAATATTCTCATCTATCGTACTATCTTTTCTTTCTGATTCGTTATCACTTACGAGAATTTTACTTCCTTTTTACTTTAACTGCTATTTTAACAACATGGTTTAAATCTTTGTAAACATTGAGAGTTATAACAACTAAACCGAACGTCACATTATCGTTCCTTAATTATACATAGCCTAGCTAACTATGTCTAATTCTGGAGGGATCATGTTATGTTGGGAGCAGTTATTTATAAATCTTAGTGCAAGCAAAATTTTCACATATTCCTAAAAGTCAAAGTGATACTCATGGATGATTTTTCCAATATTTTCTCTATCGCGATATTTATACACTCGTAATAATAGATAGCCGTAACGACACTTTCTCATGTCTTCACTCCTCGTTATTCATCACAAACCCTAAACCTGAGAGACCAACACGAACTGAATTCAGGGACTGAATTCCTTTTTGGGTGGGCGAATGTGACAACTCGTAATTTCAGGACATTTTACAAACTTTAAAATTTTTACTATTCATCTCGGGAATTTACTATTCATCGGTTACTATTCATCATTTTACTATTCATCGTTTTTGAAGTCGATTTGATATTCTGAGAGCGTATTTCAAAATTTTACTATTCACGAAACACTATTCATTCCCGGAAAAAAAATCACTATTCATGCTTCACTATTCATCATTTATCGTAAACTAGGTTTACGAGTATCAAATGCGCGTAACCGTAAGGGTTTAGCTGCGTATTCATGAAACATCATTGAGGATGTTTCATATAGACTGGATTTAGTCTACATATCATTAGTAAAATCATCATCATATCAATTTATGCATGGGTTCGCATATTTCATTAACGCATATTTTTCTATTAAATAAACGCTATCGCATAATCATTTATTTTGAATATTTGATCCGACACTTCCAAAAATAATCCTAATATACTTTTATACTCATTTTAAGACTATAAAAATTATATTATTAGTTTACCCGATGTTTTGAATTTATTTTGTATATAAATTGTTATATATAAATATTTACGACGGTTTTCGTAAATTCAATTCGATAATTTTTTATTCACTCAATTCTTGCGAGAATGTATTTTTATAATTTTTACGACTTCGATATATTTTATTTTGTTCTGTTAAAATCTATTTTTAGTTAACGCTACACTAAATACCTATTTATACCTACAAATTACACACTATACTTAACAAATAATACATTTAATTATCAAAACTACCCAACCCCCCCCCCCCCCCCCCCATTTCTACCCATGGCCGGCCAACACTCTAGTCACAACATGTGACCAATTTGGTTTTTGCTACTAAAAAGAACACCTACACATTATATGATAGATATTTGCATTATACTATTATTATCCTAAAACTAGAAACACATACATACACTTAAACTAAGGTGAAAAAGTTGAAGAAACTCTCCCACTCTCCATTTTCGGCCAAGAAGAAAAACCAAGGAGAAAACTCAAGTTTTTGCAAGATCAAGTAATTTCTACAAACACTAGTATACTCTTTTAAGGGTTTTGCAATAAAAACCTAGAGTATTTAGGAAAACCTTGTTCTATAAACCTCATCATCATACTAGTAAGCATTTTATGATCTTTATAACTCTTTCATATTCATATTTATGTTATTTCATCATTTTTGCAAGAAAACATGCAAGTTTCATGTGTATCTATACCACTTTTATGGTTTTTAGTACTTATAATTAGTATATACCATTCTATAATTAATCCCTTGAAACAGATCATTTTTGATGATGTTTAGGAACCCATGACACCCTAAGAAGGTGTATGGTAGGTTCAGAATAGCTTTGGTGTTGATTTGAAGTGATTGAAACAAGTATTACGCTAGAAAAACCATTATCGACAACTTAAAAATAGGGTCTGGTCATTTTTGTGATGTCTGGAAATTTCGACAGTTTATAAATTATTTTTGGCTAGATATTCAGAAAATATACTTTAAAACAAAACCGTGGTCGCTTGAACGGGTTAAAACGGATTTATAACGAACAAGTTATGCTATTTTCAAGTTTATCGACGAAAACTATATTTTCCGGAAAACTGCATGCTGTCAAGAAATTTTACGGGTCAAAAATGAGTTTTAGGCGTTATCTAAATGAGTCGATTTATCAAAAATATATTAGTATACTTTAACACGAAGCTAAGGACATATAAAACGTAGAAAACGGACTTATAACGACTAAATTACACGCGTTTAAATACGGTTGTCGTAACTATTATTCACAAGTATAAAACACTTACATATATATTTTCTATTAGCCAAACTAGTTGTCGCTAGATACCATGTTTGGGGTCGTTTTTCACATCGATAGAATACTTTTTAGAAAACGATGTCTTCTAGTAAAAGCAAGATCACCTAGCCTATTTTCCAAAATGTTAAACCGTTCGTCAAACGGACTTGTAACGAACAATATTCGGTCGCTCAAACTTTGCCGAAAACTAACCTTAAACAATATTTTTAGTCCAAGTACCCTACTTCACCTATATTTTTCTCCATGAACGAGACCTCTATGATAAAAATTTAAAAGCTAAGACTTTGAGATAATGTTACAAGCTTTCCAAAACCGTTGAGTTTGTTTCCTAGCACTCGATATTCATTATTTTACCACTAGCTTTTCGAGGCCATTTAGTCACTTTCATGAATTGTCAAATTATATTGTTTTGCGACGAAAAACTATAATTTCTTAATAAATCACTAAATGACTATCGTAGGATATCATTTCAATGTAAATACTTGTAAAGTAATTTATAACTTGCCAATACGTTATAACCTTATTTTTCGACGATAAACCTTATTTTCAAAAATGCACAAGTGGTATGGATATCATATGAGTTTGCACGCACAACATTGTTTCATGACTTACATTAGAACATATCATTCATATTATGTTGCAGATAGAGATTACACCTCATTTCAGTGTATCCACTTTTGTCATCATAATCATTGCATCAGGTGAATTTCATAGCCCCTACTTTTATATGTTTTGAACTATTTTGGGGGAGATACATGCTTAACTATTTTTCACAAGTACTTTAGATTTTTAAGGATAACTTCTATCATGATCATAATTGTTTCAAAACCGAATGTTGTACTATATCAATTGTTCTTGTTTGCGTGCTATAGTTCTACGTCGAATAATGTGCTATATCAGTTGACTACTGATACATTGATTCATGTACTATTGATTATGTGCTATTGTTCTACGTCGAATTATGTGCTATACCAATTGACTATCGATAAGTTAAGTTATGTACTATTATGTGAATTCATTTGACAACATGTGCTTGAACATAAACTATACATATTTTGGCAGTGGGTTGTAAACACACAGGTTGCAAGTTTTGTATGGGCGGAACTTGGAACTGAGTGGATTTGCAATGCCTTTGTGTTGTGAACGTTCTTTAAAGGTTTTTCATGACAACATAAACTCTATGAACTCACTCAACCTTTGTGTTGACACTTTTAGCATGTCTTATCTCAGGTATCTAAGGCATACACTTCATGGCATGCATGTGGACTTATCATAGAGTCGTGGTGACGACGCGTCTCACATGGATTTTATGCACTCTAAAACATCGTTTGGGTTTTATCAAACTTATTTACGCAAATGTTGACAATCAATTGGGACCTATCTTTTGTAAACTCTGAATGTTTTATTATATCAAACGATTTATTTTTCAAACGACACTTTAGGTCTTTCAATATAACTATAACTGTGATGCTATGATAGTCAACCCCCAGGAATTTCATTCGACTGCAAAACATGTAATTTGGGAGTGTGACACCATTAGTGTTAAACATTCCATTCATGTTAGACATGTATGGATAAGGTGAGTATGCATTCTATGGAGCAAAGTTTTGAAAAGGAAAACCATTTTGCATATTTGGATTCCATCCCATTTGATGGTTACTTCTCGGGTAAACATTATTAGGTCTCCTAGATGGATTAGGTTTTGAAAAAGATGGAGCTTTGTTTCTTGCAAAAATAGGATTATATTTTGGAGGTGGTTGTCTAGTGGTAAAATGAGTTGGTTTCTTCTTATTAACGATAACAAAATCAGTTCGAGATGAAGAAGTTATGTTATTACCACTGTTTGCTACAGCAGACCCACAAATCCCTGGTTGTACACTAGCCGGTTCCTTTTTTGTGGGATCCATGGGATCCGCCACAACAGTGGCTTGTTTTTCTAGTGCCTTAACAAATTGTGTTTCTTTGTTTTCACTAGTCGACGCATCAAGTTGTTGAATACCTAAACTTTTTTGGTTGTTTCCGGTTTTAACACTATCTAATATCATATCTAAAGTATTTGTACTCATTCTAGCAATTTTAGAATCTAGTTGATCAACTAGTGTTTGAAGTTGAACGCAAAGTTCACATTCACCACTTGCTATTTTACCCTTTTCTAGACGTTTCAATTTTGCTTTTAATTTTATGACTTCCTTATCTAAGCGTTGGTTTTGACTTTTCAAAAGGTTGTTTTTGTTAATTAATTTTAAGCTGATGTTGCAAAGTTTGTCATATTCATTATGCAATGAGTCATCATCTAGTGATGAGCTACTATAGTATTCGTGACATACCTCGTCATTTGCCATGAGACAAATTTCTTCGTCCTCCTCGTCGTTCATTCCCCACGTGCCGCTCACGAACGCCTTTTGATCATCCTGTTTGGGACACTTACTAATAAAGTGGTTTTGATCATCCTGTTTGACGTATCTTCCCTTCCTTATAAAGAACTTTTTAAAGTCCCTTACCGCCATAGCATACTCCTCGTCGTCACTATCCAAAGAGGAGTTCTCTTCATCGCTTGAGGCCTTTTTGGCTTTAAGGGCAAGAGATTTGTGTTTCTCTTTCACCTTTGAGGCTTCAGAATCTTTAGCAAGGACAAGCTCGTAGACTTTTAAGTTGCCTATGAGTTAGCAAGGACAAGCTCGTAGATTTGTGTTTCTCTTTCTCTTTCACCCTTAAAGGTCTTTGCCTATGAGCAGCTCGTGGGGAATGAGCGAGGAGGAGGACGAAGAAATTTGTCTCATGCCAAATGACCAGGTATGTCACGAATACTATAGTAGCTCATCAATAGATGATGACTCATTGCATAATGAATATGATAAAATTTGCAAAATTAGTTTAAAAGTAATCAACAAAAACAAGTTTTTAAAAAATCAAAACCAACATTTAGATAAGGAAGTCATAGAGTTAAGGGCAAAATTGAAACGTCTAGAAAAGGGTAAGATAGCAAGTGGCGAATGTGAACTTTGCGTTCAACTTCAAACACTAGTTGATCAACTAGATTCTAAGATTGCTAGAATGAGTACTAATACTCTAGATACGATATTAGATTGTGTTAAAACAGGAAACAACCAAAAAGGTTTAGGTATTCAGCAACTTGATGCGTCAACTAGTGAAAACAAAGAAACACAGTTCGTAAAAGCAATAGAAAAACAAGCCACTGTTGTGGCGGATCCCACGGATCCCACAAAAAGGGAACCGGCTAGTGTACAGCGAGGGATCCGTGGGTCTGCTGAAGCAAACAGTGGTAATAACATAGCTTCTTCTTCTAGAACTGATTTTGTTATTGTTAATAAGAAGAAACCAACTCATATTACCATAAGACAACTACCCCCAAGATATAATCAAAGTTTCGTAAGAAACAAAGGTCCATCTTTTTCAAAACCAAACACATCTAGGAGACCTAATAATGTTTACCCGAGAAGTAACCATCAAATGGGATGGAACCCAAATATGCAAAATGGTTTTCCATTTCAAAATTTTGCACCATGGAATGCATATTCACCTTATCCATACATGAATGGAATGTTTAAACTAATGGACCTATGAACAAATGGGGACCAAACTTTTGAGTTAATTGTTTTCTTAGGTGTGCTTAAAGGTCGACCTAGATCTGGATGAGTGGGTCAAGGATAGCGGGTGAACGAGGCACATGACCGGCAATAAAGATCTATTCTCCACACATGAATCCTTCAATGGAGGAAATGTGGTGTTTGGAAATAGCAAAAGCAAAATCATCGGTAAAGGTACGATTTCTAGCAAATCTCTAAGCATTAACGATGTGTGTCACGTAGAGAACCTAAACTTTAACCTCTTAAGTATAGGACAAATATGTGATAAAAGTGTAATGTACTTTTTACCGAAACCGGTAGTAAGATATTAAAAAACGGCATCACCATAGGTAGAGGAATGAGGAAACATGGAGTCTACGTTATTAAAATTGGTAATGAACCTAAAGACAAACTTTGTCTTACCTCTATGGATGATACTTCGACCTTACAGATAAACCATAAAAACATTTATTAATATTTAGCGATCTCTTTGTGTTTTGTTGATAACAAATATAATGTTATCATATGTAAAATTATAAGAATACATGTTATTTTTGTAAAGCATTTACATATAGTCATTTAATACAAATTGTTGTAATAAATCATTTGTTGTAATAGTTTATTAGGATGGGTAAAAATCACAACCCATGGAGCATATCCATAACCCATGGTATTGACCCATATCCATTTGACTAGATGCATTGCATCTATTAGATACATTGTATCTAAAGAAATACCCATGGACCAACCTATAACCCATGACCCATGACCTATAACCAAAACACCCATGAGCAAAGAGGAGCGTCCCACGGATCTCTAGCTTTACACTAGATGGATCCCTTAAGGGAGGGATCCGTGGGCTCTGTGGAACAGTGGCAAAATTTTGCCTATAAATAGAGAGTCATTTCTTCATTTCTCCTGACCCCTCTTCTTTCAAAATCTCTCATATACTCTTACTCTCTTCTAAAAAAAGATCACTTGATCTAGATAGTTGTTCTTCTTTCTTCTATTGTGATTCTCATATAGGTCCTTCTCTAAGGCGAGATCACGAGCTTACTACAAGTTATCCAAGCAAGGGGTCCTTGATTGATTTGTTCCTCCACAATATTTCTGTAGCGAAGATCTTGTATTTGTTATTTCACATATTTGTTGTGTAATAGTCGTGTTGGTTTGGTCCTCCGTGTTACGGACTCGGTATTTAGCTTTGTACCGGAAAAAGGTGTAAGCAACGTTGTGAAGGCTTCTCCGCCAAGTTGAAGGAGTTTCTTGACATAGTGCTTGAACTCTCGAGTAGGTGACTCGGGGAGTGGAGTAGAGCAAGGAAGGTGTCCTTGTAGCCGAACCACTATAAATCGGTTGTGTCATTTCTATCCCTTAATTTACTTTATTTACTTGCATTACTATTAGATCTATACTTTCTCTTCATCCATACGATTTCACATAATATCGAATCTAAAGTTTTTTGAAATTAACTTAATATCGGCAAAACTATTCAACCCCCCTCCCCCCTTCTAGTTTTCCACACCTTTTATTATATTTTGAGATTGAAAAAATTTGGATCATTTAAAGCTTTTGGAGACAATTAAAATGTAAACATTTAAAGCTTATGGAGACAATTAAAATTTGATCATTTAAAGCTTATATATGCAAAGGTTTTGAAAAAAAGGAAAAAAAGGTAAGAAGTGTGATTCTTATAGCTTTTAACCCGTTGAGTAGGTTGGTTTTGTTTAGGAGACGTTAGTGATGGGCAGTGTAATAGAGCCCAGTTTCTTGGAAGAAAAACGGGCTCTAATGCTTTTGAGTATAAAGTCTGGTTTTATTAAAGATAACATGGCTCTATGTGAGGAATAGAGTCCGGTTTATAACCAAAAAACACGGCTGTAACATTTTTCAGAATAGAGCCTGGTTCTATAAGAAGAAACATAGCTCTATACCCTTTTCCAAAACCCGAATTCTCTTTAGAGCCCGTGTTTCATAAAAAACGGGTTCTATTAAGGGTAGAAGGTGTGGTTAAGGCTTTTCCCTCGACACATCAAGTCCACATCAGCTTTTTCTCTCTCTTAAATATTTTATTTCAATTTTCCCTCAGCTTTTTCATTAACTTTTTTTTCTACTTTTTATAATTAAAAAATATCCTCAAAAGACAAATACTCACTCACAATATAATAAAATATTATTTCTTCTATCCACTAAACATATCTTTCTCTCTCTTTTAACTTCGGGACTATAATGCCGTAAGTGAAAAAAATTTTGTGGGTCTTTTCTTTCCCCGTAAAGGGAGGTGTCATGTTCCAGCAAGAAACCTTCTTCCCGAAGTATTCCCTACTCCCACACCCTCCTACCTAAAGGGGTTCTATGTCTATTTTTGTAGTAGTGAAAGTAAATTATGTTAGTTAGCTTAAGTTATATTCACTTTAAAAGGAACAATATCTGTAAGGCATAACCCCACATAGATGAGTTCAACTAAAACACCATCTTAAAGTAGAAAAGGTAGGAGAAGACAATAACCGTTAGATTGTTTGACTTGACTTAATCTACAATCCAACATACATGTGGCAGTTATGTAAATAACTTAAACTTTAAAAGTTTAAATAATTTTGCTTGAAGGATATTGGAGTAATTTTACACTCTACATTAAATCATGGAAGACCGTTTCCATTCGAGGCAAAAGTATTCTCCGTTTAACAATCAACCATCACCAAATTTTATTTCTTTCATAATAGTATTCGTTTCGTTCCATCTTGTTTGATTAATTATTGTTATTCTTTTACTTAAATTTACTTGGTTCATTAGTCCACTTTTTCTAAAATCCATTTGATGGTTATTAGTGAGAAGATAATCGATGATTCTTATCATATTGAAAGTGATGATGATTATAATGAAACTGAAACCGATCATAGATGACAAAGAAGCTAAAACTGATGACTGATGATCATCTTTTTTTATATTTGAAGATGCTAAAATGAGATGATCGATAAAAACAAGAACAAGAACAAAATACAGAAATTAAATACTGAAAATATATGCAGAATGTCAATGAAGATGCAAAATTCTTAAATCTGAATTAAAGCAATATACCCAAAATACCCACAAATCAGTTGACACATGTCAGTCTCAGATTGTGTCTTACGGTTTTTACTTTAAGATGCTATTTTTACAAGAACTCTTTCCTAAGAGCACAAGGTATGCAAGGACCTAATAACACGTTATTGGTATGTCATCTCAGCGTCACTCAAACACCCCTCCCTCATTACACACCAATCACTCAAACACCCCTCCCTCATAACACACCACTGACATGTTATTGGGTCCCACAAATACCCCACTAAAAATACTCACCCACTCACAATACAAAAACAAAACAAAAAAAAAACAAAAAGACAAAAAAAAAACACACACAAGTTTCATTTGGCTTGAGTTGATGGAGTAGCTCAAATGTATTTGGCATGGATTTGACATGTTGGGGTGACATGGCAATGACATGCCATTAGTCTAAAAAGAATGTGTTTGGCATGTTATAATATACCCATACTCTATGCTCTAAGGGGACATTAGCTATTCGTGTGATCTAAGAAAAAACAAAATTATCTATTTGTGGCTAGTTTGATACCTTATATATCATTTTCCTTAATTTTCTTTTTAAAATAAGTGAACGACAACGTATGTTAAGTATTATTTTTTTCTACGTGACAATGTGGCACGGGTCATGTTTGTAAGTTTGTTTCTATGTAGCAAACAAAACTATAATAGTAATGCTATGTTAAAGTTTGTAAATGTAATTGCTAATAAAAAAAAAGTGAATGCGCGAGTACCAGACTTGGTAAACGCTATTCTTAAGTCTTAATCGATAAGTAAAAACTAGTCTACTCAACGACCTTTAATGTACTATGTGCCAAGAAATATCAGTTTCACAAAATAACGTGCTTAGGGCATCCACTATAAGAGGTTTATAAAAAAGTTTAAAAGCTATGAAAAGGTTTATCTTTTGTTTTAACCATAGTGAGCTTGTGGTTTATATTTATGTGGCATGAAGAGGTCCAAGATCCTAAACCTTTTCATAATTTAATGCATGTGTTATGTTTGAACATTTGATATAATTATAAAAGGTTTATACATAGTGGTAATAGGTTTATAGTTTATAAATTAATGATTTAACATGTTATAAACCTATTTAAAAGGTCCATCATTGTGGATGCTCTTACTAAGTTTGAAAGGTTCAAAATTCGGAATTAATACGCACACCTTCATGGAATTAATGTTAACGCATTTGTGTATATAAACAGTGCATATATTCCAAGAAAGAAGCACCAATTAAAACTATGGATGAAACGCATCTATACTTCATTTCTTTTCTATCCGTAGTTATCTCTCTAATTTTCACTTACAAGTTATTTGTACACAAGAAGCTTAAAAACTTGCCACCAGGTCCACCTTCTCTTCCCATTATTGGGCACCTTCATCTAATCAAAAGTTCAGTTCATAGGGTTTTCCAAACATTTTCTGTCGAGTATGGTCCAGTTATATCCCTTCGTTTTGGCTCCCGCCCTGTCCTCGTAGTCACCTCACCATCAGCTGTTGAAGAGTGTTTCACTAAAAACGACGTCATTTTATCCAATAGACCGGTCCTTCCAAGTGGCAAGTATCTTGACTACAACCAAACAACATTATTTTCAGCTCCTTATGGCCATCTATGGAGAGACCTTCGTCGAATCACCACTCTTGAACTCTTCTCGAGTACTAGACTCAAAGCTTACATGCGTGTCCGAGAAGATGAAGTAAAATCATTCATTAAGGATCTTTTCCATGTGTGTTCTCAAGATTCTGTCAAAGTAGAAATGAAGTCTAGAATTCAAGGGTTATCGTTTAATATAATCATGAGGATCATTGCTAACAAACGGTTCTATGGGACCGATGTTGAGGACTTTGAAGAAGCTAGTAAGTTTAAGGATGTTATAAGGGGTGTTTTTGAAATAAGTGGGACATCAAATCCTGGTGACTTTATTCCGGTATTACAATGGATTGATTTTCAGGGTTTTGATAAGAAGTTTAAGAGATTGCAAATTAAAAGTGATAACTTTTCGCAAAGCTTGATTGATGAATGTAAGCGTAAACGTTGTGATTCTTGTTTGGATGAAGGAAAGCCTAAGACGTTCATCGATGCAATGCTGTCTTTGCAGGAATTGGAACCAGAATACTACACTGATGATATAATCAAGGGCAACATATTGGTACGTATTTCATAGCCAATCTTTTAGGTATTCTTACTTTGTTAGTTATGCTAAGGGATTGATATTATGTGCCTATATGTTAAATTATCATTTAATTTTATACTCTTTCTATAGCGAAGTAGATGTCGATGAGTGATGACGTTAGATTAAAACCAACTGGGTAATCCATTTACCTTTACTAGTTATAACAGGAGACTCGTGCACGTACGAAGTTTTTAAAACATTTTTTTTTTATTTATATATTATTATCGATTGAGAAACGAACAACTAAACGTGTCTTAAATGGTTTTATTTGTTGGACTGAATATAAAAAATTATATGTTTATATGTTATCATCTTTATTTTTCTTTTCTTTTTTTTCTTTTTTTTTTCTTTCTTTCTTCTTTTAAAGTAATTATAAAAAGATGAAATCTCATCACTTTCATGTATAAATGGCTAAATAGGCAGGACGATTTGGCTGGGTAACGGTTTGGAGAAGGTTAAGGTTTTACAACTTGAAATTATCATATTAAAATTATAGGTGTTAATAATAATAATAATAATAATAATAATTGTTTATAAAAAAAGTTAAAATATATAGGTTTTTTTGTTAAATATACAATTCTTTTAACAATTATGAAAATTGAGGTTTTTACACATAAGTCCATAAAATTAGATTTAAAATTAGCCTCTTAATATAAGTTTAGGGTTTGATTATAAATTTTATTAACCAATCAAAAATATACCGTTTATTTACAATCTAGTCTGAAAGTATAAAAAATGTGCTCATAAGGCGATGCGAATTTTTAGTGTTTTTTCTCCACCAATTTTTTTTCAAAAGTTTGACCAAATTAATTCGATTTTAACTTTTATTGGAAAATCATATTGCTTGATTTTGCTTGCGTGGCAAAACTGAGCTCTCCTATTGGTCCAATTTCTCTTTTCAATAAGAATGTTTTGGCAAAATCATTTCGGAATGATGTAATTCCTTTATTGGATTTTTTTTTTTAATTTCTTTCTGGAAAAGCTTAGTCGGGTGGTTTTACTTTTACAAATATGCTTGACATATACTTCGTATAAGATATGGTTAAATGCTTGGAAATGTATCTTTTGTTTTTTTTTTTTTTTTTTTCATCATGTGTTAACAAACAAAATTTTAAACATCTATATACCTATACTTTCGAATTTCAATATTTGTGCGTTTTTGTGATTATTCTACACCTCTCCTGTTAACAGGAGTGTTGTAAATTAAACGGTAAAATGGTTAAATAATGAATACAAAGATCGGAATTCACAAGTATTGGTATATAAATGCACAATATTTTGTTCGTTAATAGAAAAAGAAGAGGTGTCTATGTAAAATACATATTCAAGTGAGTAGCTCTGTGATATATTCATTCGATTGTTAGTAACTTAAAGGCACAACATTTTTGTAGGCATTGCTACTTGCTGCAACAGACACTTCATCGGTGACGATTGAATGGGCTATATCACTTCTTTTGAATCATCCTGGCGTGTTAGAGAAAGCAAGAGCACAAGTCGATGAATACATTGGCCACGAACGGCTAGTAGAAGAGACAGATCTTCCAAATTTACCATACATCCAATGCATCATCAATGAAACACTAAGACTATTCCCAGCAGCACCATTGTTGGTGCCACGCGAGCCATCACAAGACTGCACTATTGGAGGGTTTCATGTTTCTCGTGGTACAATGGTGATCGTGAACGCATGGGCCATCCATAGAGACCCAATGTTATGGGACGATCCATTAAGTTTCAAGCCAGAGAGGTTTGAGAAAGTGGAAAATGTGGGGTATCAGTTTATACCATTTGGAATGGGACGTCGCCAGTGTCCTGGGTCGGGCCTTGCGAATAAGGTTGTGGGGTTGGCATTAGCATCGTTGATCCAATGCTTTAAGTGGGAAAGGATTGGTGAAGATTTGGTGGATTTGTCAGAAGGAAAAGGTATAACCATGTCAAAATATGAGCCTTTAGAGGCAATGTGCAAAGCTCGACAAAGAATGAGGGGTGTTTTAAAGGAGCTATGAAAAGTAGTGTGCGTGTATGACACCATGAAGGTCAGCACATGCACCATATTAGACTTATTTCCTTATGTTGGATGATAAGATATTTAGGTATAGTCAATAAGAGTGTTAGTGCGTTTTAATATAGTAAACTATGTATGTGGAATTAAATTGTTTGCAAAACATATCATTACATTGTTGGCATTTTCCTTTAAACAAACCTGAAAGAACTAGTTACGGGACTTGAATCTTTGAAGAAGTTTACACACCTACAAGAATCTAAAACTTAGACAATAAGTATTCACGCACATCTCAAACCTTTGTTGATTGAGGACGAAGAAAAGAATATGGTACACATAGACCCCTTTCACTTTCCTCTTTTTAAAGGTAAGGGGGTAGAATACAAGTCCTAAAGAACTCTACGAGTTGGCTAGAAGAACACAGAAAACAAGGAAACGGTTACTGTTTAAGTTTAGAAGTATTTAAACCGCCAAACACCCCTCTTCCTTTAATACATCGACTAATTAAACTAAGGGCCTGTTTGTTTAGTTTTTTTATTAAGTCCTGTTAAATTAAAGTGTTTGTTTAGATATATGATGTCTGTTTGTAGATGAATAAATAATTGTTTGTTTTGTGTGCTGAATAAAGTGTCTAATTAGTAAAAATTATTGTTATACCATTTTATTTGAAATAAAGTTAAGAAGTGGGAGGGTAAACATGTAAAATTATGATAAAAGGGATGGACTTAATCTGTAGACCCTCATCTCCTTGGCTTTTTCTAGAAGGTCACTTGTTAGTTTTAAGCACTAAACAAACATCCATTCGGTGACCTAATTAACTTATCTATTTTTCAATTAAGACACATTAAGTTGTTATCAAACACTACCTAAGGGTGATATGTACACGGACTAAAAGGATATGCACACAGAAATTTTTTTTGTGTAGACAATTATGCCCTTTTAAACTTTTAACCCCTCATATATTTACCCTAAATGTGTTTTGCTCTCATCCTCATTCTCATTGCCGCCACTTCTTTACTTCCCTCACCAATAATCTGAAACTTGGCTTTCTTAATCAATCAGGTATATAAGCTATTAATTAATGTTTTTATGAATTAACAATACATTTTTTTTCAATCAGATACTCGCGCGTTGCAGCGATGATACCCTGCAATTAAAACTAGTGGACCAATGTTTTTTATGATATGTTGTTTATAACCATAAGTTTACATATGACAAAAATTTAGGTTAACATAACTTTAAGCGATGGTGAAATATTCATATAATATACGAGCGCGAAATTGCGGCAATATATAGTCAATAGTGAGTAATATTATGAAATTCGAATGTCAAAGTGTTTGGTAACAAATTATATTCACACTTAGTTAATAAACGATGCGATAAAAATAATTACATTTTATACGCCAAAAAAGTTACACTTCCTAACTACAAAATACGATAATTTATTTTTGAAATGTTTTCACTATATCAAATTAAAAAAATATTTTCATCATCATAAATATTGAATATACAAATATATATATTCTGAAGTTACTTTTATGTATCTTGTTTACTATTATGAACAATCTTTGTATTATATTTGTCTAAGTAAAAGAGTGTTTATTAATCGCCCCTCATTCTTAATAGATGGAATTCGAAAGTGTCATTAACCAAAAATAAGGTAACTAAGGTTCCGGTTTGGATTCAATTGCATAATTTTCCCTTAGTTGCGTATTCGGAAGACGGTTTGAGCTTAATTGATACTCAAGTAGGGAAACCTATTATGTTGGATGCGTTCACAAGCTCAATGTGTGTTGATTTGTGGGGAAGTGTTAGTTTTGCTCATGCTCTTGTTGAACTAAGTGCGGAGCCTGATTTGAAAAGCTAAGTTAGTATGGATATTCCTAATGAGGATGATAGTGGTTATACTACAAAAATCATTAAAGTTGAATATGAATGGACGCCTCCTTAGTGTGATGTGTGTAAAGTTTTTGGACATGATCGTATCAAGTGTCCAAAATGTGTTAAGGAGGCTGTTTGTAGTGACATTAATATAGCAGCTAAAGCTTCTACTACTTTGGAAAAGACTGATGATGGTTTCACTGAAGTAAGGAATCGTAAGGATAATGGAAAGAAGGCTGGGGTTCAATTGCCTCAGAAAAAGTCGTTTCGTGGTATTGATGTGGGTAAAGGGGCTAAATTTAGCCCTTCAATCCCCAAGCAGAAGTATGTACCTGTTTCGAAGAAGTCGGGTCCTACTAAGGAGAAAATCACTAAAGATGCAAGTACGAATTGGAAGAATATTGCTACATCGAACCCATTTGATGCTCTTGATTGGTCGATACTAATGATAATGGTGTTCCTTGTGCAACAAGTGTTTCTCCTAAGGATGAGGCTGATTTGGATTTGGTAGTAAGAAGGAAACTAAGGTGGCTGAAGAAGATAGTGATGATGAGGTTCTTGATTGCCAAAATGATATGGCTAGTTTTTTAGCATTTGGTATACTTGTTGTTGGTAGTTCTTCTAAAGGTGGAAATGGAGGTCGGGAGAAGAAAAGTTTATTAAAAAGTTAGAGGGAGAGTTATGGAGCCGACCCCTATGGTAGCATTAGTACTACTCCTATTGTTGAGAAAATTGAGAAGCTTGAAAAGTTAATTATTGAAAAGAAAGTTACTCTTGTGGATGATGATGGTAAACCTCTAAAAAAGGCTGATTTGAAAGAGAATGAGCAGGATGCGGCTACTAAGCCTAGCATCTCTTCCTCTATGTGTACTTCTTCGACCAAGGTGGGTAACTCATTCTCTATAGTAGGTAATGTGGTTGTTTCTGATAGCGACGATGATGAATTTATGTAATATCCTAACGAGACAAATTATTTCGGTAGTGGAGAGAACGAGAGAAGTGTTTTTGTAACACCCCCAAATTTGAATTAGCAGCGCAATAGAAATTTAGGGTATTACTTATTGTTTCACAGTCCAAGTCATAGAAAACGAACTCTAAGATGAGACATTTTCGAACATGCCACCATTCGACAAATAAAAGTGAAATCAGAGTTTTACAGCATAAAGAGATCCCAAGAATCAGTTTACATAATATAAGTAATTCAAAAGTTTATCAAATGGTTTTAAGATAAGAGTCTTCAAATATGCCAAAAGACACGAAATGCTTCCCAAACTTTTATCGTCTTATGGGCCTAAGATAAAACAAGCTAAAAAGCCAACACAAAGGTCGAGTGAATTCATAGGTTTATAAGTAAAACAATTGATCACAAGATTTCAAGTTTAAGAGACAATGGGCTACGTCGTTATACACCCATGATTTGAATGTACTCATTATTGCCCTAAGCTCATTATCACCGAACATTAACTTCATTTTCTGTCATCACAGAATAAATTTTCCCTTCGACAATAAGAAATAGCCAATTTACCTAACATTAGACAAATACAGTACACACGATAGCCCAACAGGCGAGTTTTGCATGAGGGCGGTCAAGCCCAATAGACCTACTCACGATATTCGCATTTACACGCATGTAATTAACAGTTCATGAAAAAAAAGGACTTTCTGGCTATAGGATCACTTATGTAATAATACTAACAGCAAGCAATGACATTTTCAATTCAGAATATAGTTTTCAAGCATATGGGATCATAGTAAAAGTAAGTAGCATGTATCTCCCTCACGGAGTTTGTAAACAGTTAAACGAGTAAACGGTGGGGCTATGAACTCACCAAAAATGGAGTAGTAGTGGTACACGGAAAAACGAGTACGAAGAGAAAACCGCAAAAGTCACAAAGGACCTATATAAAAATATAACATGTCTTAGGCTCGGGGAAATGATAAGTAGCACTTATATTAAGGTTTTATATAGTCTCTTATTATTATATAGTCATAATATAAGTTTGATGTAAGGTTTATAACAAGTTATGGGTTAAAATGGTGTTTATATGTGCTTATATAAGTTATAACACAATGCTGATGGAATTTTGATAAAATACCGCACTAATTGGGCCGCCATTTTTAGACCGTAAAGGGTAAAATTACGTTATATATATCGCAGGAAAGCTCTAAGTCTCTACATTTCAAAATGTGGGTCTTACTATACTGAGAGCTTGATAACTAATATCAAAGGACTAAAATATCCTTAGGTTTCAAAGCAGGAAGTTTTCAGGTTATAAATGTCTCACCAAAATTACTTTTTATATACAGACCCTATTGACCTCAAACCAATGCCAAACTTTAAGTTTAGGTCTTATCTAAATTTTATTGAAAAATTATCGTGAGGTTTTTGAACATGGGGATTTTAGAAAAACGACCCAGAGACATAGGGATATATCATCATATTTTTATTTTAGCACAAAACTCACTGAGAATAAAATGGCATGGTCGTTTTTGTCTCTTGAAAATTCGGGCAGATTTGGACCAATCACAAGGGTTTACTTTATGCCTATTAAATGGGTTTTTGTGAGAAACATACAACGATAATCATTATAAACCTTCTTATAGTTTTAAAACATCAAAATGACCAGAGGTTTATTGTTTTTAATAAAAATCAAATTTATTTTTTATGAGTAAAACAATATGGAAATCAATAATAACAAATCAAAGTTTATATACACCAACTCTTGCATTCGCTAATAAGATCAATCCTAACTACCTATCTAACATCCTAATTTTCCTATGAAAACATGATTCAAAACCTTCAAAATCACACATGCAAGAGTGGTTTATATAGCCTATGAAAAACCTCTAAAAGTCATAAGAAAGAAACAAAATGAAGTGAAAATGATTATGGAAAACTTACTAGCACTTGAAACTAGAAGTGATGCACTAGATTTTGATGCAAGAAAATTTGGTGAAGAAGATGGTGTTGGTGTTGATGGTACGGCAACAAGGGGAGCACAAGAGAAGAGAGAAAACTTATATTTGTATGTGTGAAATTGTGGAAGAGAAATGAGGTTATGTGTTGGTGTGTATAAGAAGATTTAGGCATTGAAAAGACACCAAATGCTTAGATTTTAAGTAGCTTATGGGGGAGGACGGTTATTTGGGGGGTGGGGAGGCCATTTTTATTCTATTTTTCTGATAAAAAGTATTTTGTATTATTTGTATTGGTATAAGTTAAGTTATGGTACTTAAAATGTAAGGTTTAAGCGCGTAAATGTAATTACCGGGTGATGTATAAAATGGTAACTTTATAAAATGTGGAAAGAGTCTATTTATTCAAATATATAGACTCTTAGTAGCTTAAATAGTAGGCGTATATAAGTGTTGGTCTTTAAAAAAAATACAAAACGTACGATTTACGCGATTTTTGGGTTTATCTGGTAACGTGGAAGTTAGAACTTATAAAATGTCATAGAAATAATATTTTTATAAAATCATTATATTTAGCTTTTAAATGACTAAATTTGATGTTTCATGTATTTTATTAGCCTTCTAGAGTGTTATAATGTCATTAAAGCTTAAAACATGAGTCGAAAACGCGTAAAACGTAAAAAGTGTAAACTTTGCGTAGAAATGGAAAATTAAAATATTTCATATGAAAATAAGTACGTGGAGGAAAAATAAATCATATAAACAGGTAGACTGGGCATAGTCTAAACTAAATTACGAGTTTAAGTGTATGTGTTACGACGTATGCGTGTAATTTTTCCGGCAAAAGTTAATTTTCTTAAAACAGAATAATAAGTAATTAAAAAATAGTAAAAATAATGGCCTAAAAATTTCACAGTTATTACATCCTCCCTTCGTTAAAAAGAATCATGTCCTTGTGATTCAGTTTGTGTTATCGGCCGACGATGAATCCAAAAAAAGGTGAGGGTACTTTCGTCGCATTTGATCTTCTCGCTCCAATGTAAGTTTAGGACTTTTCGAGAGTTCGAGTGAACTTTGACAATAGGGATGTGGCTTTTCTTCAACCGTTTAACCTCGTGATCCATGATTTCCACCGGTTTTTTAGCAAAACGCAGTTTGTCATCGAGTTGGATTTATTAAGTTAAATGACGAGTGATTTGTCTGATAAGCACTTCTTTAGGTTCAAAACATGACATATATTGTGGACATTACTGAACTCTGGTGGAAGTTCGAGTCGGTAAGATACCAGACTAACGCTAGCCGAAATCTTGAATAGTTCAATATACCTTGGGTTGAGCTTCCCTCGTTTTTCGAAGCGTATCACATTCTTTCGTGGCGAAACTTTCATGTAACTTTCTTGACGATCTTGCGCGACCTGCATCATGTTTTACAGGAGTGTTGTTCCTAAGCTCTGATGCGTACTAACAATTAATCTGAATGAGATTACTAAGCAAGCGTACTATCAGTCAAAAGAAGTAGATGTCAATGCCATGGATGGAAATGATATTTACAAGGAGTAACTAATAATACAAATGAAAGATCATAATGTATCACAAAAATAGTAACACGATTATGTCGAGTAAAATGTTTTAGAAGCAAAGACTGCTTAAAAGGGATAGATTAAATATCAGTATGAACAAGGGAGCGAGTCATTATTGATTAATGCAACCAAAGAATCAATGAATAACATTAGTGGATCAAGATTTGAGGTCAAGAATTTTGGTACTAGCATGAGGAAAAAGTCTTCGAAAGAAAGATTAGGTATTTGTACGAACAAAGAAGCAAATTGTTATCAATCGATGCAAATGAAAGGATCTATGAATCAAAACAATAGTGAATAGATTTAGATTTCCATACCATTCATATTAGTATGAGCATAGAATGCTCGGAAGAAAATTTGATATTCATACGAACGAAGAAGTAAATGAAAGGATATGTAAAAGGGAGGCCAACGACTCAAATTAACGCAAACAGAAGAACCATAAATTACTATAATAGTAAAGCGAAGAGATATAGAATATCAACACAAATAGTCAATAAATCGAGACAACCAACAAATCAAAACGATAGTCAAAAAGGCCAATACTGAAAGACATGATTCTAAATGAGGTTCAAAATAAACGAGACAGACAATATTCATTGCGAGTGTCAAATGAGAATGAATAAGGAAAATCTATAACTGAGAAGGATGATAAACATCACGATTGTTAAAAGAGAATAAGTGAAGTAGACTAGAGTTTAGAAAGCAATAAGCGATACTATCTTTTAAATGATAACAATTGAGATAGATAATAAATGTGAAAGCAAACAATAAATGTCACGAAGGAGAACAAACAATAAATAATGAAGTCCATAAATATCAAAAATGTTAAATGAGAATAAATGAGAAATTCAATGAATGAGAGAGACAATATGCATCTCGAATGCTAAATGAGAGGAAATGAGAACGGACAATAAATGAGAAAGATAACAAGCAACACGAATGCTAGCCGAGAGTAAACAATTAATGAGAAAGGCAATAAGTGAAAAAGACAATAAGCATTGCGAATGCTAATTGAGATTACTAAATTGTAAATATGGGTATGTGATTAGGGGAGGCATGGAATGACATAATGCCTGAAAGGCATATACGGTTAGTAAATACATAATAAGTATAAAAATAATCATTTATATAATAACAAAGCCCAGGGAAACAAGCATAAATGCAGGTAAGAAATATAAGACGATAGGGGAAGTCTGAGTGTCAAAAATAGTTAGAGTCTAGGTAATGAATGCACCCTAATTCTCTATAACTTAGGCTTTGGTACCAATCTGTAACGGATTAGTAGCGGAATAGAAATTTGGGGTATTACATATTGTTTCACAATCCAAGTCATAGAAAACACCATTCGATAAATAAAAGTGAAATAAGAGTTTTACAACATAAAGAGGTCCCAAGAATCAGTTTACATAATATAAGTAATTCAAAAGTTTATCGAATGGTTTTGAGATAATAAGTGTCTTCAAATATGCAAAAGACTCGAAATGCTTCCCAACCTTTTATCGCCTTAAGGACCTGAGACAAAACATGCTAAAAAGTCAACACAAAAGTTGAGTGAATTCATAGGTTTATAAGCAAAACAGTTGATCACAAGATTTCAAGTTTAAGAGACAACGGACTACGTTGTTATACACCCATGATTTGAAAGTACTCATTATTGCCATAAGCTCATGAAACGGAACATTAACATCATTTTCTGTCATCATAGAATAAATTTTCCCTTCGATAATAGGTAATAGCCAATTTACCTAATATTATACAAATACAGTGCACACGATAGCCCAGCGGGTGAGTTCGGCATAAGGGCGGTCAAGCCCAATAGATCTATTCATGGTATTCACGTTTACACACATATAATTAACGGTTCATGAAAAAAGGGAATTTCATACTATAGGAACACTTAGGAAATAATAGTATCATCAAGCAATGACATTTTCAATTCAGAATATAGTTTTCAAGCAATTGAAATCATAGTAAAAGTAAGTAGCATGTGTCTCCCCTACGGAGTTTGTAAATAGTTAAACGAGTAGAAGGTGGGGCTATTAACTCACCAGAAATGGAGTAGTAGTGGTATACGGAAAAACGAGTACGCCGAGAAAACCGCAAAAGTCACAAAGGACCTATGTAAAAATACAACACGTCTTAGGCTCAGGGAAATGATAAGTAGCACTTATACTCAGGTTTTACATAGTCTCTTATGATTATATAGTCATAATATAAATTTTTTGTAAGGTTTATAACAAGTCATGGGTTAAAATGGTGTTCATATGCTGTTATATAAGTTATAATACAATGCTGATGGAATTTTAATAAAAATACCGCATTAATCGGGCCGCCATTTCTAAAGTGTAAAGGATAAAATTACGTTGTGTATATCGTTGGAAAGCTCTAAATCTCTACTTTTAAAAAAACATGGGTCTTACTGTGCTGAAAGCTTGGTAACTAATGTCAAATGACCAAAATATCCCTTGGTGTCAAAACATGATGTTTTCAGGTTATAAATGTCTCACCAAAGTGACCATTAATTTTTATCCAACAAACCCAATTGACCTCAAACCAATGACAAACTTTAATTCTAGGTCTTATCTAAATTTCATTCAACTGGAGCAACTGAAGAGGATGAACATAACTATGAGATTTTGGCCTTAGATGACATGCATTTCTGGACAACCTTTAGCAAAACGTATATTGAAAAAATCATCGCGAGGTTTTTGAATGCGGGGCTTTTGGAAAAACAACCCAGACATATAGGGATATATCATGATATCTTTATTTTAGAAAAAAAATCATTGAGAATAAAACGGCATGTTCATTTTTGTCTATTGAAAAACTAGACAGGTTTGGAGCAATCACAAGAGGTTACTTTATGCCTATTAAATGGGTTTTTTTGGGAAACATTTGATAACGCTCAAAATGAACACGTTTTTAGTAGCGTTATTGTTGGTTTTGTATATGATAATCGGTTATATTTCCTCATAACTATTGCAAAAGTGCAAAAGATGCGTATTTGTATGTGAATGTATCCAAGTATCGCAAAAGATGAAGAAATGAAGATTTCATGCACATTTGGAGAATTCCCGAGGAAGGAAATCAAGTAAGGAAGCTCTTGGACTCAATGATTAGGAAGCGCAATGATTTCTAAGTATCTACAACAAGTAAAGATCAAGTTTCGTCTTGGAAATCATCAGCGAAAGCAAAGAAAAAGGCGTAAATCAAGAAAAGTCAACAAAAGTCAAGTTTGGGGGAACATGAGGCGCCCAACCGAACCGATCCGGTTGGGCGAGTGAACAATACGCAACCGATCCGGTTGTCCTTCAACCGATTCGGTTGCATAAACTGGAGTTACAACTTTTGTTATTTAATGTTGCCTTAACTCCCCATAATCATTGGAGGCCGATCATTTCTTGTTATTAACTTGTAGAGGACGTTTTTAGACAGATAGTTAAGGTTCTCTTGCTATATAATGAACCTAGACTTAGTATTCTAGGTGTGACACAACCCAAGTGTAATAGTTTACACCAAAGCTATTACCAACTCTTATTATTCATCCCAAAAGTCTTGTTACTGCTGTAAAACGTCCAGGAGGTTGGAGAGACGAATTCTCATCCATTGTTTGATCATTCAGAGTTATACGGTTAAGCTAGACGATTGGAGGCGTGTGGTTGCTATAATCCACAATTTCTAATTCTTGTAATCCAAAAGCTTAGGTAAAATCAATGGAACTTGTTATGAATTTCTATTCTCTTGAATTATTTGAATTACCTTGTTACTACTTGTGTTTTGTTATGATTTTCATGGAGTAATTCTTGAATATACTTGTGTGTAAGGATGTATGAAATCATGCTAGTGTTCTTATATGTGATGCATGTATATTATCTTGTTTAAATGAGTTTGTTGGAAAACTACTAGTCTTGTTTGATTTGTCGGTAAAACATGTTTTAAGAAAAAGGACCGAAATGATTTCTCTTGTGTTTTATTCCAAAAAGTTAAGTGACAAACTAGTATGGGGATATGGTGATTGTCACCCACCATGTTTACTTATTGAAACAAGACTAGAAACATTTTTCATCACGAAAGGTCGAAAGATTCGTAGGAATGAGTTTAATAAGAACATTTTACAAACAAATGAATTTTCTAAAGGATAATCATTAGGATAAGGACCGAAAGGATTACCTATATGTTATTGTTCTTAAAATGATTTTACAGAACATAAACCATGGGTTGGGAATCATTTTCTTATGATTTGTGCATCACATCAAGAGTTTACACCAAGCCTTCATGAACACTTGTTATGATTGTCTATAGACTACACATAGGTATATGTTTCTTAATATTGATTTTCACTAAAACCATAATCTTTTGAGAGAACCTTGACAAAGCTTTCTTGTTACCAATCTTTTAAAACAAATTCAAAAGCAAATCCCTTGGGACGAACTCGACTTACCCACCTTCGCTATCGCAAACGTGTATACTTGCTCGTATGTGTTTATAGTAATTGTCGGATAATTCGTGTTTATAAATTTTTAAAACTTGCACACGAAGAGCACATCAACATGCAAGGATAATCATTATAAATTTTCTCTTGGTTTTAAATCATTAAAATGACTAGAGGTTTATTGTTTTTAATAAAAATCAAATCTAATTTTTATGAGTAAAACAATATGGAAATCAATAATAACAATCAAAGTTTATATAAACCAACTCTTGCATTCACTAATAAGATCAATCCTAACTACCTATCTAACATCCTTTTTTTCCTATGAAAACTTGATTCAAGACCTTTGAAATCACACATGCAAGAGTGGTTTATATAGCCTAGGAAAAACCTATAAAAATCATAAGAAAGAAACAAAATGAGGTGAAAATGATTATGGAAAATTTACTAGGACTTGAAACTAGAAGAGATACACTAGATTTTGATGCTAGAAAATTTGGTGAAGAAGATGATGTTGGTGTTGATGATACGACAGCAAGGGGAGCACAAAAGAGGAGAGAAAACTCATTTTTGTATGTGTGAAATTATTGAAGAGAAATGAGGTCATGTGTTGGTGTGTATAAGAAGATTTAGGCCTTGAAAAGACACCAGATGCATGGATTTTAAGTAGCTTATGGGGGAGGCTAGTTTTTGGGGGGTGGGGAGGCTATGCTTATTCTTTTTTTTTATAAAAATTATTTTGTATTATTTTTATAAGTATAAGTTATGGGACATAAAACGTAAGGTTTAAACGCGTAAACGTAGTTACCGGGTGACGTATAAAGTGGTAACTTTATAAAATGTGGAAAGAGTTTATTTTCAATATATAGACTCTTAGTAGTAGGCGTATGTGAGTGTTAGTCTTTAGAAAAATACATAACGTACGGTTTACGCGATTTTTGGGTTTATCGGGTAACGTAAAAGCTAGAACTTATAAAATGTCATAGAAGTAATATTTTTATAAAAGTATTACATTTAGCTTTTAAATGACTAAATTTGATGTTTCATGTATTTCCCAAGCCTTCTAGAGTGTTATAATGTCGTTAAAGCTTAAAACGTGAGTCGAAAACGCGTAAAAGTGTAAACTTGGCGTAGAAATGGTAAATTAAAATATTTCATATGAAAATAAGTACGTGGGGGAAAATAAATCATATAAATAGGTAGACTAGGCATAATCTAAACTAAATTACCAGTTTAAGTGTACGTGTTTCGACGTTCTCGGGTTACTTTCCCGTCAAAAGTTAATTTACTTAAATAGAATAATAAGTAATTAAAAAAATAGTGAAAATATGACCTGAAAATTTCCCGGTTGTTACATCCTACGTTAGTTAAAAAGAATCACGTCCTCGTGATTCAGTTTGTGTTATCGGCTGAACGTGAATCCAGAAAAAGGTGAGGGTACTTTCGTCGCATTTGATCTTCTCGCTCCCATGTAAGTTTAGGCCTTTGCCGAGAGTTTCAACAAACTTTGACAATAGGGACGTGGCTTTGCTTCGTTTGACCTCGCGATCCATGATTTCCAACGGTTGTTCACCAAACGCAGTTTGTCATCGAGTTGGATTTATTAAGTGAAATGATGAGTGATTTGTCTTATAAGCACTTCTTCAGGTTCGAAAAGTGACATGTATTGTGGACACTACTGAACTCTGGTGGAAGTTCGAGTCAGTAAGCTATCGGACTAACTCTAGCCGAAATCTTAAATAGTTCAATATACCTTCGGTTCAACTTCCCTCATTTTTTTGAAGTGTAACACGTTCTTTCGTGGCGAAACTTTTTCGTAACTTTCCTGATGATCTTGTGTGGCCTGCAACCTGTTTTCCTGGAGTGCTGTTCCTAAGCCCTGATGCGTACTAAGGGGGTGTTTGGTAGGATAGAAAGGAAAGCTAAGAATTGTCAATGAATTTATTCTCATGTTTGTTGCACATAAAGAATGGGAATACAGGATTTAGTTTCGATTCTCATGAATCGATTTTGATTCTCTTAAAAAAGTAAAGAATCATGAGGATTGATAATTTACGAAGGGCCTTCTCTTTTATCATTCCCATAAAGAATCACTAGAAAAGTAAAAAAAGATGTGGGGTATAAAAAGCAATAGCACGTGTGTAGCACATTCACCTATTTGTTCATCCCCATTTATGCTCTATTATATCTTCACCCATTTTGCCAGCGATCTGTCTTACCAGGAACTATTTTTCCAGCGTTTACTCATATTCCGGCGACCAATCTGGGTTTTATTATCATATTTCAGTGAAATATACAAAATCCCAAAAAACCTAAAATCAACCAAATCAAAAAACTATTATTATAATAGATGCAAATCCTTTAACTTAAACTCCGGTCAAACCAACAAGTTTGTTTTTTTCTTATTAAGTTATTCCCCGCACACCAACTTGATCTCTGAAACCTACATAAAATACTAATATAACAAGTTTGTTTTTTCTAAGTCTTTGTAATTTGGTCTTGTAGTTAAACGATTTGGTTGACTGGAATTTTATTGCTATGATTTGGTCCAGTAGTTAACAAATGAGAATATTTATGTATTTAGGACATAGTAATGATTGTGTACTAGGAAAGTTAATTAAGATAAAAACAAAAAATAATTTTTGATCGAAAATTGGCCGGAAATTTATCGGAGAATATGCGAGGTTGTGTTAACCTGCAACCATTAGTAATAGTAAAAGTATCCTTACATTGCAACCGTTAATTAATTACATGTTCTTTCAATTTTTACTTTGATTCTTTGTTCATACCAAACAAAGGATTTGAATTTCTAACTCATTCCGGTACTCAATTCTATGCACCTACCAAACAACGAATCTTTCTCCGTTTTCTTTAAGTCATTCTCTTTCTTTGCTATTCCATTCTCAATATCATTTCCATTCTTTACGATTCATTCGTACCAAACGCCCCCTAACAGTTAATGTGAATGAGATTACTAAGGAAGCATACTATGAATAAAAACAAGTAGATGTCAATGCCATGGAAGAAATGATAGTTACAGGGAGTAAATAATAATACAAATGAAAGATCATAATGTATCACAAAAATAGTAACACGATTATGTCGAGTAAAATGTTTTTGGAGCAAAGACTGCTTAAAAGGGATAGATTAAATTTCAGTATGAACAAATGAGCGAGTCATTATCGGTTAATGCAACCAAAGAATCAATGAATAACATTAGTGGATAAAGATTTGAGGTCAAGAATTTTGGTACTATCATGAGTAAAAAGTGTTCGAAAGAAACATTAGGTATTTGTATGAGCAGAGAAGCAAATTGTTATCAATCGATGCAGATGAAAGGATCAATGAATCAAAACAATACTAAATAGATTTAGATGTCCATATCATTCGTATTAGTATGAGCATAGAGTGCTCGGAAAAATTTTTGATATTCATACGAACGAAGAAGTAAATGAAAGGATATGTAAAAGGGAGGCCAAAGACTCAAATTAACGCAAACAAAAGAACCATAAGTTACTATATTAGTAAAGCGAAGAGATATAGAATATCAATACAAATAATAAATGAATCGAGACAACCAATGAATCAAACCGATAGTTAAAAAGGTCAATATTGAAAGACGGGATTCTAAATGAGGTTCAATAATAAACATGACAGACAATATTCATTGCGAAGTCAAATGAGAATGAATAAGCAAAATCTATAACTAAGAAGGATAATAAACATCACAATTGTTAAAAGAGATTCAGGGTGTGTTTGTTTCATTAAGATGTTTTAGGTCTGAATCTAACTATCACTTCTTACCAGTAAGAGGTGGCTTGAAAGTCTAAATCTGAACGAAATAATGTTGTTTGTTTATGTATAATTGATGTCCAAATGATGTGCTCGTTTCTATAATTTATTTATTAAACCAACGCAATGCGATAATAAATAACTTATGTAAATATGAAACAAGACTTTTTATCATAAATATAACATAGTTAATAAACCATCAAATATATTATTAACACAAGTCTTCAATCTCTTATCGAGTAAGAGGTAGTAAGACAAGTCTACCACCTCTTACTGAGTAAGATGTTATATGTCTAACTGGGTCTGACTCAAAAGAAAAAAACAAACAAGCAAAACGTCTACCCTCCTCTTACTGGTAAGAGTAAGAGGGCTAGTAAGACCTTTTTTAAAAAAACTAAACACACCGTAAGTGAAATAGACTAGAGTTTAGAAAGCAATAAGTGTAACACCCCTTGAATACGACACGACTTAAAATCATTAAAATTTTGAACTTTTACGCGGAAACGACTTGACTTAAAACTGACCTGCTGTTGCTAATTGTTGAACTGATACAATTCTGTAATAAACCGACCCTTGAAAGTATTTTTACATGTAACTAGACTCAATTACCTTTGAAATGACGGGTGGCACGACCCGTGACGACTTACGGTTAAAAAGATATGATTTTTCGAAAACTGACTTCGACTAGTTGTCCAACTAGTTCTCCACTAGTTCTCCAACTAGTTCTCCAGCTATTTTAACCACTTTACAAACACTTAACCATATACATTGTTTTTCCAAACATTCTTAACCCGTTTGACCCAAAATGGGTTAAAAAGGACCTTGTCCCAAACACCCCTTTTTCTGCATCACATCATAATCGGTTTACTTACCTTGATTCCAAGATAGTGATATCAGTTAGAATCATCATCATCAATACCATCATTAGCCTCTTCTTCACATCCTAGGTCAATTATCATAACACTTAATAATCATAATTAAATAATTATGACAATGGTTTATATAATCATATCCCATTTCTTACACACCTCTAATCACCATATAATCATATCTTGATTATATGATGATCAATCCATAAATTACTAACTTAATAAAACTTAACCCATAATCATCATAACATCTTTAATTATCTTAAAAACATCATTTACCCAATTTCCTCAAATTAGGTATATGAACCATAACTTCTAATTCTCTAATTAACCTCAATTAAGGGTTACTTACTTGCATATGGACATGGTTAGTAATAGATCACATGAGCTAAAGATTTAATCATTCATCAATTGATCACGAAAACCATCCTGTCTTTTCCCTCATTTTCTTTTTCATGTCACACACAACACACCCACTCATTCCTGGAAATCTAATGATACTAGTAGAAGTATCCTGATTATTGTAGGAAGAAAGTTTGCCTAATTGGCACATTACATCCCTTAGGTTCCTTTCTTTCTATTTTGGCCACAACAACTTAATAATACATTTAGCACTTGGCAGATCCCTTAAGTACATTTCTCTTGTATTTATGACATGTCTTATTTCCTATAACCATTTACATAATGTTTAATACTTATAGTTTGACTACCGGGTTTGACCAACCAATCCCGTGACTCCTTAAAACTTGTAAAAGTCATAGTCAACTTAGTCAAATTGCATTCTTGTAATAAAAGGTTTAGGCCCGATTTCAGGGTGTTATAATAAGCGTTACAATCTTTTAAATGAGAACAATTGAGATAGACAATAAATGTGAAAGCAAACAATAAATGAGAAAGTCAATAAATGTGACGAGGAGATCAAACAATAAATAATGAAGTCCATAAATATCACAAATGTTAAATGTGAATAAATGAGAAATTCTATAAATGAGAGAGACAATATGCATCACGAATGCTAAATGAGAAGAAATGAGAACGGACAATAAATGAGAAAGACAACAAACAACACGAATGCTAGCCGAGAGTAAACAATTAGTGAGAAAGGCAATAAGTGACAAAGACAATAAGCATTGCGAATGCTAATTGAGAATGAATGGGGACCAACAATAAAAGAGAAAGCATTACGTTGTGAGCATGCACGTTAAATGAGAACAACATAAGATGAGAAATACATTGAGTATTACAAGAGTGGATTGAGGATAAATGAGAACAAATAATAAATGGTAAAGTCAATAAATATAACAAATGTTGATTGAGGAGTAAGATCTGTACTTGGCTCCTCAGGCTTCCCTCTGCTCCAACGAGACTGTAGGTTGGCCATCATATATTGTTTCTACTGACGTGTAATATCTCTCATAATGTGCCATGTGTGTCAGCAATGGGATGGTGCGTTGGATGGGCTCTCTGGTGATAGACTCTAGTCGGGTGGGAGGAGTAGGTGTAGTAGTGGTTATCCTCCTCATCTTTCTAGGGGCTCTTTTTCGGGTGAGTGATCTTATCGTTTGGGTTCACACTCCATAGCCTCATCCTCGAATGGCTCCTTCTCACAATCATAGATTTGCATGCAGGTTGGTGAAGTGTGTCAAAATGATGGCCGAAAAATTCTCCAATTTGTCCTCAGAATCGAAAGATAGTATTAAGTCAGGGTAAACATTGTGGTCAAGCTCCAGAGTTACCTTCCTAGTGGCGCGATTTTTCAAAACACAAGGATTGAAAAAGAATGAGACGTTATAAAGCGTGTTCCAAAAGTAGATGTTCCAAGGCGGCACGTTAAAGTCATGTTCTAATCAATTGGCGTGTCTTTAGGCGATGGTTTACGAGGCGATGTAGGTGCATCAAAAGTATAAGACGAATGTTCAAACTCGCCTTTCAAGAAGGATAGTATAACAACCTATAAATTTTTTTGATTATTATAATAATATTTATTAAGTCAGAAAATTCAAATCGGTTATTTTCTGACAGTTGTCAATATTTAAATTTAAAAACGAGAGGCCATCTCGTTTCTTTAGAAATAAGACACCGCACACACGATACTTGTCCACTAAGTATCTGTATAATAAATGTGAAATTTATTATTGTCCAAGTTAAAATTTAAGCATACATAAGCTTAATCCATTGTCTCGAGAAGTTATTCCGCATACTGCAGCGCAGTAGCATACAAGATTAAAAATAAATAATGAGATAAGTGAAATATACACATTTTATCATTCAAGGATAATTTACGGAAGAAAACGAGAGGTTATCTCATGAATTTAGAAAGTCACGGCACCGCACGCATACCGACACCAAATTAATAACGGCAAACATTTATAATCAAATTTCAACGTAATAAGAATGTCATATTATTACGTTTAAGAAATCATTTCCAAAAATATAATTTCTACATTTTTCGGGTACCGGGAAGGTATGTTTACTCGAGGATTCGACAAAGCACGGGGTACATTTAATACCGTAAGGAATAATAAAACAAAATAAAAATCTTATCCTCCTACCCTACTCCACGCCTCCCTACTGTCTCCCCTCCCTCCTCTTTTGCTGACATATACAGGGAAACCAAAACAGAAAAATGGGTTCTTCTTCTCCTTTTCTTTAATGCTCTGTTCTCGAGTTTTTTTTTTAATGGAAAGGCAAGGGATGGGAAGGGAAATTGAAAAAAATAGTGTTTTTAAGAGGGAATGGTAAGGTACGGGAAGGTGGGAAGGAGGGAATGTATGAGCTTTTTAGTGTATATGTATTCCGCCCAAAATTGGGGGATTAGGAGGGGAAGTGGGTAACTAACAACTTGGGCTTTTGTTAAATTACTATTATGTCCTCATTTATGATTCACGAACCAGATTTGTGTACTGTATTTTCAATATGTTTGTTTGTCATGCGTGCAGATTTGTGTACTAGATTTTTAAAATGTTTGTTTCTCATGCATATATGTTTTGTCCAGTACTATCTTTGTTTGTCATGATTTGTCATGCGTGTAACCTAGGTTGTGAAACCTGATGTGAGATTCAGGTACTAAGATGTGCATAACTGCATATGGACAAATATAATGTTAATTGGTAATATTGGGTACCTGGTTTGCCTCTTTTTACCCATGCGGGGTGTCTTTCTTTGTTTTTATTAATAAAGGAAGTCTTTCAAAAATAAAATAAATTTGGGTACTTGGCCTTACTTGGGTATAGTAGATGGTATTTGGTTAGTTGTGCCCACTGCTATATTACTGGATAAGTATGATAATCTTATTATTATGTTTGTCTCTCATCCTGCTATATGATCTTGTTGTGCAAAAATTAATTAACTATTCTAAATAGTTTTGAGGGTATGTTGGTAATTTGGGTAGTTTTCTATACTTTCCTTGCTACTTAAAAAATAAACTCAAGAACACAAAAATAAATAAGCACTTTCTTTACTATGTCATCCCTTACTTTGCCTTTCCCATCCCATCTCCTTCCATTCTTTAAAATTTATATTTGAGAACAGAGTGTAAGTCAACTTCATTCCATCTCTACCATTATCCATAAATAAAAACACTACCCTCCTAGACATCACATGAGGCTATAGAACGTGGCTGGGAGAAAGGGACGAGTGCCAAGAAGGGTGGACATCTATCAAACGAGGTCAAGAATCCTAGGGAATCCATCTCCATGTTTCCATCCACAAAAGGGATTGATTTCAGAAGAGTATCACCACTTTCACTTCAAATTCGAAATTAGGGTTTCTTCATATCAAAAGGGTTTTCAAAATTAGTTTAGGGGTTTTGTAATTAAGTGCATAAGGAAGCTTTCCCAAGTGGTTAATTGCTCCAATTCATCTCGAGTCTCTTCAATTTGAGCTAATTGGTGTACGGTTTTCATACCCTTCGACCCACCAATTGATTGATTGTAAGAACATGTTCGTTATTATTTTTGAATCTATTGAACTTGTAATTTAAACTTACTATATTCGAATTTATAAAATTTTCTTTATATACATATATCGATTCATGAAATATTATTGGATGTTGTTGTTGTTCTAAAATGTGGAGAATTAATAATATTACAAGCTAAAAACTAAGATTGGCTCATATTGGAAGTGCTTATTGCTAGTTGCTTATTACTATGCTTGTTGACATATTTGGTTAAGGATTTGATTTGGTTAAGCTTATTTTCATTTTTGGTTTTGCTGTCAAAATTTAAACCAGAGGATTTGGGCAACTTAAAGATGTTTTGACAAGCTAAAAGATTGATTTTTGGATAGCTTATTTCGTATAGATGAATTTTTATGTAAAGAACTTTGAAAACGGACTTAAAACGAAGAAATTATGACCAATTAAAGTTTAACGAAACTTATAATTTTTAACAGCATTTTGTAAAAATATACATGCTGATATGATTTTAAATCGAGGTTTTGACCCCTTTCGGGTCCGAACTGGCTTAAGTGTAAAACACGAAAGTTGTCCGAAGTGATGTTTTACTAATTACCGCGAGATTTTTAAGCTTAAAAGTGTAAATCGAGAGATTTAAGCATGGTCAAAGACGGACAATTTTTCTGAAAAAGTCAAAGTACCCATAGCTGATTGGAAATAAAATTGTTGTTTTTAAGCGTTTTCGAGTCCGTTTGAGCTTTGAAAACCTTACTAAATGCTATTGTATCACCTATAAATTATTAGGGAACGTTAGAAACCTTATAAAAAACGATATTTTATAAGCGCGAGGGTTTATTAAAAATATAATGGAGTGTTTGGATTGCTTACTTAAATTACTTATTTTAGAGTCCATAAAAGAGCGTTTGGATCGGTGTTGTTTTAGCACACGAGACTAGTCCAATGGATAGCTTGGTGTGGCTTAACGAACCGGATTAATATTTTTGAACGTGTAATTGTAATTGGGATAAATTGTGGCTTTCGGTTATGATGAGCCGAGCCGTAGGCTAACGGCTTTGAACTTATTGTTTAACAAATGTAATCGTTAACAAGTGGAATTAATACGCAGTAGTTATGACGAGCCGCGATCTTAGTTGCCAATGGCTCCGAACTAGATAAGCGGTTATTTTTCCGAGATTTTTTTTTGAGGTTTCCGGAAACATGTCAGATTCTATTGTTTTATTATTTATTCCTTTTCTTGATTTCTTTCTTATATAATACGTGACGTATTATATACCATGATTTCTTATATTTACTCATTCTTTTTATATAATACATGCCATGTATTATATTTTCGCTTAATTTTTCATTGGTAATAAATAAGGCATCTATAATACATACTATTACTTTTCGTACCTTGTCTTTCGAATACATGTGAAACGAATACTATTTCGTCATGTATACTGTATACTTATGTACATATGTAGTTATGCACTTCCAAGAGCCAATACTTGCAAATATTTAGAAAACTGTTTTAAACTTAAATGTTGCCACACAAGTAACAACAACAACCACTTGAAAACTTTTCTTAAAACTTTATCGAGTCTTAAACATGAGTAAATACTAAATTGCCGTAATAAATTAGGTTGCGTATCGGAGTCGTGCACCATCACCTCTTGATCTAATTCCCTTCGGACTACTAATTGCCAAGGTGAGTTTCATAACCCCTGCTTTTACTTGTTTTTATAACTGTTTTGGGGGAGAATACATGCTCGTTGTTACTTAAACTAAATGCTGATTTTACCTGAACAAGTGAATTGTTTACTAAAACTATGCTGAATGACTGAATGCATTATGTGCTTACTTGCCAATTACTTGATTTCTTAGATGCATTCTAGTGTAAAGTTAATGCATGCCTTTACATATGGACACAAGTATTTAAAACTGTTATGCCTGCTTGACCGAGTGAACTGGTCACATGACCGATTGTACTGGTTGCATTTGCTATGTATATACATGACCGAATGAATGGGTCACATTGCCGACTGAACTGGTAACCTGACCGAGTGAACTGGTCACATAATGAAATGAATACTAAATCTTGTGGTCCATAAAACATTTACAACTAAAATCTATGAACTCACCAACCTCGTGTTGACACTTTTAGCATGTATTCTCAGGTATTGAGGCGATTGTTTACCTTTGGAGGCACTTGGGCAATAGCATGGCATGGTCATAGACGAATCTGATATTTGTACTTGGGGACCGCTTATTTATTATGGGCCTGTTTTCACATCAAACATTATTGTAAACTTTGAATTATTTTGAATAAATGAGTTTTCTTAATATAAACCCGTTATTCTATACTTGTGTTGTGATATCAATTTAGTAGCACTTCAATACTTGTATACTTCCGCTGAGCCATTTTGGGGGTGTTACAGATAGTAAGAGAATCGAGGTAAATCGATAGACCGTAACGGGTTTTGTGTAAAACGATGTTAAAAAAGGTCATGAAAAAGTTTTAGCTAATCATGGAATTACTTGCATTGTTTTGAAATTAATTGAGACCATTGATTCACTCACAAAGTCTTGAAAAAACAAATGATACCATTGTGTCGTCCACAATGTCTTGGGAAAGTTTTAAAGATTACAAAAATGTAAATGTGGGTATGTGATCATGGGAGGCAGGGAGTGACATAAATGCCTAAAAGGCATATACAGTCAGTAAATATAGAATATGTATATAAATAATCATTTATATAATAGCAAAGCCCAGGGAAAAAAGTATAAACGCATGTAAGACATATAAGGCGATACGGGAAGTTTGAGTGTCGAAAATAGTTATAGTCTAGGTAATGAACGCAACCTAATTCTCTATAACTTAGGCTCTGGTACCAATGTATAACGGATTAGCAGCGGAATAAAAATTTGGGGTATTAACTACTATTTCACCATCCAAGTCATAGAAAACGAACTCTAGGATGAGACGTTTTTGAAAATGACACCATTCGATAAATAAAAGTGAAATCAGAGTTTTACAACATAAAGAGGTCCCAAGAATCAGTTTACATAATATAAGTAATTCAAAAGTTTATTGAATGGTTTTGAGATAATATAAGTCTTCAAATATGCAAAAGACTCGAAATGCTTCCCAACCTTTTATCGCCTTATGGACCTGAGATAAAACATGTTAAAAAGTCAACAAAAAGGTTGAGTGAATTCATAGGTTTATAAGTAAAACAGTTGATCACAAGATTTCAAGTTTAAGAGACAATGGGCTACGTTATTATACACTCATGATTGAAAGTACTCATTATTTCCCTAAGCTCATGACACCGAACATTAACGTCATTTTCTGTCATCATAAAATAAATTTTCCCTTCGACAATACGTAATAGCCAATTTACCTAACATTATACAAATACAATGCACATGATAGCCCAACGGGCGAGTTCAACATGAGGGCGGTCAGGCCCAATAGATCTATTCACGATATTCGCGTTTACATGCGTGTAATTAACGGTTCATGAAAAAATGGAATTTCAGGCTATAGGAACACTTAGGCAATAATAGTATTAGCAAGCAATGACATTTTCAATCCAGAATATAGTTTTCAAGCAATTGGGATCATAGTAAAAGTAAGTAGCAAGCAATTAGGATCATAGTAAAAGTAAGTAGCATGTATCTCCCCCACGGAGTTTGTAAACAGTTAAACGAGTAAAAGGTGGGGCTATAAACTCACCAGAAATGGAGTAGTAGTGGTACACGGAAAAACGAGTAAGCCGAGAAAACAACAAAAGTCACAAAGGACCTATACAAAAATACAACACGTCTTAGGCTCGGGGAAATGATAAGTAGCACTTATACTAAGGTTTTATATAGTCTCTTATGATTAAATAGTCAAAACACAAGTTTATTGTAAGGTTTATAACAAGTCATGGGTTAAAATGGTGTTCATATGTGCTTATATAAGTTATAATACAATGCTGATGGAATTTTGATAAAAATACCGCACTAATCGGGTCGCCATTTCTAAAACGTAAAGGATAAAATTACGTTCTATACATTGTTGGAAAGCTCTAAGCTTTTCGAAAGTGTGGGTATTATTGTGCTGAGAGCTTGATAACTAATGTCAAATGACCAAAATATCCCTGGGAGTCAAAACAGGAAGTTTTCAGGTTATAAATGTCTCACCAAAATGACCATTACTTTTTCTATATAGACTGTATTGACCTCAAACCAATGCCAAAATTTAATTATATGTCTTATCTAAATTTCATTCAATTGGAGCAACTGAAAAGGATGAACATAAGTATGAGCTTTTGGCCTTAGAAAACTGACATGCATTTCTGGACAACCTTTAGCAAAACATTTATAGAAAAATCAGCGCGAGGTTTTTTAACGCGGGGATTTTTGAAAAATGATCCAGAAATATAGGGATATATCATGATATTTTTATTTTAGCACAAAGCTCACTGAGAATAAAATGGCATGGTCGCTTTTGTCTCTTGAAAAACTAGACAGATTTGGAGCAATTTCAAAGGTTTATTTTATGCCTATTAAATAAGTTTTTGTGGAAAACATGCAAGAACAATCATTATAAACCTTCTTATGGTTTTAAATCATCAAAATGACCAGAGGTTTATTTTTTTAATAAAAATCAAATCTAATTTTTATGAGTAAAATAATATGAAATCAATAATAACAAATCTTATATAAACCAACTCTTGTATTCATTAATAAGATCAATCCTAAATTCCTATTAAACATCCTATTTTTCCTATGAAAACTTGATTCAGGATCACCCAAATCACACATGCAAGAGTGGTTTATATAGCCTAGGAAAAACCTCTAAAAATCAGAAGAAAGAAACATAATGAAGTGAAAATGATTATAGAAAACATACTAGGACTTGAAATTAGAAGAGATACACTAGATTTTGATGCAAGAAAATTTGATGATGGGATTGTGTTGGTGTTGATGGTACGGCAACAAGGGGAGCATAAGAGAGGAGGGAAAACTCTTTTTGTACGTGTGAAATTATGGAAGAAAATGAGGTTATGTGTTGGTGTGTATAAGAATATTTAGGCCTTGAAAAGACACCAAATGCATGGATTTTTAGAATCTTATGAGGGATGCCAGTTTTTTGGGGTGGGGAGGCTATATTTATTCTATTTTTTTTTTATAAAATGTATTTTGTATTATTTGTATAAGTATAAGTTAAGTTATGGTACTTAACACGTAAGGGTTAAACGCGTAAATGTAATTACCCGGTGACGTATAAAGTGGTAACTTTATAAAATGTGGAAAGAGTTTATTTTCAAATTATATAAACTCTTAGTAGCTTAAATAGTAGGCGTATGTGAGTGTTAGTCTTTAAAAAAAAAATACAAAACATACGTTTTACGCGATTTTTGGGTTTATCGGGTAACGTAGAAGAACTTACAACATGTCATAGAAGTAATATTTTTATAAAAATATTACATTTTGATTTTAAATGACTAAATTTGATGTTTATGTATTTCCCGAGCCTTCTGGAGTGTTATAATGTTGTTAAAGCTTAAAACGTGATTCGAAAACGTGTAAAACGTAAAATGTGTAAGCTTTGCGTAGAAATGGAAAATTAAAATGTTCCATATGAAAATAAGTATGCGGGGGAAAAATAAATCATATAAACAGGTTAAGTGTACGTGTTACAACGTACGCTGGTAACTTTTCCGGCAAAAGTTAATTTACTTAAAATAGAATAATAAGTAATTAAAAAAAAGTAAAACTAATTACCTGAAAATTTCACGGTTGTTACACTTTTGGATAAATGGCAAGATGGTACATGTGACTTCAATGATTATAATGATGATTACATTGATGATTATGGTCGATCTGCGGCCCAATTAAAGTTTGATGCCATCCATGAAATTAGACTTGGATAGGCTATTTTCTCCTTCGGTTAGCATACAAGTTGATGTGTCTTAGTTTATGCTTGGTTTTATTTTGATTTTCTAGTTGTGTGTAGCTAGTTGGATCATTTATGGCCAGTCATGAATTATATAGTGGTTATTAGCCGATATAATAGATTAGAGTGGCCCAAGCCCGGCTTGTGGGTTTTGGTCCATTCGGGTTTATTGGTAGGTTTGATCTCTCCTATGTACTCTATAAATATTGGTGATTAATAAAGCTAAACACACACAGTTTCAATGTAAACATATAGTCTAACATGGTATCAGAGGGTTTACCGGTCCTCTAAACCCTAACTAAAATATGATCCATGCTTCCCTCATCCAATACCTAAACCCTAAATTCCACCCCAATCTCTCATCAAAAAGAGCATGTAAAACCCTAAAAATATAAAACATGTCAAAAGACTATTTTACCCTTAAAATAGACAAAATTATAAAATACGTAAAATATATTAACACCCATTTAATGAAATTAAATATCTAACTTATGAATGTTTAAAACCTAACGTGTATATTAGACTACCGACGTTGGTACTACGAAAATAAAAGTCACGCGTGAATACCATTTGGGTCGTTTTCTTTTAAGCCGAATACCAACATAAGCTTTGGGCCTCGTTTGTTTTTGTGATCCGATTGTTTCCCTCAAGCCATGAGATCGTTGAGTTTGTGAGCCCAAGTAGTCCGGTTTGGTTGCAAGTCGACCCACACACAAAAAGCCCACCCGATCGGCTAGTATAAGAACAACACAAACACCAAAATTTGAAACCCTAGTTTTACAAGTTCACGGCACAAAGAAAATTCCCTGCTCCTTTCTCTTTTCCGATCGCTACTCATCCCTTGTGTTCGTGTATGTTTGATCCGAGCTACCAAGGTATAACCATCTCTTCTTCGTCTCTAATACTTTTACATGCAAAGCGTTAATATACCTTGAATCCGTGTGTCATGCTAATGGAACGAACGAGTAAGAAGGAAACATACGTTTAAGTATTTGTGAAACATACAAACGAAACACATGAATTAATACTACAACTGGCACACTAGTATAATAAGGAGTTCGAAATCGTTTTCGGAAATAATATGTTTTACGAAGAAGAATTGCATGGGCTATGTTTCATAATAACATTGAATATAAAAGGATGGTTCATTGCATGTTTAATCACATGGTTAAAAAAAATGGTGATGCTTGTGTGTCGATTTGCATGAATGGTTTTGCCTTGTTGAAAACCTTGTTAAAAATAGTTTTGGAAGTCGACGTATGCATGGTTAAAATATAGGGTAACATGTTGACTTGAGAATGGTTAAGTGTAGTGTGTGTGTGTCGAGTAACTTGTGAGTCAGAAACAATATGTGAAACTGTCATGCCCATTGTGTTTCGTATAAAGTCAAAGCAAGGGAAACGGGTAAAGTGTTGGTCTCGTTAACCCAATTAGGAATGGGACGATGTGGGAGTTGGTTGTGTAAATGCATGCATGAGTTTGAGTTAATTTCCGTTTGAGTTTTCATACGTTCTAGGTCAAGGTGAAAGTCATTAAAAGACGTGACATGTCAATTAAATGCATATTAATATGATAATAAAAGATGGGGAAAACCCTAGAACATAAATTAGAGTCGATTAGGGTTTGAAAGCTAAGTGTGTAATTCGTTATTTCATGTAAAAATAGTAAGTCGTGAGGTCATTAATAACGAATGATTAAGCGTATAACGAGCTAGTATTAAGTATGTTGTAAACATGCGTGAGTTATGATTTTATGTAAGGAACTAAGTCACATATCATGAATTAAAGTATTGCATGCATGGTCTCATTAAGGTTTGTGTACGAACAATATTACGTGTGAGTCTTGATTAATCATGTAAGTTAAGAAGGCTTGTATAAATTATTTTGAAAGAGAGTCCTAAAATCCGTTTTGACAATTATCAACCCCATACTATGAATGATGATCATATAAGCTCTCAAATAAGAGGTATGCCATATTAAACCCTTAAGTTTACCGTTTGTCAATTGCAACCCATAAGTTTGGCTAAGAAATGATTAATACTCTAAAATGTTGGAATTCCGTCCGTCACTAAAAATGAGAATATTCTGACAACTCTAAAAGTATTAATGAGATTAATCCGTTATACTAATAAGTATTAAATAAATCATAATCCGTGTAGATTCGTTGGAGGAGACGCGACGTTACACCTTCGTATTCGTTCATTCGTTTGCTTTTCTCTCATTTGCTTTAAGGTACGGATATTCCGTCTTACTTTAAGACACTTGTGTTATCGTACGGATATTCTGTCTTACTTTAAGACACTTGTGTTATCGTACGGATATTCTGACCTTTTCAGTAAAGGTTCCTTATGATGTTCTTTTCGTTCGCTTTTCTATTTCACTTATTAGGATTCCTAATGCCATTGCTATGAACCCTTTTTCTTGAATGTTTGATCTGTTACTTATCTGAACTTATGTTCTAGTGAACTATGCAATATCTGATGTGAACTTATGTTAGGAAGATTTTGATATGCACATCTGTTGAACTTTGCTATGGTTGATTATGAACTTCTGAATATGAACTCCTGCTTATGAATATATGATATGCCACTATGATATGAACTTATGATTTCTGAATATCTGAATATGAACCTTATGATATGGACTATCTGATATGTTATCTGTGACCTTTGGGTTTGGATTATGATCTGTGTCGTTTATGACAAATCGGTTTGACCTAAGTTAGTTGACATCCGAGCCAAATATTTAACTAGTCATGGGGGTTCCATGTCCGTATCAGTGATGCACCTCTGATATGACTCTAGGGCAGTAGAGTGATGTTCTGCCACGTCTCTGGATGGTGTAAGGAAGGGGCGTATGGATGCATCCTAGATCTGATCTGTTATTTGATATGTTTTCTGGTGAATGATGTCGTGTGCAATACGCGTCTTCACAAAATTCTGGGAGCTAGCTACTCCATTGGTTACTTGAGGTCTCCCCTCATATTATATATGGTATTCCGAGGTCACCCCTCCGAATACAATGGTTACTTATGATATGTTATCTGATATGTTTCTGGGCTCGTGGTGGATGACTAAACCTTATCTGTTAATTCTGTTTTATGAATTCTGTTTATGATTCTGTATTTGCCAATACTTCTATTTGCATATCAAGTTATTATATGTTTATTGAAGATGTTTATGCTTTTACATGTTTATGTGACTACCGCTTGCCATGCTAGGATAGGATTAATACGTTAAAACATGATTCGTATATCTGATATTATGATTTGTTATCGTTACGTGAATGCGTTGATCTATGAGATGAATGTGCTAGTGTGTATTTGAGTGTTTTGAAGGTTAACATGTATGATGGTTCAGCTAAATTTGTAAACCTTGTCAATTGGTTAATTATCTGTCTGTATATGTGACCTACCATATTAAAACTCTGCTAAGGTTAGGATTTGATCTGAGAACTGGTTTAGTTATTATGTCTGCCATGACTTGTCTGCTAGTTCCGCTGCTACAATATTGTATTAAGTGCTTTAAATGTTGATTAATTGATTTGTATGAATGCCATGTTTATTTTCTAGAAAGTGTTTTCGTTAGTTTTGAGACTCTTCGTTTGGCTTATATGTAATCTGTTATTCTTGGTATGTTATGTGTTTCGTTGTTCTGATGTGTTCGTGTTTGTGTCATTAATGTGCTATGTGATGTCTAAACTATTATGTGGTTGTTTGGATTTCTGTATATTTGTGCTTCCGCAGAATCCTAAAAGATCCCTCGTCATTATTTCATTTTATTTTCGTTATTCGTATATTTGTTTTGTTTAGTTTTGTTTCTGTTATATCTGTTCACTGGGCTTTGTAAGCTCAGCCGCACTTTTCTTTTCATGCGGCAGGTATTTAGCATTCAAGATGAGCTTGTGGAATAGCTGATCTAGGTTGAGAGTAGAGCTGAGAGCAAGATTTTGACCATAGAGATCTTAGATTTATTTTGAATATAAGTTATTTATATTATCTTTTGTAAGTTTTTGTAAAGGCTTCCGCTATTGTACATTTGTTAAAGTTCTGATATGAAACTCTATTGTGATATCTTTACCCTTGTCGGGTTGGGGTGTTACAATTTATGGTATCAGAGCTCTAGGTTTTAGGACCCTTAGAGCTTAGGCTATGACCTGTGAGGATCGGGTAGACATTAGGTTTCCGTCTGTTCAGATATCTTTCGATTCCTTTTGATGGTCGTTCAGATTTGACTTCGATATCCTTTTGCCTTCACTAAATTGGCCCTCCTTTGTTCGCATCAAATTTTGTTATTTTGTTTTCGCTCGTCCGTTTGTCGATCATTAGATGGAGACTACCCATGGAGCCAAAGAAGATGGTGCCGACCCTGCGTTGCTGCAACAGTCCCTGAGCTGGAGAGGTTCGTGAAGCAGAAGCCACACTCGACTGCCGTGCTGTTGGAGACATCAGGATGCTGTTGGAGGAAGTTGGATGGACCAACCAAAGACGCAAGAGACGGAGACAAGATTCAACCGGTGGCTGAGAAGATTCATCTACTTCATATGATTTGGGCGCGACTTATGTCACTCTGATTCGTTTGTCATGCGTTTCAAGTCGGTTTGATATTCTGATAAGTGATTCTGATCTGTATTGCTTTTCTCTGATTTGTTCGGAACTCGGTGTGAATCGTGAAGTTTTATCGTTTAGCATTCTGGTATATCCCGGTTTTTCTTTCTGGATCGTCAGTAATGAGTCATGAGGAAGAATACGAGGTGGACTCAGATTTGGAGTCTACGGATACTAGTAGGTTTAATCCGACACAAGAATAGGAATTTCGCTTCTAATTAGTTGTCCTCCTTATGAGAAATTTCTGACATTTGATTTTGAGTTAGGTTCTTTTGTTTTCATTTAGACGATTGAATCTTGAATTATTAAGTTTCATTTTGGAAGTTCATCTTATGACGATTTTGCAAATTTTGTTTGATTAATGGAAAATAAAACAAAATTTTGAAAGTATAGTTCCTGTCTGTTGTTTCTTTCTGATAGATCCGGTAAGTTTCTGTTAGTCCTCATAAGTTTCGTCTGCTATTTATTTTCTTAGTGTTGTTGTTTAATTTACCGCTTGAATGAAGTATGGCCATCATGATGGTATACTCATGTGAATCTGGTTTGTTATTATATGTTACTTGCTATAAGTATGTTATCTGTATGTGGTATGTTTTGTTATGATATTAGTTATGTGTTTTGTCATGACCCGAGACCGAATATAGTGACAATAAGAACTTGTTATGTGATGCAAGTATTATGACGCCTGATCAACGTAATAATACCGAGATCATATAATCTGAACTTATTGAAGGTATACGACGTCTGGGAAATGCCTGTGATTGATGTGTAATAGGACTTTGACTTGTATATGTTATTTGGTGCTTCTCATGTTCGTTTGAAATTCCGTACCTATTTGTGAGATTTCGTCGATATTTGTTACGTATAAGTTTTGTACGTTTGGAATCCGAAGTTGTTATGATCTGTACGAACCTATAGATTGCTATGACCACCTTAAGCTTATATGTCTCCACATATTTCTGCGACTATTGAGGCCGATAGGATTTATTTCGTCGATGCATATGATGTCCTCATCATTAGATATCTGAATAAGTCAGAATTTGTCATTTGATTTTATGCGTCTCATCTGTTCTCCGCCATTACTTGATAAGTATATAATTATCTGTTATAAGTATTTGATTATTGGTTCGATTTCCGAAAAGTATGAGTTTGAAATTCTGAAATCCGTTTGTTCTAGGATAAGTTTCGCGTTCGCTATGTTCTTTGAAATTCTGAAATCCGATTTGTTTGCTGTCCTGTTCGTCTTGTTCAATTTCGAGGACGAAATTTTCTTTTTAGAAGGGGAGAGTTGTAAAACCCTAAAAATATAAAACATGTCAAAAAACTATTTTACCCTTAAAATAGACAAAATTATAAAATACGTAAAATATATTAACACCCATTTAATGAAATTAAATATCTAACTTATGAATGTTTAAAACCTAACGTGTATATTAGACTACCGACGTTGGTACTACGAAAATAAAAGTCACGCGTGAATACCATTTGGGTCGTTTTCTTTTAAGCCGAATACCAACATAAGCTTTGGGCCTCGTTTGTTTTTGTGATCCGATTGTTTCCCTCAAGCCATGAGATCGTTGAGTTTGTGAGCCCAAGTAGTCCGGTTTGGTTGCAAGTCGACCCACACACAAAAAGCCCACCCGATCGGCTAGTATAAGAACAACACAAACACCAAAATTTGAAACCCTAGTTTTACAAGTTCACGGCACAAAGAAAATTCCCTGCTCCTTTCTCTTTTCCGATCGCTACTCATCCCTTGTGTTCGTGTATGTTTGATCCGAGCTACCAAGGTATAACCATCTCTTCTTCGTCTCTAATACTTTTACATGCAAAGCGTTAATATACCTTGAATCCGTGTGTCATGCTAATGGAACGAACGAGTAAGAAGGAAACATACGTTTAAGTATTAGTGAAACATACAAACGAAACACATGAATTAATACTACAACTGGCACACTAGTATAATAAGGAGTTCGAAATCGTTTTCGGAAATAATATGTTTTACGAAGAAGAATTGCATGGGCTATGTTTCATAATAACATTGAATATAAAAGGATGGTTCATTGCATGTTTAATCACATGGTTAAAAAAAATGGTGATGCTTGTGTGTCGATTTGCATGAATGGTTTTGCCTTGTTGAAAACCTTGTTAAAAACAGTTTTGGAAGTCGACGTATGCATGGTTAAAATATAGGGTAACATGTTGACTTGAGAATGGTTAAGTGTAGTGTGTGTGTGTCGAGTAACTTGTGAGTCAGAAACAATATGTGAAACTGTCATGCCCATTGTGTTTCGTATAAAGTCAAAGCAAGGGAAACGGGTAAAGTGTTGGTCTCGTTAACCCAATTAGGAATGGGACGATGTGGGAGTTGGTTGTGTAAATGCATGCATGAGTTTGAGTTAATTTCCGTTTGAGTTTTCATACGTTCTAGGTCAAGGTGAAAGTCATTAAAAGACGTTACATGTCAATTAAATGCATATTAATATGATAATAAAAGATGGGGAAAACCCTAGAACATAAATTAGAGTCGATTAGGGTTTGAAAGCTAAGTGTGTAATTCGTTATTTCATGTAAAAATAGTAAGTCGTGAGGTCATTAATAACGAATGATTAAGCGTATAACGAGCTAGTATTAAGTATGTTGTAAACATGCGTGAGTTATGATTTTATGTAAGGAACTAAGACACATATCATGAATTAAAGTATTGCATGCATGGTCTCATTAAGATTTGTGTACGAACAATGTTACGTGTGAGTCTTGATTAATCATGTAAGTTAAGAAGGCTTGTATAAATTATTTTGAAAGAGAGTCCTAAAATCCGTTTTGACAATTATCAACCCCATACTATGAATGATGATCATATAAGCTCTCAAATAAGAGGTATGCCATATTAAACCCTTAAGTTTACCGTTTGTCAATTGCAACCCATAAGTTTGGCTAAGAAATGATTAATACTCTAAAATGTTGGAATTCCGTCCGTCACTAAAAATGAGAATATTCTGACAACTCTAAAAGTATTAATGAGATTAATCCGTTATACTAATAAGTATTAAATAAATCATAATCCGTGTAGATTCGTTGGAGGAGACGCGACGTTACATCTTCGTATTCGTTCATTCGTTTGCTTTTCTCTCATTTGCTTTAAGGTACGGATATTCCGTCTTACTTTAAGACACTTGTGTTATCGTACGGATATTCTGTCTTACTTTAAGACACTTGTGTTATCGTACGGATATTCTGACCTTTTCAGTAAAGGTTCCTTATGATGTTCTTTTCGTTCGCTTTTCTATTTCACTTATTAGGATTCCCAATGCCATTGCTATGAACCCTTTTTCTTGAATGTTTGATCTGTTACTTATCTGAACTTATGTTCTAGTGAACTATGCAATATCTGATGTGAACTTATGTTAGGAAGATTTTGATATGCACATCTGTTGAACTTTGCTATGGTTGATTATGAACTTCTGAATATGAACTCCTGCTTATGAATATATGATATGCCACTATGATATGAACTTATGATTTCTGAATATCTGAATATGAACCTTATGATATGGACTATCTGATATGTTATCTGTGACCTTTGGGTTTGGATTATGATCTGTGTCGTTTATGACAAATCGGTTTGACCTAAGTTAGTTGACATCCGAGCCAAATATTTAACTAGTCATGGGGGTTCCATGTCCGTATCAGTGATGCACCTCTGATATGACTCTAGGGCAGTAGAGTGATGTTCTGCCACGTCTCTGGATGGTGTAAGGAAGGGGCGTATGGATGCATCCTAGATCTGATCTGTTATCTGATATGTTTTCTGGTGAATGATGTCGTGTGCAATACGCGTATTCACAAAATTCTGGGAGCTAGCTACTCCATTGGTTACTTGAGGTCTCCCCTCATATTATATATGGTATTCCGAGGTCACCCCTCCGAATACAATGGTTACTTATGATATGTTTCTGGGCTCGTGGTGGATGACTAAACCTTATCTGTTAATTCTGTTTTATGAATTCTGTTTATGATTCTGTATTTGCCAATACTTCTATTTGCATATCGAGTTATTATATGTTTATTGAAGATGTTTATGCTTTTACATGTTTATGTGACTACCGCTTGCCATGCTAGGATAGGATTAATACGTTAAAACATGATTCGTATATCTGATATTATGATTTGTTATCGTTACGTGAATGCGTTGATCTATGAGATGAATGTGCTAGTGTGTATTTGAGTGTTTTGAAGGTTAACATGTATGATGGTTCAGCTAAATTTGTAAACCTTGTCAATTGGTTAATTATCTGTCTGTATATGTGACCTGCCATATTAAAACTCTGCTAAGGTTAGGATTTGATCTGAGAACTGGTTTAGTTATTATGTCTGCCATGACTTGTCTGCTAGTTCCGCTGCTACAATATTGTATTAAGTGCTTTAAATGTTGATTAATTGATTTGTATGAATGCCATGTTTATTTTCTAGAAAGTGTTTCCGTTAGTTTTGAGACTCTTCGTTTGGCTTATATGTAATCTGTTATTCTTGGTATGTTATGTGTTTGGTTGTTCTGATGTGTTCGTGTTTGTGTCATTAATGTGCTATGTGATGTCTAAACTATTATGTGGTTGTTTGGATTTCTGTATATTTGTGCTTCTGCAGAATCCTAAAAGATCCCTCGTCATTATTTCATTTTATTTTCGTTATTCGTATATTTGTTTTGTTTAGTTTTGTTTCTGTTATATCTGTTCACTGGGCTTTGTAAGCTCAGCCGCACTTTTCTTTTCATGCGGCAGGTATTTAGCATTCAAGATGAGCTTGTGGAATAGCTGATCTGGGTTGAGAGTAGAGCTGAGAGCAAGATTTTGACCATAGAGATCTTAGATTTATTTTGAATATAAGTTATTTATATTATCTTTTGTAAGTTTTTGTAAAGGCTTCCGCTATTGTACATTAGTTAAAGTTCTGATATGAAACCGTATTGTGATATCTTTACCCTTGTCGGGTTGGGGTGTTACAGAGCACCTCATAAACTAACTTTTTAATCTGTCAGCATTTGTTCACGTCAAATATCACAACCTTCATGCAAAAATCCTTTTTATAATACTAATATAATGTGGATTTGATAAAGTAATCCAACTATTTGAGATTTGATATAATAGTTTATTGGTCGATCGTCTTCGCTGCCGCACTCATACACGTCAATACATCTTTTCTATCTTCTGTTGATTTCTTTCTAAAGTCAAGAATGGTGGCTGATGCACTTGTTTGATTTTTGATATTCAAGAACTAGCTCAAAAAAAAAGAAAAAAAAAGGCATTTGATCAATCAGTCAACTCTAAAGCGTTTTCTGTTGCTCTGTTGCTCATCGTATCCTTAACCCCACCAAAACCTTTGCACACCTGCGGCTTGCTTGCTTCCCTAACTCACGAAGCATGTTCAACTTTTATTGTTTGTTTCATGTTTTTCTTTTCACTTAAAGTCGACTAAAGCTCGGCCTGTCTTCATCTAAAGTCGACTAAAGCTCGATCAATGGTGTTACTTCATTAAATAAGACGCATGAGGTTACTTCATCAAGAATCAATGTGCAACCTTTTGATGTCCTAATGCACATCATTGGTGAATCTACAAGTTCTTCGACAAGTACTGTTTTCTTTGTTTGCTTTGCTTTCGCTTGCTGTGGATGTCTTCGTCAACAATAGTTATAGCTTTATTGTTTTAAGTATCTCCAGTCCGAGATTTCGCGATTTCGCCGCTCGGACTGCGGGGGAGTATTAGCCGATATAATAGATTAGAGTGGCCCAATGTAACACCCCCAAATTTGGTTTAGCGGAAGCATACGTGTTATTTGGGAGCGTTACGGGGTTGGTGAATCACAACACAAGTAATAAAGAACGGAATACATACTCCGTTTAATTTCATAAAAATATTTTAAAACATTATCTTACAACATTGATTTGATAAATGGGCACATCCCATAATTTTAGTGGTCCCAATGTAAAACATCGTTTTGTGTAAAAACACTTCTTTAGAAATTACTACGACCATTTATCCGCCTCTTGCCTTGCATCCATGATCACAACTAAGCACCTGAGAAAATATGCTAAAAAGGTCAGCTAAAAGCTGGTGAGTTCATAGGTTTTTTTTTTATTTTACCAGGGTGCAGGATTACTCCCCTTTACTCAAAAAAAAAGTTCATAGGTTTAAGTCAAAATAGTAAGTTTGGACCATAAGCAAAGTCATATAATCATTACAACGAATATAATGATATATGGATGAGTGTCTATTACGTTAGCTCTAAGTTCATGCAACCGATACTACGACAGTTTCTGTATGCTAAAAGATGTCATACAATATAGGGGCCCATAGCGAGTGTTTTGTCCCTCAACACTCGGTTCCGACATGGTATACGTTTCGCCTTGGCCTAAGCATGTCCAACCGAACGGAGGAGTCACCCTCAATAGATCTATTTATAACATTCGCGTTTCCCAATGGGGAATTGACGGTTCATGAGAAAGGGCATTCTCTATGGACATAAGGGCTTAGGCTAAACCACGTAATAGTAATCATGTAATAGTTTAGGTCCATAAAAAGGTTTTGCATATTTCTCACCCCAAAATGTATAAAACAGTTTATCAAGTAAAAGAGGGGCTATGAAAACTCACCTTAGCAAATGTGCAATCCAAGAGTGGGATTAGTGATTGTTGTGAAGCGGCACCGACACGCAACCTAGATAAGGAGGGCAATGTTTTAGTTCATTGTTTTAAGTATTACGTACTTAAAATGGTTCAATATAATTGTATTAACACCAAACGTATGTTTGTAAGATTGTTAATATAGTTTTACTAGTAAGTATACAAAGTATATATATACTTTTCATGTTGACATTAATATGGTTTTAATATCCAAAGTTTGATATAAAAATGATTATAATATTCCACTAGTAAGTATATAAATGTGTAAATACTTATTTAAGTTGACACAAAATGGTATTGTCAAGATTACGTATAATTGATTTATTTTCTAATTGTATTTAGAAAATATATGAGTTAAATTTGAAGACTTTCAAATTTTAATATATGATAAAATGACATAGTGGTCTTTATTTATTTATCATTATTTGTTCTTAATATATATATAGTTCTTAATGTGAAATTCACTTGACATACATTTGTTTACATATTGACGTTAAACGTTGACGTAGACATTATTAGGTGAAATATGTTTTAAAACACTTGTTGTTTATGTCAAATCATTACACATTTTTCGTTGGATTAAGATTTTAACGTTAAGACAATATATACGAAATGGAAGGAAGACTATGCGGTTACGAGTTTGGTTTTATAATTGATCTCTAGTTTATGTTTCACGTTATAATTTTGTTGACCCGTCTAAACCTTCAAACGAACACCCCGAGCCACCATTGGGCCGCGGCCTGGTGTTGTTAGTGGTGAAGTACTCGACATGGGTCATGGCCCATAAGGCAACCAAGTAACTTTTCTTGGGTAACAAATACAAGTTGGGCTGTGGCCCAGAATGTCAAAGACATTAGGCAGTAATTTGATGGAAATTTGTTTGAGCTAATTTCTTGTGAAGTGAACCATACCCAGGAGGAAGAAAGAAAATAATGCCAAAGGTTCGTTTAAAATGACAAGATACAAATATTTTGGAGCTAAACTCTAACTGATGGTATCATGGTTGATGTGTTCCAAAGTAAACTCGACTACTCGTTGTTTTTAACATGCCCCGAATATTTCCCAAGTTTGACACATTCACGAGAGGATTAGAGCAATTGTGTGATGAACCATGTGCTTGGGTCGAGTACTACTCGACTTGGCTCCCTGTTGCTACGTAGAGACACAAGAGAAAGGAAAAATGTTGATGACCATAGTGAGCCTTCGGTTTACCTCAAACACAACTCAACTCTTATTGCTAGATGTACTCTAGACAAAAGAGTTGGTCAAGTAAACATCAAGGTTCCACTCTTCCAACACCTAAGTTATTTTAAGTTCGGTTTCACTAAATTAACCAACAACACTTAGTTTTCGAACCAACTTACAATGACAACGTGATGACTCTTTTAGCTTGAGATGTATATCTATATGAAACAACGACAAGACATGGAATGACGAATACTCCGAGTACCCAAGTGGGTTCTCGGTCGAAGCAAAACCCATCATGCTTACAAAGGATGATGTGATTAACTCGATTAAATGTATAGTCGTAGTCCGACACTAGCTACCAAAGTTTATATAAAAATTTGAGCACTTAGACAAACATGTCGAAACTAATATTAGTTTCCTGGATTCAAAACTTAGCATTTCTAGTGGACTTTTATAACACTTGACTTTCTAGTTTTTCTTGTTTCTACCACTCGACAGGACAAGGCTAACAAAACAATGTCAAAACTCAACTTCTAGTTTTCCTTGGTTCTTGCTCCTCGACAAAAAACTCAACACAACACCTAAGTGACATCTTATTTTTCGACAACCATTATTTAAACAAGTAAAGTTTAGAGTAAAACTTAGCATAGCAACCAAGCAATTTTTGTTAATGCATCAAATATAGCACAATTTCCTTTTCATGTTTCTCGACCAGATATTTAAACACATAAACTAAATGAATGACCAACTTCAAAACTTGACATGGTAACCAAGAACAATAATAAAATCGACATGACCCAATTCATATAACAATTTCATTGATAAATTTTTCCAAGCTTAATATCATACAACAATATAAACATTACAACAAGAAAGATAAATAATCTCAACTCGAGAGTGATGGGTGAGGGACGAAAATTGCTTCTTGGATTCGAACCAAACAAGACTTGAATTAACTCCAATACACTTCCAATTGCAAAACCCCCAAATCAATTTTTGAAAACCCTAAGTTTCACAAACCCTAGTTTTTGGTAAAATTGATAAGGAAACTGAGTTTGGGGCGTTTGCATCTCTACTAGAGATAAAGGAGTATATTGGGAAGGAGCTTGGCTATCTTTCTTTCCTTATGTCTTGTTTTGAAGCCGAATTTGGTTAGCTTCCAAAACTAAGGATATCTTGGACTTTTGGCTCAAGCTAGATTGGTGTGAAGATATTATTCTCTTGGATGAATTTGCCTTGATTCTCCTTGGATTCGTACGAAGGGTGGCCGGCACATCAAAGGATGGATTTGAGGGACAAAAACTTTCATGGTTTTGGAGAGGAAAGATGGAGAATAATAAAAAGGGGTATGTTGGTTTACCATTTTGGGAGATTCGACCTACAAGGGAGCGCAGGACTAGAGGTTGAAGAAGAGATTTGATATCTTCTCTCTTTTCCTGGTTTTGTGTTGTTTTTGTCGTGAGTGGTAAGAGAAAGACAAAGGTGTATTATCTCAATATTTTATAAAAGGTTTACTTTTAAAATGGAAGTATAAATGTGTGTCTATATGTATTTTACTTATAGTACAACTTGTGAAAATGTATGTATATACATTACACTTAGGTATTAATTGTATTTGAGTTTTATAAAAGTTATTGTTTAAGTGATAGAGTGCTAAATATTTTGTGTCCCGCGATATTAAATTGTGACCAAAGTATCATTGTTTGATAACTTTTATAACGTAGTATCTTATTGTTACGTGTCTGAAATATTTTTATCTTTGTAATATTCCATATCACGGACATTACTCATTTGTTTTATCAAGTCCTTATCTTAGTGTCGGTACGCGTGCAGTGTCGGTCACTGGGGATAATGAGATAACCTCTCGTCTTACAATTTAAATCATAAGACAAAATGAAATATTCATAAAATGATATGAATGCAAGAGTGGTGCAATTATCTACTGTATGCGAGTTATCTACTCAAATGATCAGGCAAAGCTTATGCATGCTTCATGACTCATGCTTAGTAATAATAAATTATTAATTATCAGTTAAATTTTAGTGAAAATTTACCGTGTGTCACATCCTCCGCGCCTTAGAAGAGAAAATCGTCCTCGGTTTTCAGTTAGGATTACTTGCTGAAGTAGAGAAAAGGTGTGGGTATTTACGCTTGAATTGGTCTTCACGTTCCCACGTGTATTCTGGACCTCTTTGAGAGTTCCAACGGACTTTGACGATAGGAATGCGGCTTTGCTTAAGCCGTTTGATCTCTCTATCCATAATTTCAATGGGTTCCCCGACAAAGTTCAATCTTTCGTCAACTTGGATTTCTTCCAAAGGAATAGCAAGAGTTTCGTCAGAAAGACATTTCTTCAAGTTGCATACGTGAAACACGTTGTGCACAGAGCTGAGTTCTTGTGGTAATTCGAGTCGGTATGCTACTGGTCCGATTCTTGCGAAAATTTTGAAAGGTCCAATGTAACGAGGATTTAACTTTCCACGTTTTCCGAAACGGATTATGCCCTTCCATGGAGCAACTTTGAGCATAACTTTATCTCCCACTTGGAACTCAAGTGGTTTCCTTCTTTTATCCGCGTAGCTCTTTTGGCGGCCACGAGCTGCTTGCAGTCGGTTTTTGATTTGTACAATCTTCTTAGTAGTTTCTTGGATTAACTCCGGACCAGTAAGTTGACTTTCTCCAACTTCGGCCCAACACACAGGTGATCTACACTTCCAACCATAGAGTGTTTCATATGGTGCGGCTTTGATGCTTGTGTGATAGTTGTTATTGTAAGAAAACTCGGCTAATGGCAAGTGCTTATCCCAGCCATTTCCAAATTCTATCACACATGCTCTTAGCATATCCTCCAGTGTTTGAATGGTTCTTTCGCTTTTTCCATCAGTCTGAGGATGGTAAGCGGTGCTCATGTCGAGGTTAGATCCCAAAGCATCTTGAAGCGATTTCCAGAAATTTGAGGTGAAACGGCTATCTCTGTCCGAGATGATGGAGATTGGTACACCATGACGCGCGATGATTTCCTTCAGGTATAGTTGTGCGAGTTTGTCCATTCCATCATTTTCTTTCATCGGTAGAAAATGTGCTGACTTGGTGAGACGGTCAACTATCACCCAAATGGTGTCGTAGCCCCTAGAGGTTTTAGGTAGCTTTGTGATAAAGTCTATTGTTATACGTTCCCATTTCCATTCGGGAATTTCGGGTTGTACTAATAGACCTGAGGGTCTCTGATGTTCGGCTTTGACCTTTGAACAGGTTAAACATCGGCTGACATATGTTGCAATGTCGGCTTTCATGTTTGGCCACCAATACAATTTCTTTAGATCGAGATACATCTTGTCTGATCCTGGGTGGATGGAGTATTTAGACTTGTGGGATTCGTGCATAATGATATCGCGAATTCCTCCATAAAGTGGTATCCAACTTCGCTATTTGAAACACAAAATTCCATCCGACCTTTTTACGAATCCATTTTCGCTTTCTGGCATTCCGTAAAGGTTCTCATTCGGACGATTCTCTTCCTTGAGTGCTTCCAATTGAGCCTCAAGAATCTTGAATGGAAGAGGTTTTGGTCGCTCTTTTCTACTCAGAGCATCAGCAACTACATTCACTTTACCTGGATGGTAACGAATATCGCAGTCGTAATCACTGAGTAATTCTAACCATCGGCGTTGTCTCATTTTTAGTTCTTTTTGATCCAAAATGTGTTGTAGGCTCTTGTGATCGGTGTATACGACACACTTCGTGCCATATAAATAGTGTCTCCAAATCCTGAGTGCGAACACAACTGATCCTAACTCCAAATCGCGCGTCGTGTAGTTTTTCTCATGAGTTTTCAACTGGCGAGAGGCGTATGCTATCACCTTCTCTCTTTGCATTAACACCGCTCCTAGCCCCTTATGTGAAGCGTCGCAATAAACAACAAAGTCTTCACTACCTTCAGGTAAGGCCAGAATAGGTGCACTACACAACTTTTCTTTAAGGAGTTGAAAAGCTTCTTCTTCTTTTTCTCCCCAGTCAAACTTGGTGTTTTTCTGGGTTAGCTTGGTTAAAGATTTGGCAATCTTTGAGAAACCTTCAATGAATCTTCTGTAGTATCCAGCGAGTCCTAAGAATTGGCGTATTTCAGTAGGATTTGTGGGTGTCTCCCAATCCTTTATTGACTCGATCTTAGCGGGATCCACATGAATACCCTGGCTGTCAATTACATGACCTAGGAATTGCACAGTCGATATCCAAAACTCACACTTCGAGAACTTTGCATACAGTTCTTCCTTCTTCAATAATTCCAAGATTAATCTTAGATGCTCCTCGTGTTCTTTCACACTATTGGAATAAATTAGGATATCGTCAATGAATACGATCACAAATTTATCCAAGTAGGGTTTACACACTCGGTTCATGAGGTCCATGAACACAGCTGGTGCATTGGTTAACCCAAAAGGCATGACTTGAAACTAGTAATGTCCATAACGAGTTCTGAAGGCAGTTTTGGGAATGTCTTCTTCCCGAACTCTTAGTTGATGATATCCGGACCTTAAGTCGATTTTTGAATAAACGCTTGAACCTTGAAGTTGATCGAATAAGTCATCGATTCTCAGGAGTGGGTAACGGTTCTTAATGGTTAGTTTATTCAACTCGCGATAGTCAATGCACATCCTAAAAGTTCCGTCTTTCTTCTTGATGAATAGGACTGGTGCTCCCCAGGGTGATGAGCTCGGTCTAATGAACCCTTTTTCTGCAAGTTCCGACAACTGGTTTGATAACTCCTGGAGTTCCGTTGGAGCTAATCGATAAGGTGCTCTTGCCACTGGTGCGGCACCAGGCACTAAATCGATCTGAAATTCAACCTGTCGGGTTGGCGGGAGTCCTGGCAAGTCTTCAGGAAAGACTTCAGGAAATTCTCTCGCTATTGGTACGTCTTCCAGATGTTTTTCTTCCTTTTCTTTTTCTTCCTTTCCGGTGACTTGTGCTGGGAAGATGTGGCATCCTTCCTCGATACACCTCAACGCCTTGGTACAGGAAATGACATGCAGTCTTGAAGCCTTTCTTCTGTCGCTTCTGTCTCCTTCTATTGTTAGGACTTCATCTCCATAGGGTAATTGGACAAGCTTCTCGTCACAAATGATGGCGGCATGGTATTTTGATAACCAATCCATCCCGATGATGACGTCGAAACTACCCAATGCTACTCGTATCAAATCGATATTGAATGGGTGGTTTAACAGATTCAGGGTGTAACCTCTTATGATGGTATCTACCCTTTCTACGTTACCGTTAGCTAGTTCCACATTGTACGCATTTCCTAATGCAGTTGGGGCAATATCGAGTAGTGGACTGATAAGGTTTTAAAAGGTACCATTTTGAGGGGTCGTTTTAGCCCTTATTTGATCACTTTTGTATCCGTTATTGCTTAATTTCGTTCCTTTTCACTTTTTAGGTCTCTTGAAGGCAAAATGCTGGAATGGCACTTATTTGGATGAAAAGGCGTGAATATACGAAGAAAATGGCCAAAGTCAAGAATCGAGCCACTCAGACTGCTGGAACTGAAGGAGACGGCGTCAGGTGTTAACTGCGACGCCGTCGCATCACTTTTGTGACGGCTCAGTAGCCAAATTGCTCATTTACAAGTGACGACGTCGGGCTTTAAAAGAGTAGACCGTCGCAACTCAGACGGCCTAGATGTGACCCAGACGGCGTCAGAATCTGAAGAGGACGGCGTCACGGACATAAGGTGACGCCGTCGCAAGGTTAACGTGGCCAAGACAAAACCCTAATGACGGCGACACGACGGCGTCACGAAACATAAGGTGACGCCGTCGCATATGTAATCTTATATATAGAATCCGAATTTTTCAGTTTTAGAGAGAGTGTTTTGGAGTGAAAACCTAAAACCGAACCTAAGGTGTCTTGTACAGTATTTTAGGGTTTTAAACCCTATCTTACATCAAGATAAGTATTTACTTCATTAATTCAATTATGTCTTTGATTATTTGTGTGTATGCTTGCATGTTCTCCATGTCCGGCTAATTTATTTGTGTGTTTGCTTAGGAAGTATGAAACTTAATTATTGAATATTGATTGGTTGTTTCTTATCTTAGTTGATTAATGATCTAGTAATGCGATAGGTCATTCGTTGTGTACCCAATGCTTGATTCATCTTTGTGAACCTTAGAATATGATTACCTGAGTAGTTGTAGGCTAAATTATCCAAAGAGTGCCTTAGAGTAAGAGTAGTGGGTTTTGTAGACGAGACCCTTTGGTAAGTTCAAAGAGTTAGGGAGAAACGCATACCCTACAACTTCAGACACACAACGCAACTAAGAATAAGGACGTGACAACTCAACCATCAATAGGAGATAATTAAGGAGTAGTATAACCTAAGTAAACACATCTTTAAACTATCATACGAGCACACATTAATTAGACATAGACTCCCACAACCTTAGTTTAGATAATTAGATAATAGTAGAGTAATTGGTAGAAATACCAACCCCCCCCAAATCCAATACCCGAGATTCGTACCTTTCCATTTCATAAAATATAAAAATACAAAAAATAATCTTCCTGAACCTTAACCTTAGCGTAGTAACTTCTCACTAGCATTCCTATTCCCCTAGAGAATGATATCAATACCCGTGGCTTAACCTAATTACTACACTACAACGATTAGGTTCACTGCCTAGGGTGTTATAAAACTTGCTCGAAGAAAAGGAAGTTTCCTTGACCCCGAACGACGCGTGTAGCGTTATCAAGTTTTTGGCGCCGCTGCCGGGGAATAGAATAGCTAGTTAGTAGTTCACCTCGTTTAGGTTCTTTGCTTGATTCCTATCAAGTAAATTTTTCTCATTTTTAGCTTTCTCTTAGTCTATCCCCCTTCTTCGTGACCTTTGTTCGTAACACCCATCACTTTTCATCATGGAGGATGATAACCAACCACCACTCATCAACCCACCACCAAATGACCCGCCAAGAGCCCGTACTCTTGGTGAATACTCAAGACCAAGCCACCTAGGCTATAGGAACACCATTTAGCTTCCCGACCAAGCCCAAACTACGGCCCTGCGATCCGACACCATCCGGTTGGTGCAAAACGGATGTGCATTCCATGGACTTCGTTCCGAAGATCTAAATCAGCATCTGAGGGATTTCCTCAAAATTGTCGATTCCATCGACCTTGATGCTACTACTCGGGAGACCACGCGCCTGCGTCTCTTCCAATTCTCTCTACGGGACCAAGCTAGTAATTGGCTTGAGCGACTTCCCGCCGGCTCCATCTCAAGTTAGGATGATCTTACCTCTCGCTTCCTTGCTCAATTTTTCCCACCGGGAGAACCACTAAGCTTAGGAATGACATCTTGATGTTCCAACAACGTCAAGGTGAATCTCTCTACGAAGCATGGACCCGATTCAAGGACTTACTTCATAAAGTCCCTCATCACGGCATTGATCTTTGGCTCCAAGTCCAAATCTTTTATGATCATGTAAACTTCCCCACTAAGCGATCCATTGACCAAGCGTCCGGTGGAAAAGTCAGTGATCTCACCGCGGAAGAATCATGGGGTATAATAGAGGACCTTGCCCTCTACGATAACGAAAGTTGGGACGACCCCCGTGAGCTACCTAAAACCGTTAAGGCGATCTCCTTGCCTTCCATCAACTCACAACCTTCCGACCGTAGGATGATCGAACTTGAAGATCAAGTTAGCTTCCTCATGAGTTCTTACGAAAATCCTAAGTCTTCATACCATGTGAACAAAGTTTCTTCCTCGTGCGAGCCATTTTATGATCCTCATAACACGCACAATAGCACCCGATCCCCCGAACATGCTTCCGTTGACTACGCATCCTCGCGTATTAATGGAACGGGAGGAAGATTCCCTACAATACCCGGACCTAGGAATTTCAATGAAACCCGTGAGGCATGGAAAAACAAGCCCGACTTCTACTGGGGACAAACCAAAGAATTCACCTCCAATGATTTCTCATGGCCCCCACCTAACGGTCCTAACCAACAAAACGTCGAAGGGATGTTGCAAAACCTAGTTGCATCCCAAGAAACCCAAATGGCTAAGCTCTCGGACCGCTTTAACCATCAATAAGCCGAGATGGATAGGAAAATAGACAACCTTTTGAAAGCCATAACTAATAGTGATAAGAAGGTTAGTGCTATCTCAACTCCCGAGCCTTCAGGTATAGAGATTAAGGATCCAAGCAAGCTAACTAAGCACGTCCAATTCGTCAATACCATCGCCTTAGTGAAACCGGATAGAACAGATGACGAAGAGGACCATACACTTGTGGATAATGAAACACCCGAGGAAGTAGATGAAGTAGACATTGACTATTTCAACAAATTTCCTACGGAAAAAGAACTATCCCGCCACCCTCACTTAGTGCGTGACCTCCGTCACATGTATGTTAGGAAAAGTCCTAGAATCTAGTTTGTGAACCCTTGGAATCTTAACATACCATGTTGCATAGGACACCTTTTTGTGGCGAAGGCCTACATTGATCGCAAATCCCCAATTAACATAATGACTAGCACCTACTACAATTGGATAATGAAGAAGCCTATCCCAACTAGGCAAGACCCCGATAATCCTAGTGATAAGTGCAATTTTCTCGGTAGAGTTAAGGGATTGCCCGTCTATGTAGGTAGTTTCACGTTCCCTACGGACTTCATAATTGTGGATGATATTAGCACGGCCATTGACCCTAGCTTGTCCCACGTTCTTCTAGGAAAACCTTTCATAGAAAGCACCGGGATGACCTATAACCCCTCGTTAGGAATAGTGCGATTCAAGGATGAGACCGACGACATAGCTTACCAAATGCCGTTTAAGATTGAGAAGTTTTCATCATTCTCTAATGATGAAAAGGAACTTAAACTGTCGGTCTATTACAGGAATGATGAGGATAGGGAAAGGGGAGTAGATTATGTTATGGCTAAGATTTTCGGGTTCTATAAAGATTGTTTGAATTTAGGACCGAAATATAGGACCGAGTGGGGAGAGGACGAACTCTTAGAGAGGTGCATCATAGGACACTTCTACAATATGGAATCCCCCGATAGAGACCGTCAAGAGGGCGGTGGTGAAGCAACGTAGGAGCACGACTATGAGTCTAGCTACAAGACTCTTAAATAAAGAAAAGCGCTTCGTGGGAGGCAACCCATGCTTAATTGTTTGCTTGTTAGTGTCATATATCTTTTATTAATTGTTTATCCTCATGTTTAAATTTGTAAAAATGCTTTATTTTGTTTTTAACCTCGTCTTAATTGCATATAAAGGTATTTTACATAAGGGATAAGTGTAGGGAGGATTACACACATTTTCAAAAGAAACGTAAACATGAGAATAACAATTAACTAAAAGATATTTATGTTTGTTTGTTCGAGTAAAATGCTTGTATCGAGTCATAATGGATGTTTTTGCAGAAATTTTTCCAGATTCTAAAGATGTAAAATTTCCAGAATTTTTTCCAGAAAATCGCAGACCAGTTTTTGTCAGGATAACCTGACGGCGTCAGGATTGCAACCTGACGGCGTCAGGAAGGAGTAAAAACATCAGATTACTTTTTTCTCGTTTTCTGAGCTACTTATAAATTTTTGGAATTTTCCAGGTCTTAATTTTCTTAGAAAGTCTGTAAACATCCATTCCACAAGCATTATATCCTAGTTTAAATCGAGTCTTATATATATTATTACCGCCGATTTTACGCGAAGGTTTCGTTTGTTTTCTTCAAGTGTGCAGGTTTAGTTTGTCAAGAAGAAGTTACATAAGATTGGAAGGAGCTTTTCACGCAATAATTCTTCTTGAAAAGGATTTAACCACCACTTTACACGGATCCTACCGAGCTAATCAGGGGAGTATTAGTTTCTTTCGTTTTTAATTACCTTCCATTATCATAACTTTGATACTTTCGGGGAACATTGGGGACAATGTTCAGTTTAAGTGTAGGGAGGGAAAATAAAACGGGAACTTTGAAACTATGCTTATCCTTGATTATTTGCTTTGTCCAAATTGTGATTGTGTAATAAACCATGAGAAAATGTCGGTTAGGGTAATTTTGGCA